>JBCNYH010000015.1:3202973-3229353 GCA_039654325.1 Tandanus tandanus
GCTTTGTCTTTGTTTTTGTCTGTGTTGGGTTGTCTGTCTCTCTTTCTTTTTCTTGCTTTTTCTCTTTTGCTCTCTCTCTCTCTCTCTCTCTCTCTCTCTCTCTCTCTTTCTGTCCCTCTACCTCATGCTTTCTCTGTTGTTGTGTTTCTCTGTCTGTCTCTCTGCCTCGCCTCTTCCTCTCTGTCTCCCCCTCTCTTTTTCCCTCTCCCCGCTCTCTCTTTCCCTCTCTCTCTCACACTTAACCTCTCTCTCTCTCTTTCTCTCTCTCTCCTTCCCTCTCTCTTTCTCTTTATCTCTCTCTCTCACTCTTTCTCTCCCTCTCTCTTTATCTCTCTCTCTCTCTCTTTCACAGAATTTTTCTCTGAAACGGCGAAACAGCTGTCAGTGACTTGATCAGGAACCTTCCCATTAGCATCTGTTTTTATTCCTCCCCTTATCCTCTCTGAATAAATCACACCGTCCCCTCGCCATGTCTCTGGCCCTGAAGCAGGTCTTCAACAAAGACAGAACGTTCCGGCCCAAGCGCAAGTTCGAGCCAGGCACCCAGCGCTTCGAACTGCACAAGAAGGCGCAGGCGTCCCTGAACGCAGGTCTGGACCTGAAGCTGGCCGTGCAGCTGCCCCACGGTGAGGACCTAAATGACTGGGTGGCTGTGCACGTGGTGGACTTCTTCAACCGCATCAACCTGATCTACGGCACCGTCAGCGAGTCGTGCACCGAGCAGACCTGCCCCGTCATGTCTGGAGGGCCCAAGTACGAGTACCGCTGGCAGGACGAGCACAAGTACAAGAAGCCCACAGCACTTTCTGCCCCAAAGTACATGAGTCTGCTGATGGACTGGATCGAGGTACAGATCAACAACGAGCAAATCTTCCCCACCAACGTCGGTAAGAACAAAACAAACCCTTAATTCAGTCCAGTATGCATCACCTGACACTACAGTGCTACACACTGATGCTTCCGCAAAGCCTCCTGGGAAATGTATGCGGATTGTAGTGCTTTTGCTGTTTGAACTTGTAAGTGCGGCAAATGAGGCTTGAGGTACAAGTTTGTGTTTGAGGGCGGCACAGTGGCGTAGTGGTTCCGACATCCACCTCACAGCAAGAAGGTCCTGGGTTCGATTCCCGGGCTCGCTGTGTTTCTGTGTGGAGTTTGCATGTACTCCCCATGCTTGTTCTCTGTGGGTTTCCTTGGAGTACTCAGGTTTCCTCCCACAGTCCAAAAACATGCACAGTAGGCTGATTGGCTGTTCCAAGAACAAGTTGAGAACTTGTACTGCTTTTATTTAAATGATATGCTAATTTAAAGAAAGTGCAGCGACACCCATCAGGAGTGAGGGTAATTACACCCGGGATCAGAAAATGTTCTGAGGATTTAATTAAAATACCACACGGTTAAAAAGAAGGCAGGAAAGAAGCCTGACAAGGCAGCAGCGTCGTTCCAAAGGACTTTCCAGCGTCTTCGTCTCGTTGTCACCCTAAACCTGGCGCCTCGCTGCTCCTGCACTCGTCCGAGCGTCACCTTTCAAATCAGGTGACGCAATCCAGCTCAGGATATAAACACGGCTTTTCAAAACGCGCTCAGCTCAGAGAGAGCTTAACCGCTTAATTAAATCTCCATCAGTACGCTATTTATAAACCGCACAGAGGCGCATGGATACTGAGGACTGGCTTAGAATATCATACTGAGCATCATACTGGCATCCGTACCTGATATACGGCGCAGGACGATATGATATAAATATTGTAATAGAATAAATAACGTGAGCCGAAGATGAGGTGGATATCGAGGAGACTATTTGATTCAGCACCGAGCCGAAGTATATGAACGAGTGTTGTAGTATATACTACACTGGAACAGAAAAGAAGCAAACTAAAACCGTTTATTGTTACAGTTTATTTTTTATATATTTTAACCATGACAGAGGCAGGCAGGTGACCTCCACACTCTTTTATGTATACTACACAGAAACGTAAGTAAACGGCGCTCTGTAAGAGTGCGATTTTAATCTAATTTGTATAGTATATACTACACTTGAACGCAAGAAAAACTAGAGACGCGTTCCTGCCACAGAACACTAGGTGTTTCCCCCACGTGGTCGACGGCACACTTAGTGTCGTCATGTTTTGACTAAATTTGATTCTTGTGACACGGAAATCAGGTAAAAAAAAATGTCCTCAGGCTTATCTGATATAAATAATAAACAATACGGTGATACATTTTACAAGTCTGACTTGTTACATGAGCACATACATATTTCACATGGCCCCCATGACCTTGAAATTAGGTCAAGGTGACCCAGTTTCGATAGGCTGGTAGGGCGTGCCCTCGGGACCATTGAACAACAAAAACATAAACCATACCAACATAAATATAAAATAAATCCATAAAGAACCGGCACTGCTAGAGTGTTATAAAGAAGTGTCTGCGGCGGTAGGCTCTCTCCCTCTCTCTCTGTCTCTCTCGCTCCCACTCTCTCTCTCTCTCTCTCTCTCTCTCTCTCTCTCTCTCTGTCTGTTTTCTCTTTCACTGTCTATTAGCCTCTGTCTACTTCTTTCTCTCCCTCTCACTCATTCTTTTTCACTCTCTCTCTCTCTTTTTCACACTATCACTCTCTCTCTCTGTCTCTCTCTCTCTTTTTCACACTATCTCTTGCTCTCTCTCTCTCTCTCAGCTTAACAGTAAATCATTAAGTGTAAAACACCAAACACCTGATTGAAGGAATACGTTCAGCCCTTCCTGATATCAAGTGTGTGTATTAGAGCAGTGAAAACGCCTCTGGAGCTCCGACCAATCAGAATCAAGAATGTAATTATGTGTGGATCATTTTCACACATTAAATTACATTGTGGAAACCACTTCATCTTTCTGAACAGTAAACACAGGCTGTGATAGTTTTATAAAATATCAGAATCAGTCTGTATTATGTTCTGTAACGAGTCCTGGTTGCTGGAGAGTTTTCGGGTTAATGAGAGAAATTGTGGATTTTATGATGAGCTTTACTGACATGAGATGAATTCAATGTTGTGTTACGATAACAACTGCTACAGAAATACACACCTACAATCTTCAGAAATATAATTACCTCTGCCAAGGAGATTAGGTTTTTGTCACTGTTGGTTGGTTTGTTTGTATGTTTTGTTTTCTTGCTTGTAAGCAACTTTACACCAAAAATTTTGACAGGATTTTAAGGAATTTATTTGGAAATGTGGAATACGGCCCAAGTAACACTCCGTTAAATCTTGGAGATGATCCAAATTAAATTTGGGATCCAGGAATTTTCTAAAGATTCTTTAACTTGTAAAATATGGTGTCGGACCAGCAGGGGCCACTGTGTACTTTCGGTTTTGTTTTGGGGGGGGTTTTGGCTGGTTGGAGATTTTTGCACTTTCTCCGTGTACCCTTCCGGTTTGTTATCTCTGCCAGTAGGTTATATTTTCACCTGTGTTCGTTTGTCTGTTTGTTTGTTTGTGTACAAGATAATTCAAAATGTTATGCATGCATTTTTGATGAATTTTTTTTCCCTTAGAGTTGGGTGTCGTACAAGTAGCAAACCATTAAATTTTGGAGGTGATCCTTGCAGGGGACATTGTGGTACATCGTGTAAACCAAAAAAAAATGCTTATTCTTTAATATGGAGCCTAATGTTCATCAGGCACCCACTAGGGGGAGACATTTCGTTATAACTATGCCGAGTCATAATAATCCATTTGTGCCTGGCGGAGGTAGTTTGCACTGTTTTGCACTGTATGAGTGCCTCTCTGGTTTGTTTTTAGCTGGATTACACAAAAATTTTCATGAAATTCCTACCAGAGACGGGGCCTGGGACAAAAGAAGGCAATTCAAATCCTATAACGTCGTGAGATTTTTGACATTTTGGGTAATATGGGGATTGCAGGCATGGCCCAGGTTTGCACTCTCTGAGTGCTCTTGTTTATAATGCTCTTGATAGCTTATGATCATATCACTCACCTGTAAGGTCCTGTAAGATGTGTATGCTATAACAGCGCGGTGGACATTTTCTGAGTCCACATCGGGTTCGTTAGTCATGAGTGGCTTGAGCAGTGGGGATTTTTTGCATGTGGTTTTCATGTGTGAGTCATGATTTTCACTTAGTGTTTAGGGCGGAAACTGAGATGCGGCACGCAGAAGTGAGATGAAAACAGCAGCCCGTAATTGTCACGTGACATCAGCGGTATTAATGTGGGCTCTTTAATGGCGTCGCTGTGCAGGACCGTGTTTATACCCTAAACAGAGCAAAGCTTTGTGTAAAAACACTACAGCATCCACTTCGGTTGTGCACTTCGGTTCAAGTTTCAGTTGGACGTTGGGATAGAAACACGGGTGTCATGATGACGTAGCGCTTAGCATGTCTGCTTCGCAGCAAGAAGGTCAAGGGCTCGGTGAGGGTGTTTCTGTGTGGATGTTCTCCCTGTGCGTGCATGGGTTTCCTCTGGGTACATGTCCAAAGACATGCACATTAGGCTAACTGGCTGTTCCACATTGCCCCTAGTTGTGCATATGAGTGTGAATGGCTGTGTGTGTGTGTGTGTTGGCCCTGGGATCGACTGGCTAGCTGTTCAGTGTGTACCCACCTTCACCCCGCGACCCGAGTCGGATTAATCGATTTGGAAAATGAGTGAATGATTTAACGTAATCACCTCAATGCAAATTCCTGATGGCATGATGGTTTTATCCTACAGGTACGCCCTTCCCCAAGAGCTTCATGCAGGTGGCGAAGAAGATCCTGTCACGTCTGTTCCGCGTCTTCGTGCACGTCTACATCCACCACTTCGACCGAGTCAGTCAGATGGGGGCAGAAGCGCACGTCAACACCTGCTACAAACATTTCTACTACTTTGTTACTGAATTCAGTCTTATAGACCACAAGGAGCTGGAACCACTGGTCAGTGTGTGTGTGTGTGTGTGTGTGTGTGTGTGTGTGTGTGTGTGTGTGTGTGTGTGTTTTATTGTACAGGTTTCCAACCCTGGTCCTGGAGTGCTCCCTGTCCTGCTCATTTCCCTTGTTTTTCTGTTCTACCACGCCCACTGAGCTGTTAATTATCAAAGGTGGCAGCACAGAAATGAATAAATGTGCCGGATGGGGAGTTCTCAAGGACCAGGGTTTAGAACCCGGGATCTCGTGTGATCATTCAGTGCAGTATTATTTGAGTAGCACTTCTAACAAATCAGCCTGACCAGATGTTTTGTAGCTCGCTAAAAAAATAATTCCCAGAACGGTCACATGCATCATTTGGTCACTTACAGTGACCACCAGCCAATCATGGGCGTCTGTGAGCTCTGAGTGTATTGGGGCGCCCCCAAAATGCAACTGTGCAAGCAATTCGTAAAGATGCGAGTGACAGCATCACATGTCGTGGAGGGTGCATGTGCCTGCTTGCTTTCTTGAGTGTTAGACAGTTAGACATACTGATTACGGCAGCAGGGACATGTGGGTGGGGCTACACATAGCGCAGACTATAAACCGATCAAACGCGGTCATCACAGTGTGTTCACTCGAGTCAAACCACTGCGAGTTTCTTTATAAAAAGACAGGAAGCAATGTGACAAAATGTCTTCCTTCATACAGCGGTGTAGGATTTAGGTGGATAAGAGCAGCAGCAGCCCAGCTGCTAGTTAAGAACAGCGAGAGTTAGCATGAGTGTATAATAATATTCCCATTAATCATTTGTGTTTTGAATACGCGAATGTCGAGTAAAGGCTAAACGAAACCCTGAAAGTCCTCCGCTGTGGCTACTCTTAGTGTTCGTAGGAAATGATGTCATCACACCACATCCTCTTGAGAACGCCTCCCACTTTCACATGTACACTTACATAACGGGAAACATGCGCAGGTACTCACACAGGGTACAGATGGTTCTTTTACCCCCCCCAATGGGAACACATTCTGATTAAGGAAATACTTTATTTGTTTGTTTGTTTTTATTTTGAGCTCCCCCAGATGGAGAACCAAAAAAGGGAGGCTATGTTAACATGCACGAGGATTAGAGAGTCTCACTGAGATATAGAAAGTAAGAATATGTGTGTGTGTGTGTGTGTGTGTGTGTGTGTGTGTGTGTGTGTGGGTGGGGGAGGTGTCATGTTTTTATATCTTGGTGGGAACCAAATATCCATACAGGGATAGGAATATCAGACAGCTTTGACCTTGTGGGAACATTTCTTACTGGTCCTCATAAAGTAAACTTGTTTATTTTAGTTACTGAGGTTAATGTTAGGATTATATTTAGGTATAGAACGGCACTGAATGCATTAATAATTAGAAATATTATAAATAATAAATATTATTCAATGTTAATGGAAGGATAGTACACGTAAACCACTGTCACACTCTGCCACGTTTCCACTATGTCCACAAAAATTTTGTGGACACAGTAAGAACTTGTACAACGTAGCGATAAGGACGTGGGATGGTCTCCATGGACACGGAGGATGTGGTCAAACTTTGAACACAGTAAAAACAGTAAGGATGTAACGACGGTGTTGACATAGTTATAACGGTGCTGACATAGTAACGATCGTGTTAACATAGTATCGACCATGTTGACACAGGAACGATGGTGTTGACACAGGAACGATGGTGTTGACACAGGAACGATGGTGTTGACACAGGAACGATGGTGTTTGACATAGTAACGATGGTGCTGACATAGTAACGATGGTATTGACATAGTAACCAAGGTGCTGACATAGTACTGATGGTGCTGACATAGTAATGATGGTATTGACATAGTAACCACGGTGCTGACATAGTAACGATGGTGTTGACATAGTAATGAAGGTGTTGACATAGGAACGATGGTGTTGACATAGTAATGATGGTGCTGTAATAATAATAATAGTGCTGCCATAGTAATGATGGTGCTGCCATAGTAATGATGGTGCTGACATATTAACAATGGTGTTGACATAGTAATGATAGTGCTGACATAGTAACAACAGTATTGACATGGTAATGACGGTCTTGACATAGTAACGACATAGTAATGATGGACATAGTAAAGACAGTGTTGACATAGTAATGACGAACATAGTAACAACGGTGTTGATATATTAATGACTGTGCTGACATAGTAATGATGATATTGACATTGTAACGACGCTGTTGACGTAGTACCTGTGATGTTGACATAGTAAGGACGGCGGTGTTCTTTCAATGACGCAACCAAAAATTAGTCGGGATGTCACTGGCGTAGCACAAGCGTGGCGTGGACTTGTTGAATGTAGATGTGGATGCAAGAAAACTTGCAGAATGAATGAAAAAAACCAGCACATAGCACAGTATTTATAAGGATCTGATAGATGAAGTGAGAACGTGGTATGTGTGTGGTGCGATCTGATTGGTCGCAGTAAGAACGCATTGGATTTGGTGCGTGTGATGATGGGCGTGGTAGGAAATTAGTGGGAACATGTTAGACGCAGCGAGAACCTGGCATGGGCGTAGTGAAAGCGTAGAATGAACTTGAGAGCTGCACATTTTTCTATTTGGACCACGCCCACGCTACATTTTCAGGACTCTGTGCCGTCTTCATGGTCTTCCCTTGAATGTGATTGGAGGCTAAGGATAAGTAGAAGAGTGTGTGTGTGTGTGTGTGTGTGTGTGTGTGTGTGTGTGTGTGTGTGTGTCAGTAGAGAAGGCAGTGAAAAGTGTATACACTGTGAGGAGGAGAGTGTGTGTGAGCACATCATCATACTATTTTGTGCGCATGCATACATTTCCTTTTAAATATGTAAAATAAAAAAGAGCAGTGTGAGAGGGAGGAGAAGCAAAAGACAAAAAGATGCCTCACTGTGACTAATAACCCATTTTGGGTGCTGCTGGGAGTTCTGAGAACCAGCGTGATTCACAGGGTTTTCCACATCATCCCTCCCGGGCTCTGCCCATGCTTAAAGAAAGGGTGTGTCCGAGAGAATGTCACGTAATGAAGATTATTTCGAATAAAACCGTTTAATTCAGTCTTACCTGTAGCTCGTTTGGAAACATGACTGTGTGATGATTTAAATGTGAAGTTTGGGCAGTGATGGTAAAACTCATAGCCACAAGCATTTATTTCTAGAACTAAATATGTAATATAGAAATGTACAGTGTGTACAAACATGTCACAGTTAATCAAATATTTAGGGTGAATTTTTTTTTTTAACACTCCTTAGAGACTTACTGCCTTTAGTAACAAAACAGAAAACAAGAGCACTCGGAGAGCGCAAGCCTCCACCAAGCCCAAAAATCCCCTATATGAATCAAAAATCATCCTTCCTCACGATGTTAAAGAATCCTTTAAAAACTTCCTGGATCCAGAATTAGATCCGGATCATCTCCAAAATCTAATGGAGTCTTCCTTATCCAAAGCCCCGCCTCTGGTAGACATTTCATGAAAATCCACACAGAACTTGAGGATAAAACGTAACCTCCTTGGGGTACTCAAGCATACCCCAGCGCAAGGCATCACAAATGGATCACCATAATCGAGTATATTGATTACCCTGACAGCAAGCGATGAGTGACTAGTGACCATGCAAATGAACGCCACGAGAGACGGAATTTTCTCAAGTGACACAAAATGGGAGAGCACGGAGTTCAACCGCTGGACTTTCTCACAAAGTGATTCCGGACAGAGCTTAAAGATTCTGTTGATTGAAAGATGCCGCCAGACACGAAGTTCACCAAAAACTTGTCGCTTCTATAGACCGTGTAAGACAGGCGATTTAATGTGTAGATCAGCGGCAAAACGACTCATGTGTCACTCTTAGCTTCATCTGTAGATGTAGCTTAAGACTGCAGGTTTTTATAACTTGGCATCATTATAATGAAATGTCTCCCCCTAGTGGGCATCTGTTGAACATTTTGCACCATATTAATTAAAGATGGGGAATTTAGGGGGGGGGGTTAAACATTATCCCATGCACAGATCACCTCCAAAAGTTAATGGTTTGTTACTTGTACCACACCCTACACTAGAAGAAAAATTCATTAAAATCCATACATATCTTTTTAAGTTATGTTGCACACAAACAAACAGGCAAACTGACAAAACAAACAAAGGCGGTGAAAGTAATAAATTAAAATAATAGCTGTTGTGAACTTCGGTTCAACCTATGTCATGTGATCACATTGTGTTGTATTTTTGATGCCGCATCTTTTTGCGAGTTCATGTGTAATTTCAAGGGCGTACCAGTGACACATTTGTTGACGCGATCGTACTACTAACATGAAATGTATTCAAATTGGTCTTAAATGACGGTATTAAAAACAGTGCATGGTGTGTGTGTGTGTGTGTGTGTGTGTGTGTGTGTGTTTGTGGTTATATTTACCTTCTGTTTCTCTCACCTGACAGAAAGAGATGACATCACGGATGTGTCACTGAAGCGGCGTCTCGAGGTGGTACATTCCAGACAGATCAGCCGAACCGAACCGCCCGAATCAACGATTTTAAAAACAAACCAAAGTTTCCAAAGACTTTATTTTTATACACTTTTAAAGTACTGTAATATTCTATTTAGCGATTAATATGTTAACATCCCGAATTGCTCTCTTTTAATGTGTAGAAATATTTTTGTTAGACTTCAGTATTAATTTTTTTGGGTTTCAGTCATTTCTGTAATTGTTTGCTGTTATTTTTTTCCTGTCTGAAGCATACAGATTATATTTGCTAATATTTATGTATGTCTTTGCGACATTAAACATAGTCTGCTAAATATCTTCTTTTTTTCAGTTGGTTTATTTCTCTGGTGGGGCCGGTGGTGTAGTGGTTAGGGTGCTGGGCTCATGATTGAGAGGTTGTGGGTTTGAATCCCCGTTAGACCTCCACTGTGCTGAGACCCCTGGGCAAGGTCTTAACCACAAGTGTACCTCTGTCCACCCAGGAGAATAAACGGGTACCAGTAAAAAATACTGGGAAGGAAACCTGCGATGGACTAGCGTGCCATCCAGGAGGAGTTAAACTACTAGTCACTGCACTCAAAGATAAGCTCGGTCTCTGATGAGCCATTAGACTCGGGTGTAAAAAGCCCAACAGACTTCATCTTATTTCCCAGGTCCCAGAGTCCAAAGACAGTCCAAAGACAGTAGGCTAATTGACTGTTCCAAATCTAGGTGTGAGAGTGAGTATGAATGGGTGTGTGTGTATGTGTGTGTGTGTTGGCCCTGTAGTGGCCTGGCAAGCTGTTCAGGGTGTAACCTGCCCTTGCCCAGAGTGGGCTGGGATAGACTCCAGCCTCCCCGCGGCCCTAGTAGGATTAAGTAGTTTGGCTAATGGATGGATGGATGTTCTAAATTTCATGCTCTAACACATCTAATTCAATAATCAACTAATTAAATCTGTGTGTGTGTGTGTGTGTGTGTGTGTGTGTGTGTGTGTGTTTAAGAACAAGGAAAATTGTAATCTTTGAACAGAATATCTTATGAACACAACTACGAATCCTAATAATTGCTACTATTAATTTAGAAATTCACAACAGAAACACACAGTGGTATGTCACGGTTTACCCACCAGGTGGCGCCATGAGCACTGGGAAGACACTTCCATTAAGCCTGAAAGTGAAATTCAGCTTTCTATATTTCACTCAAAAACTATTTTAAATGATCTGTCTGTGTTCTATGCTCCTTTACAGGCCATTTGATGAACAAGCTGTTGATCCACTGATTGTTCGTTTGTTGTTGCATTAAATCCTGTGCACCGTGTGTGCGAAGTGTTCTGCTGCGTTGTTCCTTTGAGGTGAAAAGCCTTGTGGAATGGACATTGGAATGCCAACTCGAGAAAGAAAACAAGCTAAATATAACTGAGGCTCATGAACTGAAGCGTTGCAAATGGAAGTCTCGCAGGCTCATTTGTCAGCATTGCATCATTCTTTAGAATGGGTTGGGTTACTAGCTTTGTTCCAGTAAATAATAGCACATTCTGCAGGGGCTATCAGCAGCGGCTTAGTGCTTCTGGCTCTGTGATGGTGATCAGAAGGTTAAGCTGGCATTGTTGGGCCCTTGAGAAAGGCCCTTAACCCTCTCTGCTCCAGGGGCAGCGTATCATGGCTGACCCTGAACTCTTACCCCAACTTATTACCCTTGCAGTCTGGGATATGTGAAGAAAAGTGACATAGAGGTTAGCATGTCTGCCTCACAGCAAGAAGGTGCTGGGTTTGAGTCCTGGGTTCGAGTAGGGCGTTTTTGTGTGGAGTTTGCATGTTCTCTCAGTGCCTGCGTGGGTTTCCTCCAACAGTACAGAGATATGAACATTAGGATAATTGGCTGTTCCGAATTGCCCCTAGGAGTGAGTGTGAATGGCCCTGTGAGGGCTGGACTGATGAGTTGTACCCCCACCCTTGACCAGAGTCGGCTGAGATGGGTTCCAGCCTCCCCGCGTCCCTGGTAGGATTCAGCATTCAACAAAATTCAGCGAATGAATGAAGTGAGTATGTGACAAACGGAGGCTTTTTTCTTTAAGATTTATATTTACATTTACATTCATGGCATTTGGCAGACGCTCTTATCTGGAGCGACTTACATTTTAATGCATCTATACAACTGAGCAGATGAGGGTTAAGGGCCTTGCTCAGGGGCCCAACAGTGGTAATTTGGTGGGACTGGAGCTTGAACTCCGACCCTCCGATCAGTAATCCAGAGCCTTACCCACTGCCCCACCACTGCCCCAGTTTATATTTATATTTATACCTAGGCGTTTGGGTGCAGGGGAGCATCATGGTGAAGTGGTTAGCACGGCCACCTCACAGCAAGAAGGTCCTGGGTTCTATTCCTGTGTGGAGTTTGCATGTTCTCCCTGTGCGTGTGTGGGTTTCCTCTGGGTACTCCATTTTCCTCCCACAGTCCAAGGACATACACATTAGGCTAACTGGCTGTTCCAAATTGATCCTTGGGTCAAAGTGTGAATGGTTGTGTATGTTTTGGCCCTGCGATGGTCCCTGCCTTCGCCCAGTGTCAGCTGAGTCAGCAGTGTAAGGCTCCTTGTGACCCTAGTTGGATTAAGCAGTTTTAGGCAAATGATTGAGTGATAAGTTTGGATGTGGGCAGTGGTGGCCCGGTGGTTGGGTGCTGGATTACTTATCCCAAGGTTGGGGGTTTGCGCCCCACTATCAACGGGTTGTCACTGCTGTCCCCCCAGTGAAGCTAACTGGGTTATCAAATGCCGGCCATGTCTCTCACTGTCTGTGGTGAGAGGAATGTATAAGAACCATAGCTGATTTTCGTCAAGAGTAGGCTTCATAGCCGTGAGCGTGTTTCTGCCCTGCGATGGCCTGGCGAGCTGTCCAGGGTGTACTCTGCCCTCGCCGGCTGAGATGGGCGCCAGCCTCGCCGCGACCCTAATTAGTTCAGAAAATGAATGAATGAATGAAAGTTTGGATGCACCAATGACATCATCTTTGCCTGTTGGTTGGCAAAAACTCTTTTTGGCCCGAGGCCCTGAATCCGAGTCATGATTTACTCATTTACAGGGTAATTATATTTCCAGGAAGTTAAACTGAAAACTGACACCTCTCCTCTACGCCATCCTTCACAGGAAATCAAAGAGTTTCTCATGCAAGAGTAGCCATCATACCTGTGTTTAAAACTGAACCCTAAAGAAAGCAAGAACAGAAGTCCTCAAACCCTTAAAGCATTTTATCCTAATCAGAGTCAGATCAAAACCTAAACTCAGGATGGAGCCCAGGAGCCATGAGCCAGTGCAGGACAGATTTATTTCATAACCATGTTTTAAAGCAGGAATATCCAACCCCGGTCCTGGAGCACTACCTTCCTGCAGTTTTTTTTTTTTTAATCTAAAACTAAAATCTAACAAACCTCTTTTAGTTGATCAAGAACTTTTTTTGAGGCAATAATGAGATGGTCAGGTGGATATGATTAGGACTGGAGCCAAAGTCTTCAGGAAGGTAGCTCTCCAGGAACAGGGTTGGGGACCCCTGATTTAAACACTGTACATTCATCATCATCATCATCCGTATAAATTTCATCCTGGTCAGGGTTGCAGTAGATCAGGAACACGTGGTGCACGACGTGAGAATGCACCGTGATGTGCACATCAAGCACACACTCACTCCTCAGACAGTAACCCGAGCTCAGGACTGAATCAGTGTACAGTAATATTTTGTCGACTTATGGAAACCATGGAGCTTTTTATTCCTGAACTTTGCAGAGTGGTTAGCACGTTCGCCTCACAGCAAGAAGGTCCTGGGTTCGGGCTCGGGGTGTTTCTGTGTGGAGTTTGCATGTTCTCCTCGTGCTTGCGCGGGTTTCTTTCCGGTACTCCGGTTTTCTCCAACAGTCCAAAAACATGCACAGTAGGCTGACTGGCAGTTTCAAATCACCCCTAGGTGTGAGTGTGAGTGTGAATGGTTGTATGTGTGTTGCCCTGCAACTGCCTGGCGAGCTGTTTGGGGTGTACACCGCCTTCGCCCAGAGTAGGCTGAGATGGTCGCCAGCCTCACCGTGACCCGAATTAGGATTAAGCTGCTTAGAAAATGAATGAGAATGTATTACACTCGAGATGGCATTATGTTTAACTTTGATAACGATGTGCGGTGAAGTCCCTCTGCTGTAACTATATCATGGTGAAAAATCACAGACCCTCTAGCAATGTTTCACAGATCCGCCTGGGGGTCACCAGTCAGCACTTTTGGAAACCACCACCATAGAGCAATGTTCTCAAAGTAGGGTCCATGATGCATTGCCAAGGAGCGCTTGATGGAAATCACAACCTAGCCTTCCATTATCATATTTATGATCAAGGTTTACAGATTAACTGTACACTTAACCTGAGTGGAAACATTAGTAACTCAAAAACAAGTCGATTTAAATACACAATACGGCCAAAAGTTTGTCACCCCCAGATCAGTCCTCCGAAAACTGTTGCCATGAACACACAGTTGTATAAGATGTCGTTGTAAACCGTAGCATTATGATTTTCTTTGGTCCAAATCTGTTCCGGTGTAATAATACATCACACAAAGCATGGAACACGAACACATGGTGTACCAAACTTGGAGTGAAAGGACATGAGTGTTGTGCCCCGGCCTCAACTCCACTGAGCACCCATCCATCCATCATCTGTAACCCTGATCCATCTGGGCCACAGGGGAAGCTGGAGACGATCCCTGCTGACTTCTTGTGAGAGACAGGCTACACCATGAAGTCGTCGCTGGCCTATTACAGGAATAACACAGACACAACAACCATTCACTGTCACATTCACATGGGCAATTTAGAGTAGACAGTTGACCTTGGATTGAAGGAGGAAACGAGTAAACAGAAGAAACCCACGCAAGCAGGCAAAGAACATGCAAACATCCACACAGAAAAGCCTTTTGAATCGGAAACCTGATCCAGGCCTTGTTGTCCAACATCAGTGGCTAAGCTCACTAAACCTTTCACAAACGACCGGCGATTTTGTTGTTGTACGAATTTACTGGAGCTTTGACAGAAGGGACTGACGTAGTTTTTGTGTAAGGTGTGTTTACAAATTGCGTACTTCTGTTCACATACAAATTATGTGCTAAGGAAAATAGGTCAGGCCTGTAAGTCAAAACGAGTTGTTCAGGGTGTACTACACCTTCGACCAGTGGCGGCTGAGATAGGCACCAGCCTCCCTGCGACCCTAGTGGGTGTAAGCGATGGGGCAAATGAGTGAGTGCAAATCATTATACAATGTTTATACAAAAGTGATACAATTGATGTAAGACAAAAATATTCTTGTTTGATACTTCTGACTCAGTAGACTTATGGCTTCAATCAAACACTGTCGCAGTTTTTGGGTTAACGCAGCACAATCATAGGACTAATATAAGAAAACCGTACGATTGTGAGTGAATCAGATGACCCAAAACACATGAAATTCGTACGTCTATTTTAACACAGCTTCAAGACGTCATAGAGCATCGCGACTGACCTAGGAAATAAACCTACGAGACAGAAATAAATTGTGTATGTTCATATCTCCATGACAGGCATCTACGGTGGCATTTTCCATTACACAACAGGTGGATTTTATATAACATGCCTACAACTGTCCTAGGAATTTACCCAGTTTTTTGTCATGGCCCTGTTGTGCAAGGTACTGTATGTGATTGGGGCTTAAAGGTGCCCATTTACTTCCGAGGTATATCAAATAAAGATGAAACACAGTGTTATCTCTAGGAAATAAAATGGAATTGGCCACAACGTCTTTCTGAAACCATTTGTACATATCAGTGAAATCTGCACCGGGCGCCATGATATTAGTAAACACCGCCATCTTTTTTTTTTTCTCTTAAAATCATGCCGCCTTCTGTTTCTTAACACTTGATCTCAAACGTTTCCACTTTCTATGAACCGGTGTTTCACTGCCAAGTTATCACATATGCGCAAGGTTGTTCCTCCTGTTCTTTTAAACAAACACAGAACCAAAACAAGATGTAAAACAGGTGAAGAAGAGATATCAAGCCTGTGAGCTGGGGTGGTTTCACCAGGAAACTTTTATATTCATCCAAAAAGAACTGATAATGAAAGACTAAACACATCAGACATTCGTTAGTGGAGGGGCACCTTTAATGCTCTCGCTTATATACTTTCATTGTATATTAACATTTATCCTACAGTTTTGGATAGGAATGTTTAACAAGCACATCAGGTTGTGATGGTCAGGTGGCCGCATGGTTTTGGTCCATAGTAGCACATGGTTTACTTACACCTGGTGTGTTGTGTTGAGCAAAGCTCAGGAATTAAAAGCTCCCAGACAACCACAATAATACGAACACACTGAAATAAGGAGCACATGAAATTCGTTTGAAGGTTAGAGTAGTATTTTGGCTGGGGTTTTTTTTAAGAGCTCCTGAATCTTGGCCTGAAAAAAATAAACACAAGGAGCAGCACCATAATGGCGGACAGGAGCTGTGCGCGAGCTAGAACACGGTTCGGAGGTCAAAGGTTAACTGATTTCTACATTCCCTCAAATGTTGTGGTTTTTCCCCCCTAGTTTTTATTTATTTGTTTTCTTGTAAATTTGGTAAAGAAGCGTTTCATTCAGGTCAGTGCGATTTAGGATGTTCATATAAACATACAGTTTGGTTAAAAAGGTTTTGTTTTTTTACTGAGGAAACTAGCTGGCTAGCTAGCATGCTAATCACCGTTGGACTTTAAAAAGGGTACACAAGCGAACAAACCACCAAGAAAAGCTTTTTTATTCTTAAGAAAAGATAGGTTCACTTTGAATTAAAAGAATTTGTCAAATTAAAAAAAAGTTGATTTGATTTAATCCATGTATAAATGAAAGGAACCAATTTATCAAACAACCAGATTTGTTTAAATGAAGCACGTGCTTCCTGTCGCCATTGTTGTGGAATAAATAACTAATATAAATTCATAATGAAGTGAAAGGATTTTTATTTAATTCAATTTTTTTAAGGTAGACGGAATATTGAACCATTCGGAGAAAACACGCAGTGGTTCAGTAGTGAACATTTATAACAACTGAATCATAAACACACCACTGATGTTCGGGTGAGCGACACTTTAATTCTAATCACGTTCGTCTTACTTTATTTAAGAACTTTTTGTTCTTAACTTCATGTAAATCACGGACGAAGCCCCAGGGTCCGGCCCGTGTGGTACGTGCTGGATGTGCAACTGTGTGTTTTCTTCCTCTTTTCCATCTTGTACATTTGTGTTGCCAAATCCTCTCATTTACCCCCTCTGGGTTGTTCTTTTGAACTGCTGTCCTGAGTTGAGGTATTAGGCGTGATTACTCACTCACTTATTTGGGGAAGCACTTAATCCTGTTAAGGTCGTGGGGAGGCTGGAGCCTATCTCAGCCGACACTGGGCGAAGGCGGGATACACCCAGAACAGCTTGCCAGACCATTTCCAGCCAACACGCACACAACTGTTCACACTCGCGCACACACCTAGGGGAAATTTGGAACAGCCAATTAACCTGATGTGCATGTCATTAGACTGTGGAGGAAACCGGAGTACCTGGAGGAAACCCATGGAGCATGATGAGTACATGCAGACACGCCTTCGCTGAGCCCAGGACTAGAACCCAGGTCCGATTTGCTGTGAGGCCGACATGCTAACAACTACGTAGCTCTTCTGCCCAATCATTACATAGAGTTAAATCAGTAAGTGAGGGGAAACAATAGTGTGTGCTGGTTTCAACTAAACTTCTCTGTTCAAACCAGGAAATTTAATATGTTGTGTATCCAGATTTAACATTAATAAGGTCTTACCTATACAGACATTCTGGTTAGAATAACACCCTGTCATAAATGCATTATTATTTCTGAGTTATTTGTTTCATCCACATGAATACAGCGTTTTCCAAAAACACTAATAATACCTTCTTCGAAATCGCTCTCTGAGGTGCATAAATTTGATAAAGCTACGTTTAAAAACTGTACAGCTTAAACTCTGACTGTTTATAAAGCACTGACACTGGAGACTGCTTCACAAAATGATAAATAAATAAACATTTCACAGAAATAAAAATTTACACATTTAAAACGGGTTTAGGAAGTGGAACAGATCTTGCTATGTACAGTTTTACCATAGAATTCATAAGCTATACAAATAAACAAGTATGAGGATAGAAGAAAATAAAAATAAAGATTGAACAATAAATTATAAGTGTACCAAAAAAAACGAGTCACAATGAGGATTACATTTTAATAAATGTTCCTAGAGCTACAAACAAACTTTTTTGTATTACCTAATGTGTTGTATGATGTTGCTTAAAAAGATCTTATCACATATTTGGAGATGAACTTCATAATATTAGAGTTTAAATGTAGTGTTAAGTGTAGAGCTTAAGTAAGCTTGTTTCTGAGAGAAGTGTTTTGTGCAGATCTGGCAACCCTGCAGACGTTCTAGCTGGTCTGCGTTTAGTTTTCTTCTGGAACGTGCTCGAAGACTCGAGACAAAACCGTAACGTCATGCACGAGTGGGCGGGGCCATAACATCCGTTCGCTGGTGGGCGTGGCCTAGGCGCGACTACGTGCCAGACTGTGTTTGTGCCCGCGCGCGCGTGCACGGTTTGTCTGGTTCAATGCAGCTGAAGGTTGCATCAGAGGCAGCTGGAGATTCACCAGATGAGTTTTTACTGCATCAGTGCACGTTTTCTTTCATTTATTCGTCAGTCTGTGATGACGCAGCATGTGTGATGACAGATAAAAATCTTGATATCCAAGATCTTTCTTCGATACATGATATAATGCATTTTACTTTATTTACATTTACACAGCAGTGATACATTAAAAAATATGATACTTAATATTTTAAGCGTTTTAGGAATGGCTCAATCTGATTGGCTATTTCAGGATGATAGATATTATTCACCCTGCAAAGTTTATGCTTGAATTAAGTACAAAATGTGTAAATAAACCATAAATATCCTGTTATAGTTTGCTTTTATTGTGTTCCCAGTCTATAACATACTAAAATAATAAAAATCTATCTATCTGTGTATCTATCCACCCATCCATCAATCTGTCCTTCTGCCTGCCTGTTGCCTGTCCGTCCCTCCGTCTGCCCGTCTATCTATCCATTCATCAGTGTGTCAATGCTATCTATCTATCTATCTATCTATCTATCTATCTATCTATCTATCTATCTATCTATCTATCTATCTATCTTCCTCCATTTGGCCATCTATCTGTCTCTGTCTAATTTTTCAACATTAAATCAAAAAAGTGCCTTTAACCATTCACAATCTCTCTCTCTCTCTCTCTCTCTCTCTCTCTCTCTCTCTCTCTCTCTCTCTCTCTTAAAACTGGGTTCTTTGTTAATATGAAATGAGTAACTGGGTTAAAAGTAACGCTGTATAATTCAGAATTAGGAAATACATGAATTGTGGTAAAAGTCCCCATGAAAATGCTTTTTAGCTGGGATTTGGTTGCATATGTTGACAGGAAGTCAGCATGACAGCGTGTTGAATTGTTTGTCTGACTTTCACAACAGTTAACAGCATTCTGGTTACGCCACACCCCCTGGCAAAGCCACAAACCCCTGCCATCGGTGTAGCAAACTTTATACATATGGGCAACAGTAAAGAGATTTATGACAGCATTAATATGAAGTTACACTGGCTTTTATCATCAGTCCTCACATCGTTCCTTCAGAATGAAGGACCGGTGATACGGTTAACGTGGGACGAAGTGAGACGTCATGAAGTGCTCCACCAGTCAGCGTCAGTCTTTCTGATGGAAAACTTAACAGTGTATAAAGACAAAATCGCATTGTTATTCAGTGTCAGGGAAGAGATAATACTGGCTGTCAGGGTTGGGGGCGTGTCAACGCCAGCTCTTTCTTATGATCCTCAAAAGAAGCATGTGACAGTGTTGAGGATATTCCTAACAGTCTTCTACAGGCCAAAATCTATAAATTCTGGTGAAATACCAACCATTAATTATTTATTGTTGCTCTGATCTGTTCTCGCTGTTGTGACGTTTCACATTAGTGGTAGTGTGTGACCTCTGACCTGTTCCATACGCATCAACAAAATGCATACTGCTGAAAGTGAAAAGTGGGTACTTTACTGCAGTTTTAGTTACCCTCAAGGTCCTTATAGATTTACTCAGGACGCAGAAGGTGTGATAGCACAGCCTAGATTTGAGATCCATATTAGATCCAAAAGGTCACTGTTTCACTGAGTCTGCTTCAACCTAGGATGTTGTACGTAGTGGCTTTATATAGTAGCTACAGGTTGTTTTTTTTCAGTAATAGTGATCTGTACGAAACACACACACAAAGAGTCATCCAGGTCTGTAGGCAGGTGTGTGTGTTCCTGCAGAAATGGATCATGAAGTAGAGGTGATTCTGTGTACTGTATGTATGCAGTAACTGCCAGATTCTGGTGGAATAGAACAGGATTAGGCACACACACACACACACACACACACACACACACACACACACACATTCTTTCAGGGCTACTCTCAAACACACACACGTCTCGAAGATCATGTAACATACAAGTCCACTTTATCTGATGAGTCCATCAGTGTAACTGGAGTCTGTTTTGCTCTTTAGATTTCTAATGAAATTTCATTTCCACTCTTTGAACCGATGCGACTGTTTTTCTTTTCTTTCTTGTTTTTAAATAAGGACATTTCTTGTTTTTCTCTCTCATTCCACCCTCTCATGACTTTTCCTTTCATTTTAGTGAACCGCACTCTGTATAGATCTGTGGTGTGTTTGCTTCAGAGGAATGTTTGGGGGAAATTTAAATAGCATGAAATGTCAAACTTGAATGTGACATTTTAAAATGTATGTATTGAGGGTTTTTTTTTTTACTGTATTTATTTATTTGTTTATTGATTGATTTACTGATTTACAGTCTTTTTCTTTAAAGAAATGTTTATTCCAGAATTTAAAAAGATTTTTTACTTCACTACAATTCAAAAGTATTTTTACAATAGGGATGAAACTAATAATCGTAATTAGTATAGACCGGGGGAATCACACCATCTGATTGGTTCGCTATCTCAGGATAAATAAACATTATAATTCCATCAAAATATTCCCTTGTTTCTGACTGGTGGAAAGCCGCCAGCTCATTCCTGGTATTCTTCTATGAGCCGACATATCCTATCGTTGAGATGTGTTGAACAATTATGGTGTGTGACCATCAGTCAAGCAAATATTCCCTCATAGATATCACATTCAGTGGCGTAGTGGTTAGCACATTTGTCTCAGCAAGAAGGTCCCGGGTTCGATTCCCGGGCTCGGGTCCTTTCTGTGTGGAGTTTGCATGTTCTCCCTGTGCTTGCATGGGTTTCCTCGGGGTACTCCGGTTTCCTCCCACAGTCCAAAAACATTCACAGTAGGCTGATTGGCAGTTCCAAATCGCCCCTCGGTGTGAGTGTGAATGGTTGTATGTGTGTCGGCCCTGCGATGGCCCGGCGAGCTGTTCAGGGTGTACTTCGCCTTCACCCAGAGTCGGCTGAGATGGGCGCCAGCCTCCCCGCGACACTAATTAGGATTAAACGGCTTAGAAAATGAATGAATGCATATCATATTCAATTCAATTCAGTTTTATTTATATAGCACTTTTGACGAATGACATTGACTCAAAGCAGCTTTACATAGTAAAACAAATTTGGGAAAGAATTTAAACCTTTGATTTTACACATTTCTCTAGACGAATCTGCCTGTCCGCCATCTTGGTTAGTTAGTTAGTAGACTCAGAATTAATCGGAAACGGCGTTAGAGAGAGAATAGCATAGGCACCTCCGGCTGACTCACGATGGCTACAATGCTCTTTCCTCCGAAATTGGAAATATTTTTGACAAAATAATTATCCATCCCACAAACTCAGAATATTGAATCCATTAAAAATTTCAAATTAAATCATAAAACCATTCTTTCAGTTTGCTTGATTTATAAGCTAAAATAGGTAGTAATGGGTTTTAGAGGCGGCAAAAACAAAACCTTATTACATCAGAGATGTAACCTTAACAACAATCATAATAAAATTGCAGAGATTCTGAACACCTTAAGGCTCGATCTCATTTGCACGATCTCATTTGGGAATGCCCGTGATTTTTTGAGTTGGCGAATGTCAGGGATGATCTGTGATGATCAGCAGTGGTTGCCAACCATTTTTGACTGTCTTCTTTGTAGACATACATATCGCTACCATATCACTAACTGTCCCCAACTATGGTCTCAGACATATATCACTGACAGTCAGCGATATGGTCAACGATATCGGTCGCAGACCCCTCATGCTCACTCCTGATCTAAAAATTGATCAAATCATGGAATTATCGGGCGTTATCGCCCAAATGAGATCAGGCCTTTCATGTGGTTTTTGAGCTTTAAAATAAACCCTGATTGTATTATGGTGAAACTCATCAGTGTTGTTTAAGACAACATTACAGGTCATTTCTATGATAAACAGTGAGTTATATCTATGTTATAACTTCTGAGAGATCACAGTGATATGAGATCACAATAATCTCTCTGTCACAATGCCCCGTCGATGTCACATGACCAGGATGGCCTTTTTTACAGCCATGCCTGAATTCACAGGGTGACTTCTTCGGGAAGGGCGGAAAGACAGAGGAACTTCATCACAGGTGAGGTGTACTAACTTTCACCAATACTTCAGTCGATCCCACTCGGTTATCAGGGCCAGGGAAGATTTCAGTGACCCTTCCTAAAGGCCAAAGGTCATAGGGTCATTGCTTTTCAACAATATTGACAACGTCTCCCACCTGCAGGTCCGCTCTTTCAGTCTGCTGTTTGTGATGGGCTTGGGGTCCTGGAAGGTAGTGTGTGCTGCTGTTGCATGATTTCATATTTTTCAGGTATAACTTAAACTTTTTAACTAAAAAGTGCACCAAACCTCAATTTAAAAAAAATAAAAGCGAGTGTGGTGTAAGCGAGATAATGGCAGCCACATGTCCCGGTATCAGAAGATAACAGATTTCAGTTGGAGAAGCCGCTTCATTGCCAATTTTCTGTGACAGAAAAACAACAAAAACAATACATTCTATAATGAAATTATGAACAGAGGAACAGTTTCTCACTCATTCATTTGCTGGAACTCTACCTACTACTACGGTTGCGGGGCGGCTGAAGCCTATCTATACCAACACTGGGCAAAGGCGGGGAACACCCTGAACAGCTCACAAGACCATCACAAAGCAACACACAACGATTTACACCCACACAGTCTCACCTAGGGGCAATTTGGAACAGCCAGTTAGCCTAATGCGCATCTCACTCATTTGCCGAACCACTTAATCAAACTATTGTCAAAGTCTGTGGCTTATAAGAGGCTGGAGCCTATCTTAGCCGACACTGGGCTCAGGCAGGGTACACCCTGAACAGCTCACCAGACCATCACAGGGCCAACACACACACAACTATTCACACTCACACCTAGGGGCAATTTGAAGAAGCAGATTAGCCTATCCTGGATGTCTTTGGACTGTTGGAGGAAACTGGAGTACCCAGATGAAACCCACACAGAAACACCCTCATCGAGCCCAGGACTCAAACCCAGGACCTTCTTGCTGTGAGGTGGACCTGCTAACCACTACGTCACCGTGCCACCCAAAACAGTTTCTATACTTTAAAATCATATTTAAAACACATGACTTCCTACTTGGAAAATCTAAATCACTATTACTGTGGTTAATCCCCCAGATTTAATTTTATCTCAAAGCCCAGCCATCACTCTACATTTCTGTGTCCTTTTCCCACCCACAATGCACCTGGGTCTGCACTTGGTTCTGGGAATTGATTGGATCATGTGTAAAAGCATCTTTTACATAATATGTCAGTGTCCCACCTTTACGGTACATGACTGTCATCATGTAGGAATTTACAATGAAACACCTCCACGTATCGGCCAATCAGAGGCCAGGTTTGTGTTACAGATGTCAGCCGGGCGTGCACTGCTATTGATTCTGGAAAACGCATTCCAGGCCACGGGTGAGCCTGAAGTGCACCATCGGCCGTTTTTTATGATGTTGTGCTCATTCTAGCCTGCGAGTAACCCCCGCTCCTGCCTCAGGGCTCAGAGCACGGCTTGTTGTCAACAACACCAGGAATTGCATCATGTGCTTGTCCCTCCCCGGGCAGCAGGCAGAGCTTTCGCAATGTCTGCTTCTGTTTTCAGATGAGAATCTGTAGATCACGAGGGAGAGGGAGAGAGAGAGGGAAGGAGTAAAAGAGAGAGTGGTAAGATTCCACTATATTAAGTGTCCTTACACGGTATTGGAAGGAGAACGCAGGATTTGTTGGACGGCTTGGGGTGGGAAAAAAAAAAATTTCTCGGCTACTTGTAAGCGAAGAGCCTCGAGATCTTTCATGCAGTCACATATAGTCTGTGTCCGATTCAATTTCATTCATGCTTCTGATCGAAACAAACACACTGTGCACAAATCACCAAAAAACATACTGTACAAACACCTTACAAACCAGTGCATGGATTAATTAACACGTTTCACTTTTACACAAAGGTGATTGTTTCTCTGAGAGCTCTTTTCAAAGAACGTGGATCACAACAGCAAAGTATTTCATCAACACTGTTGTGAGAGTGTGAACCGCCTTGCTCGCTAGTTCTTTCTCAGCAAACTGTAAAACGTTTCAGAGTCCAGAAGTGCGAGGGTGAGTTCCTGTCTGTACACTTTCTAGAAGCACCAGGGGTCTTATAGGTGTGTGGCAAGAACGTATGAGAGGTTTACTCCCGGACATCATTTGTGTATTTTTGTACATTGTATTATATAATGATGGATCTTTGAAATGCACTAGAAACAAACGGCGATTACATCACTCACCTTCCTCACGCAAGCAACAGTAGAAATGAATCCCTGGGTATACGTTACAAATTGAGTGTGTGTCCAATACCCATATACAACTTGGAATTGATTTGGTTTTAAAAGTGTCTGAGTTACTGATTAGTCATCTTGCTAACCTATTACATTAGTTACACATTAGTTTTTATTTTTTACTATTTTATATATAATTAAACAAACCGGTACCCAGTGCAGCTGTCTGAGACCAGGATTAATATGATTAGTTATCAGTATTTCGTAGAAAATAGCATGGATATTTGATATATTTCTCACGCAGTGCGCTTTGCGAACATTACAACTGTGGTTCTGAAAGCTGAGTTTGCTGTTGAAAATAACTCGCGGGGTTTGTTTTTGACCCAGCTTTTAACCTTCAAAGATAAGGACTCCAATAACAGCAATTTCTAGTTTATCATTATTTAGCTGCAGATAAAGACGACGCGTTTAAAGCCTGATGTCCTTTAAACAGTCAATAAAAGACAGATGTGGGTCAGGAGCCAGAGATAATATATTGTATGTGAAGCAGGAACTCCACAGGACAAAGTGTGACGATCTGATTAGCACAGAGTTAGCAAAACATGTCTAAACAAACAAACAAACAAAAGAGGTTGAGAGACCACCAAGTCAGCTTATTTTATTTAATTTGTTTATTTTGTGGTCAGGTGTATCGAAAGCTGGTGAATAATATAGGAATATATTTATATTTAAGAAGGGTAACCAAACTTTGCCCAATCATTCGTTTGGGGTTTGTCTAGAAGCCTATAATTTTTCAGAATGTATTTATTAGTGTTGTTGTTGATAAGTTGCTGTGGGTGGCGCCTAAACTACACCCTGTTTTGATGGACTGTACCATGTAAGTTAGGCTGTACCATGTAAGCATGAGGGTGGTGGAGGTGACACACATAGCCTACATTCTCTCCATATCGCATGCTCGACTTTGACGCAGCAACACGCACTCTTTCGGTACATAAACAATGAGAACAATAGTGAAAACTATAATATCAATAAAAATAAGCATTTATTGCGTCAATTATTGAGTGATTTGCTCATTTGAACATCTAGTCATTTACCTACATCTCACTCATTTGTCGAACCACTTAATCGTACTATTGTCAAAGTCTGTGGCCTATAGGAGGCTGGAGCCTATCTTAGCCGACACTGGGCACAGGCAGGGTACTCCCTGAACAGCTCACCAGACCATTGCAGGGCCAAAACACACGCACTATTCACACTCACACTTGGGGGCAATTTGAAAAAGCAGATTAGCCTAACCTGGATGACTTTGGACTGTTGGAGGAAACCGGAGTACCCAGATGAAACCCACACGGGCACGGGCAGAACATGCAAACTCTATACAGAAAAGCCAGAGGCCCAGACTCGAACCCGGGACCTTCTTGCTGTGAGGTGGCCGTGCTAACCACTACGCCACCGTGCCACCCATTTACGTATATCTGACTCCCAACATCATGCAGCTCTGCCCCCAGGATCTCTGATGGACTGTAGACACCAAAATAAACAAGTGTTCTGGACCTGAGAGCTTATAACAGCTGGGTGTCGTGGCATCCACAGGTCAATTCACCAATAGACGTGGATTTAAAGTTAAAGAGCAGTTTTATTCATTCAAAGTAGACAAAACAGCAAACTGTTTAGCAGTTCAAAAGTTTAGGAACATGCTATTCAGTCAGAGTGAAAAACAACAGCAGTCCAGCGCAGCAGGTGTGTTCTCCGGGTGGGAAATCGAAGACACAAAAATTCGCTCAAGGCCAGTATTTATACTATTGAAATTCAATGTTAAGGCTCGCCACCATTAAATCTTAGTCTTCAGAGAAGGACCATTGTTTACATCAGGTGGTGGTGTTGATATTACGTGGTAGGCCCTGGGCGGACTTTTGTGCAGCACAAATCATCATCTAACAGTTCAACTACATTTTAATACAAATCACCATTTAACACCAATCCAAATGAATCTAATACATACAAATCAATCACCTTAAATACAAAAAATTTATCTAATACATACAAATCAATCATCTTAAATACAAAAAATTAATCTAATACATACAAATCAATCATCTTAAATACAA
>JBCNYH010000015.1:3229453-3243112 GCA_039654325.1 Tandanus tandanus
AAAATTAATCTAATACATACAAATCAATCATCTTAAATACAAAAAAATTAATCTAATACATACAAATCAATCATCTTAAATACAAAAAAATAATCTAATACATACAAATCAATCATCTTTAATACAAAAAATTAATCTAATACATACAAATTAATTATCTTTAATACAAATCATCGTTCTTCTACTACACAGGCTACAGAGTTTTTATTTATTTGTTTATCAAGTCCTATATTATCTATACCTATAATAACCTATCTGTGGTTATTTTGTACAAGTAGGGAATTTAAAAAATGACTATTTCACCTTTAACAATGTATTTCCAGCATACTGGTCATTAGATTTTAGGAAATACCCTCCGAAAGCAGAGTGCACAGGATTATAACTAGGTGCTATGTGAATGGCATCATGACTCAGTTTCTCCCAAACTGATCCTGTGCTCAGTCATTATAGGTTCGATGGATGGATGGATGGATGACAGCAGTGTGGCTTATTACAGACACTTGCATCATGCATGAGCTCTCTGACTGTAACCTACAGCGGAAGTGCATATTTCTGTACATCTAAATTTAAGTTTGAGCTCAGAGGTCAAGGGGAATAATAAAACGAACCTTTAGTGACTCGTTGTGTTTTTTCACAAAAATAAAGAACAAGTTTTAAACGTCGTAAATAGAATACAGAGTCCGAATCCCGCCCCTAGACAGTAAACTTCTGTATGTGTGTGGCGCTCGTGTTGTCAGCCGATGGGCGGGTCCTGCTGTGGACAGTGGGCGTGGTTTACCATGACAGCGAAATTATATAAACCCTGACGTGGGACGCTTTGTATCGCCCACACAGTAAGACACCGTCAGGTCTACGACCGCACCAACAGCTGAGGGGTCGCACAACGGCAATCAGACTGGAGCTTTAACCTCACATCAACGGGGTGAGCACGTCATGTTGGCTTTTATTCATGTTTTTGAATACGACTTGGTGGATATTTGCAGTGTTTTTGGTGTTAGCATTTCAGCACTTTGTGTGTGGAAACAATAGCGCATTAGCAAGTCACTCTCGCGCACAACGCAAAGTTGATTATTTATGTCTTTTCTAAATATCATTGTCCTTTAATGTCGATAATTAAGAGATGTGTATTATCTGTGTGTGAAATGAACAAGTTCAGGACGAGTCTTTTCATTCGTTTTTCGTGTTATCGCTCCCCAACGTTAGCTAACGGACGTTCAGGATGGGTGTAGTCACAAATCCATGTTGACTCCCTACACAAGTGCACTACTTGGAGTGTAACATAAAGGCTGTCGCTACCTAGCTAGTGTGCTAAGCGTGTGATTTTGGTACTCGGCTCCGGTAATAAAGCACGGCTATTGTAGTTTTGAAACTGTAGCTGTAGATAAAATGGCGTTAATTTATTCAGCAAAGCGATACTTAGCTGTTTATTGAGGTAAAACATTTTCATATGATAGTTATAGTAATAGTAGTAGTGTTTGTTTTCAGTGTATGTTACCTCATAGCCTTTGCTAGCGTCTTGTAATGTCAGTGCTAACAGTAACGGAGGATTTTCCCAGGAATGTTCCAGAATATTCCCTTCAGGGCGCTCATCAAGTTTAATAGCAGCTCCCGCATTTTATCGTTTATGATGATTATTTATGATAATAGGCACATTTCAGGCCAGGATCGCACAGCGGTGATGTGGAAAAAGTCGGTTTAATTTGATTCTTGGAATGTTTTCTTCCCCCAGATTTAGGAATTGTCTTGGGAATGTGGAATATTTCTCAAGCTAGGAAGCATATTAAAGATATTCCTTTATTTTATAACCTGACCGACAGATTGTCTTGTAGTAGGCATGACGTCATTTCATGCATCAATACAGTATAAGGTGATGGAGAGTTTTGGCCAAGAATCTGAAATGGATCCCAAAAAGTTTGGTTGGTGTTGTGCATCCAGAGGGAAAACATGTTAAAGGTTTGTTGTGTGGCTAAAGAAAAACATTGCTTTCCCTGAAGCTTAATAGTTAGGGAATGACCTGTCATAACAAGGCATGCTTTTATTGGATAGAAGATAAATCTTGATGATTAGGTGTTTGGTCATGAATGACTTCTCAGAGAGGGGGATTTATGATTATATGGTTGTTTTTTGTATGAAAGAGTATAGTGATAAATATGCTATCATTTATTTATTACAGGCTGTTTTGATGTGTTTGGCGCTCGGTGTCACTTGGCTGCCATGTTGACACACAGACAAGCAATAATGAATTGTGCTTCTTGCTGTTTTGACTGTAAAATCTCAGCGGTCACGTTGTAGCCATGATAGATGTTCTGTACATTCTTGGGCTGACGCGAGGAATTCTGCTCATTTTTCAGGCTTCCCGTTTAAAGCACTGCAGTTACCAGACATCAGATTAGCGAAGTGACATCCATCACTCCTGCTAAGCGTACCGTTGTTGTTGGCAGCCACTGGTCAGATCGGGAAATAAAAGGCATCGAATCAGGAAGCAAAATGGTTCAGAACAAGATTGCAGCTGTAACCGGATTCCATCGCTCTTTCAAGGTGTGTTGGCACGTGTCCTCGATTCCTCTTCCTAAATGCGGGGGAATTTGTCATCGGGTGACATGTGCCTTGTCTCGGAATATGAATGTTTGTACACTGGTGTATGATTAACCTTTTCCTTAACAATTACGCATTAATTACATGTCATGTTATAAGAACCGTGCACACATTTATATGCTTTATGGTATTTGTTTATAATTTCAGGGCCAGAATCCTTTCGAAACTGATGAATTCTCCCGAACCGGATCCCGCGTTCTCGATACCGCCTTCAATTTTGATTGCTCCACTCGCCCTGGTGAGTTTAAAAAAGTCCTCGCTGACGTCCTTGCTTTTGTTGCAAACATGCCTTGGGTTTGTGGCTTTACATGCACGATGTTATACCAGAGTTTACACAGAACCCTGGCTGTGCTTAAGGCCTTTTTTCTGGCTTGATGATGACTATCTGCTTCCAAAAACCACAGCGCACGCACGCACGCACGCACACACACACTTCGTGGAGTTATTCCTGTGATGTGGGATGCACTCCCAGTCAGATTGTTTACAGTCAGGAGTTGAGCTTCTTTCTCCCATCTGCCACTGTTTTAAACCTGCTTCAAAGGAAAGATCGGCTTCTTCATTTTTTTTCACGTATAACTGTTTTCTCTTTCTCCCCATCCCGATATGAAGACATGCCATCCAGCCAGCCGATCGACATACCCGACGCCAAGAAGCGAAACAAGAAGAAAAAGAGGTGCCGGGCAACAGACAGTTTCTCAGGACGGTTTGAGGGTGAGCGTAAAAGTGTGTGTGTGTGTGTGTGTGTGTGTGTGTGTGTGTGTGTGTGTGTGTGTGTGTCGTCTTTGTGGTGTAATTTCTTTATTTACATAATCCTGGTGTTCGACTATTTCACAATCATCCTTCATTCATGGTTGTGGTAATTCAGACACCACTGATTTTGGCTGATAGTTAACCCCACTTTTCTAACGAAACAGCAGGACATGTTAAGTCGACAGTCACAGACAGTCTTTAGTCCCCTATATGAACTACCCTGAGTGTATATTGTTCTGAGTATAGTATTAAGAGTATATGAGTCTATACTGTGTAAAGGTATGGACACCCCTTATTATTTTGGAGTATATGACTTCCCGAGTTTGTTCCATTGTACACGTCTCCTGGAGGAACATCATGAATACCCAACGCGTGCATTCCTCGCCATTAATGCAGTTCACTCTTTCCTTCCTCCATCCAGATGTCTATAAGCTGCAGGATGAAGTGTTGGGAGAGGGAGCTTATGCAAAAGTGCAAACATGCATCAGTCAGATCACCCAGAAGGAATATGCAGTGAAGGTATGATGCACTTCCTGTCTCACTCTGGTTTAGGATCCAGTTCTGTGTGATTGGATAAAAGGTTTGTTTGTTTATCAGTGGAAGTGTGTGTGTGTGTTTTAGTGTGATGTAACAGTGCAGGTTAAAAAGTGGTGTTCCTGTGTTGTTTTGAACTCTTTTGCACTTGTCATTTCTAAGAACTTATAAAACGGGTTATTGGAAACGGAGGCGCTGTCTGCACACGGCTGCACTTTGTTAATGTGAGAGCGTTACATTGGCCACAGGGTGTGAGGTATTCGCCTCTGTCGCCTCTGGCTTTTTAATTACGAATATAAATCTATATCTGTATTCCTGTAAAGCTGTTTGTGTTCAGCGCTTGAGATAGTTGAGGTAATAACATAAAGGCAGAAACGTATAGGTATGTTCAGGTTCTGTTCGTGATTGTGGCTGAGAGTGTTCTCTAACCCCGAAAGTTAAATATTAGTCAGGGTTAAAAGGACTTGATGGGAAGGCGTTTGTTCCGTGTTGGGTTGTGTTGAGGAAAAAGAGGATGTTCGTGCTGAACTGTTGTGCACTCGATGCTAACTCAGCAAAGTAGCCCCCCCCTCCCCATCCTGTTTTTGTTAGATCATTTGTTCATACAGCCAATCGGAATGCTCGGAGGATCACATCCTCCCCCGATCTGCGCTCCCATTGGGCAACGAGCAAGGCAGTGGCGGGAACATTGTGTTCTGTTCGGGCATGTTTGCCAAAACACACACACCAGCGGAGGAAGAAGAAGAGGAGGAGGGGGGTGGTCCAGGGTTGCGTCCTGAAATGTTTACACACGTTCTTCAAGTTTATGAAGATGTAAGGTGTGGCCACAAGAATAAACGTTATGTGCCAGAGGCGTAATACCTCGTGATATGTATTTTCTTTGTCCGTTGAGGAAGTGGAGACTTGAGAAATGTTGTTGTTGTTTTGATTTTTAGGAACACGTGCGCACAGAGCAAAGAGGATGCGCCAGAAAGTGTTATTGATATTGGTTACGTTTAATTTTGGATATGATAAAACGGCTTCCTTTATTTGTATAATGAAGGGTTTTTACAGAAACCTGAAGACGGGCCGCATGCTTTCTTCTGCGACACTGTTTTCATTGTTGTTCCCCAGAGGGACGCTGAAGAGGGATGAGTCGTAGGTCTTTATCGCCATCAGGGCTGTTTTTTGGGTGGGAAGGGGCGCTTAAATTGAGACCAGATGTCATGGTCACCCCACCCCCTCTCTGAGGTTGGGGCGTGAAGGGGGGGTTGGTGTCCGTATACAAGTCTGAACAAAAGCACGGAGTGAAGACAGCCCACTAGCCAGCCTTCCTGAGTCGCACGTACACTCACACTCACCGTCTTCCTTTTAGTCGCGCGCATACTCCATGATTGGACGTCTGGGCGTCATGTTTACAACCCTGTCTTATTTTACACACTAAATCTAGCTCCGTTAGAGCACCTGTCCGAGGCTACTGTGAAGATTTTACGGTGCTGTCTAGCCACTTAAGAAAGAAAGGAAGGAAATGCTCGGAGAAATAATCAGCATGGTGGTGTGATGTAACCTAATGTGAAGGACTGCAGAAGTGTTTTGCAGTAGTGGCACTTCCTGAAGATTTTTTATTTATTTTATTTTCTGTATACATTCGCAGTCTGTCAGGGATTACATTCTTATACTTTTTATATAATAACAAACTTCTAAATATATTTTATTACATGTTAACACTATGGAATATGTTTGTTTATATGGGGCTTCCTTTGTACAAGTTCTTCTAAGCACGCTGTCGGTATAGAAACAATGATGTATCAGGAAAAAGCCGTCAGGGTTCTACAAAATTAACCGATGCCTTCCGACCAATCGGATTCAAGAATCCAACTCCTCATGTGACTTTTCCTCATGCGACTCTGAAAGGGGAAAACCGAGAAGGAAATTCTGATGGATTCAGGTCCCCACATCTAAGGCCCTTCAGATGTGTAGTCACTTCGCTTGGGTCGGTACGAGTTTGTGTGGCTTCTGTTCGTCGGTTGCTGACTCAGGCGCGCTGTGGAACGTAGCGGAATGCAGAGCTGGCCTTAACACCAGGCTCTAATCCAGGACCTACATTGTGTGCTGCTTCTCTCTCAGTAGCACCACTAATCCAGTCACGTCCAACCCACGCCACATTGCGAGGGGGGGGCTCGAAGAGAGGGGCCTGGGAGAGGGCGAGCCGTTTACTGTCAACAGCCAATTTCAGCTCTCCATAAACTCCGGGCTTAATTTAGCTCGTTCTGCTTTTACTGTCGGTGGAACTTGACCTGCGAACATCTCCAGGGCTTTGTGTTTACAATGTCAGGGGGAGTCCGTGGTTTGGAATATGGGTTAGGGTATATTTAGGTGTGCAGGACAGCGTTCGCAGCTGTTCCAGAGACTTTTACGTGATGAGTGGAAATTACAATTACATTATAATCTTTGCTTACACCACAAATCTTTACTTACCCTTTTCTTTTTCCATCTTCTGTTTTGTAGATTATCGAGAAGAGACCAGGACATAGTCGAAGTCGTGTGTTCAGGGAGGTGGAGATGCTGTATCAGTGCCAGGGACACAGGTAACACTCCTTCAGCTTCGCCAATGCTAACTTTACTCTTATCCTTGCGCTCTTCATGTAATATAACAGTGAAGATTATACTAGAGTGTAAAGTGACTTCGTGAGAAGTGCATCAGGTGGCTGCTTGTGTATGACCCATGTCCTGACCTCAGTAGACCCCCCTCCCCTATGTAATAGTATGGACTCTGCAAGTACATCTTTTAAAAGCCAGGCTTGTATCTTGTTTTGAATTCCTTCATCCCGTCTCTCTGCAGAAACATCCTGGAGCTGGTGGAGTTTTTTGAGGAGGAGGATAAATTTTACCTGGTGTTTGAGAAGCTGAGAGGAGGTACGTGGCTCCTTCGAGTGTTCTCGTGTGTGTGTATGTTTACTGAGCTGTAATGGTAATGGTGTTTTTGTTTTGTTTTTTCCCTCCAGGCTCCGTCCTGAACCACATTCACAAAAGGAGGCACTTCAGCGAACAGGAAGCGAGCATTGTGGTGCAGGACATCGCAAGCGCTCTGGATTTTCTGCACAACAAAGGTGAGCGAGGCCACGAGTCCGAGCGACGTCACGTCTATACTCGTACCGTGTAATTATAGTATACGTTCCTTATCAGGGATAGGAATAATCTGCTCAAGAATTAAGAAGGTGGTGTTGATGTTGATGGGGGGTGGGGGTGGGGTTTAGAAGCTCGGGTGCTTGAGGGAGGATGGGATATCAAATCATGCCATGATCGTATGACGGTGTTCGATGTCACTTTCTTTGAAAGACGTTCCGAGAAACTTGTCAAGAAGGCTAGCGGTCTCATATTAAGTCATTCGTACTATTGTGTATTTATAGCAGCTCCTGGCAACGCCGTGTGTTGGAAACATACTTTTTACCTTGTTGCTCTTCTGTCATTCTTCCAAAACTCTGGAGAAGCAACGTAATAGCTAAATGCATGTACCTGTGTGTGCAGGGATGGCGCACAGAGACCTTAAGCCAGAAAACATCTTATGCGAACATAAAGACAGGGTGAGTCTGATTTTTATTATTTTTTTATGAAATATTTTTCCCTATCCTTAAGTTTTTAATAGGAGTAGAAGTATAGCATGAATAATCACACGCATGGCTAACAGTGCGTGCAGGTAAGAGTTAAGACACGTGACGTGACTTCGATTCTTCCGCTTTCAGATTTCACCAGTGAAAATCTGTGATTTCGACCTGGGCAGTGGAATCAAGCTGAACAGCGACAGCTCTCCCATCTCTACTCCAGAGCTCCTCACACCGGTATGTGAATGTACACTGTGTGTGTCTTGACATCCAAATATTAACTAAAACAGCCTCCCCGGTCCAAAAGAGTGAATTTCCTCAACCTGGCGAAGCGACACGTGCGTTATTCAAACAGATATGTGCGTGCTTTGTCTCACAGATAAGCCAGACGTTTTTACAATGCCACCCTTATCATCCAGTCTCCTCCCACCACACTATTGGATAAACCCTAGTGGTGTCACCTAAACCGCTGAATTCTATTGGTGGGAGGGAAAAAAAAAAAACCTGGTGTGTGAGGTCAAGGCCCGGATTTACGGCTTGCTGGAATGTTTTTGAATTCAGACCCGCCTCTGAGTGAGACAAACATCCAGGCTGGGTTTTAATAAATAAACTAATCAGCTATAATCAGATCTAATCTCTTTACATTCATATCTGTGGGTTGGGTTTTAATCTCTGTTTATAATCTGGGTTCAAACTTCATGTGTGTTCGGAACGGTTGGGATTTCTTACTTGCATGGGAATGAAGGAAATGGGACGGATAAGAACAGGTGACGGAGAAACAGTGGGTGGTGTGTTGTAGTGAAATGTTTTCCCCCAGGGGTGTTTGGTGTAACCTGAGTGGGCGTCTTTAGAAAGTCGGCACGACCTTTTTGGAGATTTTTCAGTTTCTACCCGTTATAGATTATTTATTGTTATTGGGAACAGAATCTTCTCGGGTCCTTGATTGCAAGAACATGTTGTGTATAAGAGCAGATATCAAGGTTCGGCGCAATACGTTATCATACGTTATTATTTAACAGGAATTTAAAAAAAAAATTCTGCCACGTCCTTGGAAGCTGGCTCGTTGGAAGCCTTTTCATGTTTCGTCTCTCGTGCCTCAGCCTGTCCTTCTGCTCTTTGACGGTTTCACTTCTGCCCCTTTTTTTTGTTTGTTTTGCTTTCTTGGTAGAGTGACAGTGAGGTCAGATGTTACGGGAAGTCCTTTCCCTTTCTGAAGCATAGCAACTGGGTTGTGATTGGCTGCTGGAAAGAGAGGGCAGGCTGGAAGGAGGAGCCAAGTGTCGGAGCGTTGAACACGCAGTCATGTTTTTGCTTAGGTTTTATCACGAGGACGGTTTTCGCGTACATCCTCCTTCCTGCACATGAACATGTGCCAGTGTTTAGTGTAGTCAGGTTTTTTTTTTTTTAAAGGAAATTGTGGGTTTTACTCAAGCAGCCCTTGTGCACTTCCTGTTACACTGTGGGTTTGAATTCTGAGAAGTGTCTGGTTTTTAAAATGCACAGCTGAGTCTGTTACCACTGCACTGCTATGGACTCTCTCTCTTTCACACACACACACGCGCGCGCTCACGCTCACGTAATCACAGGGGAATTTTAAACCTGGCTTACCTGTAAACCTGCTCAGGCATAGAAGCTGAATGCAAAACTGAGCCATAAACTGAAACATACTGCCAGCTGAGAAGCCACTTCCTTCTGCCTCGTGGCCAGGAAAACCCCACGTATAGTTTGCCAACAAAATCTACATCTGTCACCTATCTGTCTCCAATGTGGTGTAAAATGCTTCGCTGATGCAAAGCTTAGCTAATTTTGCACCAGGTACTTACAGGAGAAAATAATCTGCAGTGCAGGTTCGCAGCTGATCTCCCTCCTCCTCCTTTCTCCTCTCATCTCCTACTATTACAGAAAGAACCCATATCTCCAGTCTGTAGACCCAACCAACAAAAACGCTGCTGTTTGCTAGATTGTGGAATCTTCCATTTGCTCTAACGGAGCTATTTACCCCCGTCATCTGGAGCAGCTCAGGGCTGGTCTTTTGTCTGGCCCCTGACAGAAAGTCTTTAAGGGGCGACCTGAATGTGGGGGTGTTGAGCGACGGCGAGCAGGCGGAGGAGTGGGAGGAGGGAGGGGGCCTTTCAGAACAGCCCAGCTTTTGTCTGCAGCTCGTGAATTCCTGCACTGCGAAAGTGCATTGCATAAAAGCTCGGTGGGGCGGAGCGGCACGACAGCTGCGTCCACGAAGGACAAAAGAAGCTCGCTGCCTGCTCAAACACGGTGACAGAATAACGTCAGCCCCGAAAACCAAAACAAAACAAACATAATGCCTGAACAAACTGAGGTAGTCTATCAGACATGCTGGTGGAAATAGACTTCTAAAGCACCTTTAAGCTTTTAAAGATGAACAGATTTTAAGCTAGAAATTCCCTTGGATTACTAGTTCTTAGGAAAAAGTCCCACAAGTGGACATTTCGCAACCGTAACCCTGGCATGTGTTTCATAAGTACTGGAGCTAAATGCAGTCTAAAAAAAACTGCTGATGGAGGAAAATCTAACCGAACTGATCTGAAAAGGGGTTTTTTTTTCTCTTCTTTGTTTTTTTTTTTTAGTTTCCTGGTCCACTGAACTCGCTCACTGTACCGATGTACTGTATGAACATGAATAATGACTGTGTGGTTGTTTTGTTTATGCGGTGTGGGTGTGATGTTGTGTAAGAGGTGTTGTGTGATGGTTTTCTGGGACACTCAATCCTCTTTTCCCTTCCTGGGCATTTGGCCTAGTTTCAGAACGGAGGCGTTTTGAGACTTTGAAAGTGAAAACTGAGCTTTCAGAACTTTCCGTGACTCATCCATCTTGGTGACAAGATTAACCCTTCAAGTGCACTGTTCCACACACAGAGAGTTAATGTTTCCTTGGGAACAGCTTGGTCAATAGTGCAGCAGCCAATCGTTGGTTATTTTCCTGAAACAGCACACCTTCGGGTGTTTTATGCTTCTCATACAATACTAACCCTGCCTGACCCTGAACCTGAACCGGTATGATTAATCGTTTGTGTATTTGTCTGTTAGTGGTGAGCTCATAGATGCGGCTTATCTCTAATCTCATTCATTATCTGCCATGTGACAGTCACACGGTCTCTGCTCAAAGCATGTAACCCTCTCTCCGGAAAAACAGCTGCTGGTTAACACTGTTTGTTTATTTATTTGTTCGTCCCATTTCTGCCACACCTACACCTAACCACCATTTCCTTATGACACGGTTTCATGTTAATAGCCCAGGTGGCAACTGTTTACTCGATTCCCATCCAGTGACTAACAACGTCGTGCCCTTTATTTATTTTTTTTACAGTGCGGTTCTGCTGAATACATGGCACCCGAGGTTGTGGAGGCGTTCAACGAGGAAGCCACCATCTACGATAAACGCTGTGACCTGTGGAGCCTGGGCGTCATCCTTTACATCATGCTAAGTGGCTATCCTCCATTCGTGGGCCACTGTGGAAGCGATTGTGGCTGGGAGAACGGCGAGCCCTGTCACGCCTGCCAAGTACGTCAAGCGTTTAATGTTTTCGTGAGTTGTGGTTCTCAGAGCTACGGTTACAGAGGAATCAATAAATAATGATGTATTTCTTTCCCTTTTTTGATCCATCTCAGAACACACTGTTTGAGAGTATCCAGGAGGGAAAATACGAGTTCCCCGAAAAAGAGTGGGCTCACATCTCCTGGAGCGCCAAAGACCTCATCTCCAAACTGTTGGTCCGGGACGCCAAGAACCGGCTCAGCGCCGCTCAGGTTCTGCAACACCCGTGGGTGCAGGGGGTAAGGATCCAGACACTTGTCTCGGATTTGGATTCAGTACGTGTATTTTAGATGCATGATGTAATCGTCATGTTTTCTCTTCTTCCTTGTGTCAGGGAGCCCCCGATTTTATCTCACCCTCCATCCTGCTTCAGAGGTCAGTCTTCTTTCTTTCTATCTAGACTAGGTTTTCTAGACTTAATAGCATTAAATATGAGGCATTATAAAGTATAATAGCATGATGACATCACACTCGCTAACGTGTCCGCGTCCTCCATGCCTGCAGGAACAGCAGCGCCAAGGACCTGACGTTCTTCGCAGGACAGGCGATGGCTGTGAACCGGCAGCTGGCGGAGCAGGACGACCGGGAAGCGCAACAACAGGAAGAGGCGTCTCCTCAGGTGGTGACGGCGGGCGCATGCTCCATGCGGCTCTCGCCACCCTCCAACTCCAAACTGGCCAAACGGAGGCAGAGGAGCAGTGCCATGAAGGGAGCGCCGGTGTCCGCCGCCGAGCTCAGTCAGCTCCTCGCTCCGCTGGTCCTGATCGGAGACTGCGCCTAGGACATTTCAGTTTCGCACAGCCTGCTGGACAGTCGTTAAAAAAACGTTTTTTTTTTTTATTTATTTATTTTTTTCTTTTGAAGTCTGCCATGTCTTCATTTAAGTGTCCTTCTGTTTATCCGGGCCTCTACCTCGCTACCTCAATGAAGATAGCCCATCAGAATTTTTGGGTGACATGTTCCCTATATGCAAAATGAGGACCCTGAGGCTTCAGCTTCCTTTATTCCTCCTAATCCTCATCCTCAGGTCCCTTCAGCACTTCTCTCAGCACCCAGAAGCAGGGTTCGGGACGGATAACCAGAAGGACACGCCCACTTAAAAAAGAAAAAGAAAAAAAAAAGGTTAATTTAAAAGGCAGAACATTTTGAAGCCAGCCGCTCAAAACACCAAAGGACTACAACCCCCACAGAAACCCCTCCCCTTTTCTTTCCTCAGCTGCTTCCACTTTTACAACTGGATCCACTGTGAATTTTTTTTTTTTCTCAATGAGAAGACTTTCAGGAATGTTCTGCCTCCCGTACTTGTGTACATGCCCAGACGTCCCCATAGTCAGTTCTGAGTTTTACATGCTTTATGCAAATTCCTAATGACATCACCAATCAAACTGTCAGATTTCTGGGAGATTTTTCGGTGCTGCCAGTGCCTCACCTCACCTCACCTCGTGCCATCTCACCTAGCTTCCATTAGTGTTTCAAAGCCAATGAGTTCCTGTCATCAGCAGACCCCCCTCCCCCCAAGACGCTCAGATAGCATTAAACTTAACGTCTGTTATTGAGGACTGGCCCAAATTAATGCACTTATTATTCTTTAGAGGTGTTCAAAATAAAAATCAAATCAATGCCAGAGCTCTCGTGTGTGTTTAAACGCGTTTTATCCCAAAGTGCACTTTGAGAGCTCAGATCATTGGGGTGCCTACTTAAGATCCCTTTTATCACCCACATTTTTTAAAAGCCATTAACGTGTTCGGATTTATCTTCTGTTAAAGGTTCAATCGACGCACAGAGAAATCCCAAAAAAATCCAAACCGACCTGCCGAGATCACATTTCTGAGTGGCCCATAACCGCAACATTGTCCTGTACGACGACGATCGAGCACAACAAAGGGGTTAGTCGTTAAGCGCACACCGGGAGGGAGCATCACGTGATAATGCAAGCACACGTCTGTTTACGTGACTCAGTAAATAAACTCCAGCTGGTCATGGAATAATGCTTTAGGGAAATAAATGAAAAGGAAAAAAAACGTGTTTGGTACCAACGCTACAATCTGAAGAAGATTTGGTGATTTATAAAATCATTGCCTCGTAGGCACTGCCAAATGTGGTAAACATTAACAACCCATTAAGAAGGCGGGGTAGAGGTTGAAAGTTAAAAGTTGAAAATGAATGGAAAAAGCATTCCAGGAAAAAAAAACATGTTGGAAAAACATAAGAAAGAAAAAAAAAAAAAGTCTTCCAAGGTGATGTAGTTGTGTGTATGTTTGTGAATATTTTTTTTTTTTGTATTTTTTATTATTATTTTTTTTTGTATACAAGTTTACCTTTTTTTCCCTTTTTTTTGTGTGCGTAACTCCATTTAAATATTGAAATTGTGCCACACTGTTTTAAGCTTATTATTATTATTATTCTATCTCCATCTTCAAGCAGGTGCTGTTTAAATGTTGAGGTGAAACACCTAATTGAATTTTTTTTATCCCCCATCCACTCTTCCCCTCTCATTTCCTTTTTTTTTTTTTTTTTTTTTTTTTTTTTTTTTTTTTTTCCTCCAAACGGCTCCCGGTGTGTTCTCCCTGGTGAGGGGGGGGGGGTGACAAAAAGAGAAAAAGAGGGGGGGGGAAAAAGGATTTTTCCT
>JBCNYH010000015.1:3305569-3322510 GCA_039654325.1 Tandanus tandanus
GTGTGTGTGTGTGTGTGTGTGTGTGTGTGTGTGTGTGTGTGTGTGTGTGTGTGTGTGTGTGTGTGTGTGTGCGCAAGGCTTACAAGGGCATGGTATATGACTCTACATTTACAGATTACATCAATTGTTAAGGAGACAAAGGCCACAACAAACGCCCATAACTCTTTCCTGCCCCACCTCGCTAATGTCATAAGGCTCGTTGTTCCTCTGCAGGAACTCACAGACGTTTTTCCATCGCTCTGCCTGAGGATTGTGACAGAAATACTACAGAGGTGCATCAGTCTTTGTGCATTGAGCTGCTGGGTTCTCCCTCCTCTCCAATCGATCATGTCTGAGTCGAATCTCTGCTTTTAAAGCAGCAGCATCGCCGCCCCTCTGTGTATCCGCCGTGCGCATCCTCTCCATCACCCCAGCGTACACTTACATCACTAAGAGAAGAGGGTGCGGCAAATGGACTAGCGCTAAAAATCCACAAACTATTATTACCAACCTTCACACCTAAACATTAAGAACTTTTCATCTGCACAAATGATGACTGCCAGTGTGGATATTACTGTACAAGTGTTTTAGCTTCTCTTTATTATTTACCATCACGTTTGTATCTCTGTTATTGCATCAGTGCTGCCTGCTTCTAATTTAAAAAATACAAAAAGACTAAAACAGCTCATTACAAATAAGAGCACTCGTAGAGCACAAACCTCCACCAAGCTGAAAAAAACCTGCAGAAAGCACGCAGGACACCCCCCACCCCCCATATTTTTGCATATTCCTGCTAACAAACACACAAACAAACACACTAGAGGAAACACATGGCATCCTTTTGGCAGAGTTTAAAAGTTACATCCAAAATCCGGCTTCGTGATTACAGAGACTAACATGACTTCCTCTCATGACCCCATTTGTAATTTATTCCTCCACAGATACTTAGAGCTCAGAAGGTGTTAATTCATTTTCTATAACAGCACTTCTGACAGTACTGCAGCTTCAGATGACAGGATTATAATAGAAGGGCACTCAGACAGGACAGACCACCGCAAATCTGCAATCGTAAACACTTTATATCAGAATGGATTTACAAAACTATTACAATTATGTGCCTACACATGTATCCCAGAGTCATAATGTTCAAAGTATTACCTTTCCCATCATACAACCACGACCAATCAGAGAGGGGCGTAAGCATGCACATGCCCCCTCCATGGCACGCGATGATACCGCCCACCTTTTTACGAACTACTGCGCACGCGTATTTAGGGGTGGCCTAATACACTCCGGGGAAATTGCTATCTGCCCCTTGTCCGAATGAGCTCACAGACGCCCATGATTGGCTGGTGATCGCTGTGAGTGACAGGGAAGTGAGCGTGAGTCATCATTTTTCTACACTGTTTTGACTTTTATTGGACGTTAAGGTCTATGACATTTTTGATTACAGACGTCCAACAAGGCCAAATGAAATGAATTTGTTGATCTGAACTGTGGTCACTGGAAGGGGGCTGTAGCCTATCTCAGCCAACTCCGGCCAAAGGTGGGGTACATCCGGAAGAGCTTGCCAGTCTATTGAAATGAAGAAATGAATAATAATAATAATAATAATAAATAATCATAATAACAATAACAACAACAACAACAACAACAACAATAATAATGATAATAATAATAATAATAACAACAACAACAACAAAAATAATAATAACAACAACAACAACAACAACAACAATAATAATAATAATAATAATAATAATAATAATAATAATGCGGCGACACGGTGGCTCAGTGGTTAGCACATTCGCCTCATAGCAAGAAGGCCCTGGGTTCAATTCCCAGGCTTGTTTGTGAAGTTTGAAGGTTCTCCACTTGCATGGGTTTCCTCCGGTTTTCGGAGGCTAATTGGCTGTTCCAAATCACCCCTAGGTGTGAGAGTGAGTGTGAACGGTTGTATGTGTTTTGGCCCTGCGATGGTCTGGTGAGCTGCTCAGGGTGTACCCTGCCCTCGCCCAGAGTTGGCTGAGATGGGCGGCAGCCTCCCCGCGACCCTAATTAGGATTAAGTGGCTTAGAAAATGAATGAATGAATAATAATGTAATATTGATGAGTTTTGTATAGTGTTTTTCACAGTCCCAAGGTTGCATTACTTTGTTAGGGGGAAAAAAACATTCTGAAGTGGTTTAAACAGTAAAAGAGAAAAGTCTGTTGAAGGGTGATGCTGAAGGATTGCTTCAACCATCTAAGAGCTCATCTAACAAAGATCCCCTGATAATAATGAGTGTCTGACTAAAACGCTCGGTGAGGATGAGGTCTGCTTCACTGAAAAAGCAGATAAAAAAAACAGTGTGAACTGTAGATAGCAGTCATTATGGCAGTCCATCAGGAGACAGCGAGAGAGAGAGACAGAGAGAGAGAGGGAGAGAGAGAGAGTGCTGCATTAGGGGAAAAAAGGACAAGTCTGGTCGTAATAATACTGTAAATGTCAGGATGTGACGTCTCAATCACACATCACAGCTAACATTTAGAAATGAAATAGTACATCTGTCAGCTCCTCTTATTCTTCAGACAGAAGACAAATGAAAAGCTGTTTTTCTTAAAACCACTAATATTTCTTAATAACAGGATACGACAGAGTATATGGGTATGGCTATGGCTAAGAGATGTTCTGTTCTCTCACAGTTTCTCTTCATAACCGGAGATCAAATTTTAGGAATGTGTCTTTTTAGTGACGAGTCGATTTAACGATTCAGTCAGATTTAATTCCATGGTTTGTTCAAATGTACTGCCAGAACAAACAACTTGAGTAATGTTAAAAAAAAAAAAACATCATGTATAATGTAGTGAACAGGCCATATATGGGTGCTGTTTTTAATTATCCATAAGGTCGTCTTACGCTGCAGGCTGTTGTACACGGACGTGACCAAAATAGCAAAAAAAAAAAAAATCTCTCTGATTTGAAAGTTTTACAAGAAGGTCAAAGGTAATTTTCTCATTTGAAAGTCTATTTATGGTTTCCTATTAGTGTTCCATGGTAACGGACTGTCTATCCGCACTCGATTCAAAGTCGTTTCATTGTTCAGACCTTGATTTTTCGACCTACACATTCCAGAATTATCCCATCTCTGGGACACTGGTAGTGTAGTGTCCCCACCAAGTTTGGTGAAAATCCATGCACAGGTGGGGACGGGATTTTGTTCATAGGCAAACTGCTTCCAGGAATCAACTGAATGAGGAGCGAATCTTAATCTTGACAGAAACGATTCACTGATTCAATAACCGGAACCTCTGAGCGAGATTCACCGACTAATACGTTCAAGTCAGGTTCAGGATACAATCTGTTGCAAATACATTTCCTTGATTCATGAAGAGATAAACAGATAAGCGTGCAAGATAAACAAAAAGCTCTCTTCAATAATCCAGAAGTCATTCATAAATTTGTAAGGAAATCTATTACTTCGGCTTGTGCCAGGATAAAGTAAAGACCCTGGGAATGTTGGTTAAAAACTTAAAGTTGGACACACACTCTTTGTCTTCTTTTATTTCTGAATCTAAGACACACATATAAAAATATGCCACTTTTGGAGACCACACTCTCTAACTAGCCTATCCTGTTTTAAAGGTATTTAGTGCTTTCTTTGAACTTTCTTTGAACTTTCTTAAAAATAAAGAGAGAAAATTGTTGTGTACTGTGTTCTCCTCAATCCTCATGAGCTAAGGTAATGTCTGAGTAGGCGTGTGGGGTGTCTAATACCGAGAATGTGGGAATTCACATCTTTTTCTCTTAATATTCATGGTACACAAAATCAAAAGGTAAAACCTAACAGTGACCAATACTCATTCATTCACATTAGTAACTCGTTCAAAAAAAACCCCAAACCATTTGTGAAGATTACATCCGTTCTGTAGTGCCATCTCACCAGCACGCTCTCATGAAATATATGTAGGGCATCAGCGTTTGCTTTCATTATTGCTTGATTACCCACCACGACATTTATTATGAAACTTAGTGTCTTCATTTGTATTACAAGATCTGAAATATTACCTCTGGTTAATGAGCCATATCTGGTTCAATAGTGGAAATATGGACTCATGACATTTTTCTTCTTCAAGCAATGCTCTCTTTCCGTTCGAGGCTGGAACAGTTTGTTTTTATTATTATTATTACTATTATTATTATTATTATTATAAAGTGTTATAGCGGTGGCAGCACGTTCGCTTCACAGCAAGAAGGTCCCGGATTTTATTCCCAGGCTCAGGCGTCTCTGTGTGGAGTTTGCATGTTCTGCCCGTGCTTGCATGGGTTTCCTCCAGGTACTCCGGTTTCCTCCCACAGTCTCCTCCCCTATGTGTGAGAGTGAATGTGAATGGTTGTATGTGCGTTGGCCCTACAATGGCCAGGCGAGCTGTTCAGGGTGTCCTTTGCCCAGAGTCGGCTGAGATGGGCGCCAGCCTCCCCGCGACCCTAATTAGGATTAAGCGGCTAAGAAAATGAATGGGTTGAAAATGGCACAAAACGCCCTCTACTGGTTAAATATCCTGAAGCATGCAAGGCCCATGTTGATATACTGCAGAGTTGTCCATTCGGTACTTTTCTTGAAGTAAACATGAAGTTTAAGAATGTTAACACCCTCCAACCAGAGGTAGGCAGCTTACCTTACTCGGGAAACCCTTTGCGATTTCTGTCAACGCTTGCCTTGGGTGGTGGGGGCGCCATGTTGGGCATTGTATCATGGGAATGTTGGAGCCAGTACTACTTTTATATCTGGCGAAGGGGCTGTCAGGTTTCCGTCAACTACTTCTGGCAGTTTCCACTGGCTTTCCGTCATCCCGCCATATTGCTTCTTGTTGTTGTATATAAATTAATAAACTATCTTAGTATTATACTACCTCAAACAACATGATTCCTGTTTGTCGTGAAATGTTTTATTTAATGCTAAACATGTACATTTGTACACAGAGAGACAAAGTGTGTGTTATTATACTGTACTTCTTCCTGGTTCGGTTGGATACAAAAAACTGGTTCACCCCCTGCTACATTTCTGCAAAAACTCAAGATAGTTCTATGCCAAGATGGCACCCAGTGCACCCGAGGCTATTTTCGAATAACAGAAACCGGCGGAAATAGCAGAGGGAGTCCCGAATGAGCTCCCCTATCACTCGCCCTTGAGTGGGAGTCTGTGAAACTGTGTGCACTCTTCTTTTTCAAAATATACTGATCCAAACTCATCATTCTCTGAGCCATACTGATCCAAGCTCATCATCATCACACCCCCACCTCAGCCCCTTCCCCACCACCCCTCAGTACCTTGCCCATGTATTAGCATTTCTCAAAATCATTCAGTGGGTGGATGAAGGCTCATTTAGAAGCTGGTGGTGAAAGTTAAACTGAAATAATAACCAAGTGACACAAAATCTCCATCTACTGCTTAAAGGTCAAACCAGTAATTAAACAAAGGACACATTGATTTTCAGATAAATGTTTCATATAGCATAGAGAAATTTTGTTCATCGTTACATATTACCTGATGTCCCACTGTGTCCTTAGCCATATCTGTAGAAGTGTAAAGCAGTTTTAGATAGAAGTTTATTCGATCAGAGGGTTCGTTTAATTACTCCTGAAGAGAGATGGCATTTTGCTTTGAAAAGCTTTTAATGCAGAAGGACTCATGCTGAAATGTGTTTACTTGGCATTATAGTTTTTTTCTTAACTATCTGAACAAAAGCACTAAACTCTTGTCATGTCTGAAGCTGTGCAGACTGCGTAGGTGAAATAATGGCGGCTCCAGTTATTGCCCCCCGCCAGGCAGATTATTACTTGATATGTAAGGAATTATAGTGGACAGTCAAGTGAAAAAAAAGATGTGCTGGTTGAAGTGACATCTTTGGAGGCAGGCAGGGGCTTGAGGGAGAAAGTGCAGGCTGGGGAACTGTACTGGATTCTGAATGTCGACAATACAAGCCAACACAAAACATAAAAAAGGGTCAAATCTAGGCAAGTACAGTCTATAAAAAAAAGTATATGATTATGTGTGAAATTAGTGCTTTTTTGAGCAATTATTTTATTAATAACATTATTAATGCTTTTAATAATGACGGTAGTAATAAACGTTTTTCTTTATTCATTACACTGTTATGAGCATACCTAACAACCCCCCCCACACCCTGTGTTTTTGTTGAGGTACACATGCTACTTATGAGACACCGGTGAGAGCCTTCTGTTTTCTGAATCCTGTGATCCATCCTGATGTGCTACTACTGGTTGGAGTTCTCATCTTAGAAGTCCCTCGCCATACATTCATGGCATTTGGCAGATGCCCTTATCCAGAGCGACTTACAGAAGTGCTTTGAAGTTGATATCAGTGAATACATTCTGATACTGGTTCACTAGGACACAGGCTAGGTACACCTACACCATCAGTTAAAACACATTGTGTGGAGTTTTGTTAATCTTTTTTCTTTTAGTAAATATAAAATAGTGCTAAACCAAGTACTTCTGAAAAACGTAGGTTTTCAGCCATCGTTTGAAGACACCCCATGACTCAGCTGTCCGGACATCTAAAGGAGGTTCATTCAACTTGAAGTCCATCAACTCAGTGCCAAAACAAAGAAGAGTTTAGATGCATGTTTTCCTTGTCCGTTGATAGAAGGAGGGACCAGTCTTACAGTGTGGGAAGATCAGAGACGATGTGGTGCAGTGCAGGGTGTGATAAGTGCTTTGTGGTAGGAGGGCAGAAGTCCATTTTTAGCTTTGTACGCAATCAATGGTATTTTAAATCTAATGCGAGATGCGAGCAGCTACAGGAAGCCAATGGAGAGAGCGTAGCAGTGGAGTGGTGTAAGAGAACTTGGGAAACAAGCTGTGCTGCTGCATTCTGGATCAGTTGCGGAGGTCGAATGGAACGTGAAGATGACCTTTCACTGCTGGTAATATAAACTCATTCATTCATTCATTCATTCATTTTTTGAACCGCTTAATCCTAATTATGGTCGCTGGGAGGCTGGTGCCCATCTCAGCCGACTATGGACGAGGGCGAAGTACACCCTGGACAGCTTGCCAAGCCTTCGCAAGGCAGAAAAACGTTGACGGCAACCCAGTGACCTACTCTTTATGAACGACAGCAATGGTTCCTTTACATGCCTCTCCCCACAGACAGTGAGAGATATGGCTGGTCTTTGATAACCCAGTTAGCTGCACTGGGGGGCAGCAGTAACAACCTGGTGATAGTGGGGCTTGTACCCCCGACCTTCAGATCAGTAAGCCAGCACCCTACCACCGGGCCATTGGATTGCCATCAACGTGTTTTTGCACTGCGATGGCCTGACGAGCTGTCCAGGATGTACCCAGCCCTCACTAGGAGTTGGCTAAGATGGGCCCAAGCCTCCCCGCGACCCTAATTAGGATTAAGCAGTTCGGTGGTTATATATACCTACGAACATTATACAAAGCCTTCATAAGCAAGAGATGACCGTGACGCTGGAATAATCTTGACCTTTGATATCTGACCTCCAGTTCTAATCAGTTTATCCTTGGGTACATCTCAAAACACTGATTACTCGTTTCCTCCCTCCTGAGGTCCTGCCTGAAGTTATTCTCGTCAGCCATGTTTGCCGGCAGTCCCAATTCTCTTATTTGTGCATTACGTATCGAGGAGTGATGAGTGCGGATACACGAGAGCAGCCGTCTATAAATAACCCACCCCTTATATGAAGTTAGCCACTTTTACACAACAGGTCAGCTGTGCCACCATCATGAGAAGCAGACATCGCTCTGTGTGACGCTTCAGGGGTTTGAGGCATGAAGCCCCAGGCTACAAAAAGCCCTGGCTTGCTCCAGCACAACAGTGAACAGCCATTAATGTGAGTGCTGGTGTGTCTGTGTTACTACCACAGTAGACTGGTGAGCTGATCAGGTGTATCCAGCATCTCACATGAAGTCAGCTGGGATTGGTTCCAGCTTCTCCCACAAGCTTGACAAATAATCGGTACAGAGGATGGATGGGTATACAGTGTCTAATACCAAAGTATTTTAATAATATTTATAAGCAGAAACATACAAAAGCAATGGGGTGCCTATGAACCACTGATGTTTAAACCACTAATTAATCGTGATATTTAACTGTGGTGGTGCAGTGGTTAGCACGTCTACCTCACAGAAAGAAGGTCCTGGGTTTGAGTCCTGGGCTCGGCAAGGGCATTTCTGTGTGGAGTTTGCATATTTTTCCTGTGCTTGAGTGGGTTTCCTTCGGGTACTCTGGTTTCTTCCCATAGTTCAAAGACATGCATATTAGGCTAACTGGCTGTTCCAAATTGCCCCTAGGTGTAAGTGTGAATGTGAATAGTTGTGTGTGTTGGCCCTACAATGTCTGGCGAGCTGTACAGGGTGTACCCCGCGTTTGCCCAGTGACGGCAGAAATAGGCTCCAGCCTCCGCCCGACCCAAGAAGGATTAAGCGGTTTGGCAAAGGTGAGTAAGAGATCTATTTTAGCTATTCATTGGAGGTTTTTTGTGTGAATCTTCCACCAATTAGATTCCAGTTGACATTTTTCTGTATAACTTTGATATTTTTGGGTTTCCACCATTACAACAAAATTAAATACCTCCTGGCTTTCTTTAATGGACCCACTATAAGAACCCCAGCTATAAATGTAACTAGATTAGAGTAGCAGCTGGAGGCAAAGTTAACTGTGCAGAAGCTTTCAAATTTGATTAAAAATTAATAAAATATTAGTAATTAAAAGAGAATGATTGACAGCATATTTTACATACTGGGTTCTATGAGAATTTTAGCTTTTTTTTTTTTTTTTGAAGAACTTAGGAAGAAATCAGTACAAAGTCTGGTGTGTTTCTCAGAAGAATTGTCATTCCATACACACTCCCCCCCTCCCCCCGACACACACACACACACACACACACACACACACACACACACACACACATATATATATATGAGTATCAGGAAAGAACAACAGCTTGAGAAAGCTCTGACATCTTCCAGCACCCTCCAGCACACCTCTCTCGCTGGATTTAATATTTAACACTGACCTATTTTAAAAGCTGCGGGGTAGGGTATTTTGGTACTGCTCAGGGAGCTTAAAGTAGCCTGAGGGAAAAAAAAAAAAGAACCCAGAGGAGGCTGAGACTGACTGTACCGTTCTCTCAACGCTCTCGTATGGAGTGGAATAAAAATGACAGGAATAATTAGAAGAATCGTACACTACAGACCAGACTTCACATGTGGAGATGTGTGTGCGCAAGGCATATTGAAAATGACCAAAAAAAGAACAGAAAAGAAAAGATAAATCTTTGTGTGGTGGGATGAGGCTCAAGGAAGTAGGACACCACTACACACACGAGCACACTGCTGTGAAAAGAATGGCTTGTTTGAGTCCATGGGTGTGTATAATGGGGCAATTCATTCATATTAACCCAAAGAGAATCACCATAGCAACCTCAAAGAGGTGTATGGTTGTGCAAAAAAGCAACTTAGCGGCAAAAAACATTTTTCTTTGGCCCCCTACATGATACGTCAAATATTGTAATGCTCCAGTGCTATTTCTCGGTCAACACTTGGTCCTGTCTAAGCCTTTCTTCAAGCATCACTGAGGATTACTCCTGGCAAATCCTCAAGAAAACCTGAGCGTGAGCTTCACCAGCTGCCAGCCTTTAAATTATGTTCTGTCTTATTCTGTTACCTTGATATTTAGCACCGCTCGTGCCGCTGTGAACACCTCAGGGCTGAAATACAAGGAAGCCAGAGCTCGCCAATGTGAAAAGAAACCCACTCACCACTTTGAAGTCCTCAGGCCGGCACGGCTTCCCCCTGAAGTGGCACGAGAGAAGCATGTCTCTGATGTCGTGGCCCGTTCGGTTATAGAACTCAAGCATGTTAAACGGGCGAGCTTTAAAGTTCTGGAAGTCAGCTTTGATCTTCAGAGCCTCCAGAACGCTCTCCTCGACCTGGTGAACATCTCGGATCTCGTATCTGGAACAGAGGGAGAAACATGCTGACATTATGGTGCAAACATTTCATTCTTGATTATTGGATTAACTCCGTGTTGGGCAACTAGAAGCTCCAGGGTTTACAAGAGGCCTAGGGTTGGATTTACAAAGCCCCAGATTGGATTTAAGAAAACAGAAGCTAGGCACGAAGTCTCAATGTGGGCATAAAGAATTGGTAAGGGAGCCCCAGGGTGGGCAAGAAGCATCAGGGTTGGTAGGAAGAAGGTACAGGCCAGGGAGAAAACCCCATTTTGAGCAAGACATCCCATGGTGTTCAGAAATGACCCTCAGTTTGGGATAGAAGCTTCAGATTAGGCAGGAACCACAGAGTGTTTGGAGGAAGCCCTGGGTTGAGTAAGAAGCTACAGAGTGGGCAAGAATGACCCTTAGATTAGGCTAGAATTTGTATTCTCATGTAGGGCACTTCAGGGTGGGTATGAGTGAGTCACAGATTGGGCAAATTCCCTGGATGAGTAGGAAGATCCTGATTGGCTAAACTTTACCTTTTATTGAAGTAGTGTGAATTATTTAATAATTAATTCATTTGCTGAACCGTTTTATACTACTAGGGTTGCAGGGAGGCTGGAGCCTATCTCAGAGGCAAAGGTGGGGTACACCCTGAATGGCTCACCAGGCCATCGCAGTGACCCATTTACACTCACACTCACACCTAAGGGTGATTTGGAACAGTCAGTTAGCCTAATCTGCATGTCTTTGGACTCTGGGAGGAAACCGGAGTACCCGGAGGACACTCACGCAAGCAGGCAAACATGCTCGACACAGAAACGCCCTCACCGAGCCCGGCACTCAGACCCAGGACCTTCTTGCTGTGAGGCGGACGTGCTAACCAGTACGCTACCGTGTCACCCAGTAGTATCTTTTAAAGTTCATACAAATGTGGCCAGCTGGCATCACACGTCTGAGAGGAAGAACATGCTTGCCCTGGCTCCTCCCTGCCTGGCGGTGGTCACGTGATAGGAAGGCAATTGGAATTGATGGTGGGAATTGACTACAACTAAATTTCATTTCATTTTCCAAACCTTCATGAGGGTCACTGGGAGACTGGAGCCCATCCCAGTCAACGGTATACCCTGAACAGCTCGCCAAAACACTGCAGGGCCAACTATTCACACTCACACCTAGGGGCAATTTAGAAGAAATAATTAGCTTAATGTGCATGTTTTTGGACTGTGTGAGGAAACCAGAGAACCCGGAGGAAACCCACACAATCACAGGGAGAACATGCACACAGAAACTCTCTCGCCGAGCCCAGGACTCAAACCCAGGAACGTCTTGCTGTGAGATGAATGTGCTAACCACTACGCCACCGTGCCACCCCATGATCAAATTAGGGGAGAAAAATACAAAATTACAAAAGAAACACTGTCCGTATGAATGAATGCACAACAATTCTGAAAATAAAATATTACTGGATAAAAGATGAAACAAAGATTTCATTCGGATATTAAAAATGCAAAGCCTGAGGAGGAAGGAGTAGTCATCATGGGGATTGAAGATGATTTGACATCTCTGACAGCAGAACCCCATAACAGCGATTAAACAACCACGCAAGTCTTTTTATCCCCCCATAATGATAAATTATATATTCATCAAGCACTGAAAATAAAGAGAATGTGTACATGGCATCGGTGTATCCCTGTACAGCTTCAGGCACGACTAAAATCAAATTTGAACCCCAGTCACACGGTTGCTCCAGTGTACCGCAACACTGCGGTAGGGAAAAACCATTCACTTTATAACTTACTGCCAAATGGCAGTTAATGTTAGGAGCACAGCCAAAAATAACATCTAATCTCAAGATTGTGTGGAAAGAAAGTTTCACTTCAGCAACCCTGAGGCCTTGTACAGATGCCCCGAGGGCTTTACCTAAAAAAAGAAACCCTCAAATCATGCTTTCTGGTGACTGTTTGCTCCTTGGTTCTTCAGAACAGCAGCGGGATACAACTGGCCCAAATGGCACTGCATATATCTCTCTGCCAGAAATGCGCTCACACACACACACACACACACACACACACACACACACACACACACACGCTCTGCTGGGGCTGCTCACCGACAATGGATGCTTCTCATGTAGTCAGTATTGGGTTTGACCGCAATCAGGCTGCAGAGTTAACCTCACACCCTCCTCACTTCCAAAGGCCCATGCACTTAATCCTGTCATGCTTGGCAGGATTTATTATTTTTTTTGTAGCACAGGCTCAAAATAATCAGCAGAAGTTGCTAAATAATATCAAGCACTAATCTGAATATTCATGAAAGTCTGTTTAATCAGTGGAATTTCGAAACGTGTCAGAAACAGGAAGAAGTTCTGGATGGGCAACAAAAAAATACAACAAAAAGAATAAACAGAATAGAATACAATGATAATCTGTGTGTGTGTGTGTGTGTGTGTGTGTGTGTGTGTGTGTGTGTGTGTGTGTGTGCGTGTGTGTGTGTCTATTTAAATTTGAACACACGTTTTGCTAATACTTTGTTTAATAGTCTTGAACAGTAACAGTCGAACAATATTATAATTATAATTCACTCACTCACTCGCCAAAGACCTTAATCCTACCAGTGTCGCGGGAAGGCTGGAGCCTATCTCAACCGACACTTGGTGAAGGTGGTGTACACCCTGAACAGCTTGCCAGGCCATTGCAGGGCCAACACACACAGAACCATTCACACTTACACCTAGGGGCAATTTGAGACAAACAAACATGGGGACAATAAGCAAACTCCTTCTAGAAATGCCCTCGCCGAGCCCGGGACTCAAACCCAGGACCTTCTTGCTGTGAGGTAGATGTGCTAAATACTACCCTATCGTGCCGCCCATAATTATAATATAATAACAATACAAAAGAAAAAGATTACTATTTTAAATACAGCTCATATAGATCAAATATAAAATTGATAGAATAGAATAATGCCTTCTGACAATATAATAAAATATGTTATGGAAGAGAAAATGCTTTATGAGATGATATAATAAAACTAAGCTATTAGAATAGAAAGAACAGATTAGCCTATATGATATTTTAGAGTAGAAACGAAAGAATATGATTATCGTACATTCTTTGCATTAACCATTACCATGAAATGTAATTCATCATCCTTCCACTAGGTGGCAGTAGCCTATTTCAGATAAATAGCTAGTCATTCATGACTCAGAAAAGATTTCAAGCTAGCTAATCGCTGTCAAGAGTTGTCAGAAAGGGAAATTTGCAAAAAGGAAAAGAGAATATATACCTCATCATTTTGTCACGCAGATTTCATTACATGGCCTTTTTGAAATGGATGTTCAGTGATTATTCGGCCCTCGTTCACCAGACCATCGCAGGGCCAACACACACAACCATTCACACACACACCTGGGGCCAATTTGTAACAGCCGGTTAGCCTAATGTGAATGTCTTGGACTATGGGAGGAAACTGGAGTACCCGAAGTACCCTAGGGGCAATTTGTAACAGCCAGTTAGCCAAATGTGGATGTCATTGGACTATGGGAGTACCCGGAGTAACCGGAGTACCCGTATGTCTTGTTGAAAGGAAATAGAGTAAAGCTTTATGAACACAGAACTTATCAAAGCTGCAAGAAGAGTATAATAGAGTTTCATGAGAGCAGAATAGAACAGAACTGAAGAGAAAGAAATTTTGAAAGGAAAATAAAATAAGTGAGAAGAGAAGAGAATAAAATAGAATAGAACTGTGGAAAGAAATAAAAGTTATAGAATCAATTTAACATGCAATACAGTGCTTTAACCCATAGTGGTACTTGATTTATGACAGTCTTCATAAGTGTGCAGCTGAAAAGCTCTTAAGTCAAGGGCAGAATGCATGAAGATGGAATTTTACATATAACACGCCCTGATTTTTGCTTTGCTTTCCCCAAAATGCTGAACTGCCATCATGGCGCATTAGTTATGGTGCTTTTTTTTGTACTTACAAGAACAGTAGAAGAGATCAAGTTTTATAATAGAATAGAATGAAGTTACCTGGAGTTGAGCATTGCGAGGAGCTCCCCTGCATGGTACAGGTCATTGCGAGTGATCTTGCTGAAGCGGAAGGCGTTGAGGTTGCAGATGGTGATGGCGGGGAACAGCATGACAGGAGCTACGATCTCGTCCACCTTGGTGACATACGGAAACTCCAGGTAGAACTGAACTCGGTCCACACAGACGTACATAAGGAAGCCCAAGGAGCCGAGGAAGAAGAGCAGCCACAGGCAACATCTCGCCGTCACTCTCTCGTTGGAGAAGATATGAGCGATTCCGTGCAGCGTGGATGTGAGAGCGAACACCTGGAGAGGAGGAGGATGATCACTGTCTACCTCTGCAGCCGGCTCCACTTTCACATCCATCGTCTTGGCGGCGTTCATTCGGAAGGACTGCTGCTTCTCCTGAACTTGCGGCTTTACCGTGCTTACAGCGTGCACATCATCCAGAATCCAAGCCAGTGATATTCTGGTTTGAACAGCTTTATACAGTCAGTGTCAGGCGTATCACTCTGAGTTTTATTCAGACAACAACTGTTCAATATATCTCTTTAAATTATCAGTCAACATGTACTTCACCCTTCGAGCCAATGATATTGCTAGTTTGGCATTTTAGATTCAGTCTGGTGGATCTATTCAAGGTTCTAGAAGCCGCTAATTGGATCCTCAGTCACCGACAGTATAATTTCATGGATGCTCTCAACAATAAGAGCCACTCGACATGGCCCAGCGCTTGGGTTTTAAAGTCTAAATTTGCATTCCGTTTTCAAGTAGCAATTTCCTGCCTATGCAAAAAGGAAAAACAAAACAAAACAAAACAAAACAAAACAAAAAATGTTCCGAATTAAATGCAATGAATTCAAGCTGTAGGGTTTTTTTTTTTTGATTTCTTGGATTTTTGTTGTTCAGTTTACAGGGTTTGGAGAAATCTTTTTGTACTCCGATTTTAAAGACTGAACAATGTCACAACTTAAAACGACAACTAATTTTTAAAAGGCTACATCACAAGACTCACCAAATTCAGTGTTTGTTTAAAATAGCAAACTACAGAAGATGTATTTGTGATTTTTTTTTAAGCTCCGAAAAAAAAAATCACAAAGAGGCTTTCGTTAAAATCATTAAAAAAACTAAACAAAAAAAACCCCCTATATAATATATAAGAACACTATTGTTTCTCCAAGCCTTGTGGGTAAAATTAGAACGACAATTTACGCGAAATATAAGAAATGTCATAAATCAATCCTTTTGTGCTTAAACTATATATAAATATTATACATAGTATATAAAACGCATTGTAATTTCTATACTTGCGAGGTCACGTCATAAATAAATATTGACTTGTTTTTTCATCATTGGGTTTTTAAAATTAAAACTGCCAATAAAATGTACAGTACTGCTATCTTTATGCTACTGTTAGCCTGAAGTTGTTCTCAGCGTTCCATGCTTGTTAGGAAAAACCTCAGCTACAATTTTAAAACTTTTGCGGACAGTTTAACATCAAATGCTCTGAAGAAATTTTTTGTTGTAGTGTTCTACAGCAATTTCGGGGAACTTTATACAAAAAAAAAACTAAAATAAAACACGTTCAGGTGGTAGATATAACCATTTTAAAGGACTGTATAAGTGAAAATGTAATTCTGTCCGAGTTTATAAGTCGTTAAGAGATTATTGGAGGCGTATATCTTAAAAGGACGACGATGATTTCTGACAAAGCAACAAATTCGAGATTTGTGTATACAGTAACAATTTACTCCAAATCTTTATACATACTGTTCTGTTTGTCGACGACTTTCATAACATCGTCGGCGATTTTACAGTTTTGACGTTTATGTGTTCAAGTCAGAAATTAAATGATATTCGAATTAAATTCCGGCTTGTTGTTCCTTCTTGAACGATAGAAGAACAAACCCTGTAATTAAAATGTATCATGCAGATCTGTTCGGAATGATAGAAAGAGATCGTACAGGTTTTATTATTATAACACCAGGTGTAATATTACCCAGATGAATGTTAATACCACTGATGGATGTTATGGTCAGTGGTTTTTGCTTTCTTCAGAGATTCAGCATCATAATTTGGAATGAAGTTACATGAGATCCTTTTGTTGTAGGGTTCTAGAGCACCTTTAGGGTTCTCCAAGAGAGATGAGGCAGAGCCCAGGTTATGGCACGAAACGTAGCCCTGGGGAAAAAACTTCTATGATGCAAAATGAAAGAAGTCGCACGATGAAATCATTCAAGCACTTGTTAGAATGTAGAAAGGATGAGAGAGAGAGAGAGAGAGAGAGAGAGAGAGAGAGAGAGAGAGAGAGCACAAACAAACCCAAACGGAACCTTCCTGAACGGCGTGACAGGTGACAGCTCTCTTTCTCTCTCTCTCTCTCTCTCTATATATATATATACAGTCGGTGATCAGCAGGATGTGAAGCCGGAGCTTTGTTTGATCTGAAGCTGTTGCTTTTCACCGGGAGCGCAGAGCGCGCACACGGCGCTGGTGTCACTTCACGCGGACTTAATGAAGACGGAGCGCGCGCGCGGCGCAAGTGTGCGACTGTAGCTGCTGAAAAACAACCGCGTCCGGATCCAGCGATGAGAGCCCGAGCAATTAACCCACCTGCCTGGTCTTTCCCCGGGTGCGTGTGTGTGTGTGCGTGTGTGTGTGTGTGTGTGTGTGTGTGTGTCCTCCTCCTCACAGATCTTCACATCTTCACGGAAAACGTATTTAAAACAGCAACAAGACGCGTCGTGATGTCCACCTTGGCGCGTGCACGAGCTTCCTCTCCTCCAAGCTCTGAAAGATGTGGATGGAGCTCACGCTCTCTCTCTCTCTCTCTCTCTCTCTCTCTCTCTCTCTCTCTCTCTAACCCTCGTTCTCTCTCTCTCTCTCGCTCTCTAACCCTCATTCTCTCTCTCTCTCTCTCTCTCTCTCTAACTCTCTCTCTCTCTCTCTCTCTCTCT
>JBCNYH010000015.1:3324239-3339431 GCA_039654325.1 Tandanus tandanus
TGGACCTCACTGCTTAGGCTGCTGCCCCCGCGACCCGACCCCGGAAGAAGCAGAAGAAGATGAATGAATGAATGAATGAAACATGGATCTTAAATTAAATCCAGTGAGAAGCTACAGCCCGAGTGTTTATACTTCTATACCATGTACACGATTATTAATGTGTGTGGTTAGAGCTGTTTGAGTTTAAAAAGCCTTAGTGTGTGTGTGTGTGTGTGTGTGTGTGTGTGTGTGTGTGTGTGTGTGATTGCCCCAGTCACTCCTTAAGTCAGCACTAAAATGCCCCTGGGCCTACCTATAAATCCCTCCTCCAGGCTCCAGGCTTGGTCTACAGACAGAAAATTAGTGTGTGTGTGTGTGTGTGTGTGTGTGTGTGTGTGTGTGCTCTGAGAGGCCTGAACCTGCTTCTTTCTAATAGTGGGATCTGATGGAAAGACAAAAAAGTTATAGATATTTTTAAAGTAATTAAAGGGTAATTTGATTCTCTTTGATTCACTATTAATGTGATACAAGTCGTTGAAACATCGAGTTTTAAGGAGGCCTCGCTCAGAGGAGGTTCTGACGGCAGTTCAGCACGGTTTCAAACATCTTTGACCACAGTGACATCATCTTCACACTGTAATGGTGTTCGCCATTTACCAGCATCTACCACACACACACACACACACACACACACACACATACACACACACACACAGCACTGACCGCCATAAACCATGAGATTTCTTTGAAGTTTTACGGCGAGTCTTAAAACCGTGTTCCACTATCTTGCTACCTTGTAGCTGCCATGTGTCACCTTTCACAAACTTTCTGAACTGCACTCATTACAACCTATTTACACCATGTTTCACTTTCAAACTGTTTTGACACACCGCGATCATTTAAAACCCCACTGAACCGCCTTCAAAACTACCCCGTGTGAAGCCTACTTTAGACTTGATAGCAGTGTTTTGTGTGAAGCAGAAGCAGTGATTTGAGCACCGTTATTATCCACACACTCGCAGAGTTTCTTCTAAACATGCAGAAGATTAAAAATCGATATTCATGGGACTTGTTTGTGGTGCTGTGGATGTTATGGCAGTGTTGATTATTTTCATCCAGCAGTAGTGAGGGCAAACAGAATCGTGATGGCAAAAGAGCATTCAATTCGGTGCAGACTAGTGACATCTAGTGGTCAAAAGAATGAAGTGCATGCAGTAATATACAGAGGCTGCAGTTGGTTTAGGGGTCATGTGGCAGAGTGAACCCGTCATTCGGTTCATTATTTCATAAATAAGAGTCATTTGGGTTTAACTGATGTGTAAAACATGTGTTTGATGATTTTTTTTTATCTTAGTTTCTTATGCAGAGTCAAAAACACTGATAAATTCTCTCAAATCAATGCTTTGTGGAACGGTCACTGTTATACACACAATTAGTTAACGATTCTTTATCCAGAGCAGTCAGAGGATTGTGATGGAATGAAGTGTATGGCAGATTAAATCGAGCTGTAATCACGTATTTTAAAGCAGCTCTCTCTCTCTCTACGTTATTAATCTCACAGGTTCAGCAGCAGACGGTTTTTCATGATGGTAGAGGGTTTTACATCTGTTCAGAGAAATAACCTTCATTTTTCATGAATTTCACATCACTGTGTGTGTGTGTGTGTGTGTGTGTGTGTGTGTGTGTGTGTGTGTTTGTGTGTGCGTGCGTGCGCGTGCGTGTGTGTGTTTCCTCATTTTCCACCCACATTATTACACCTGATGCACATGCCAGGAAGTGTCTTTCGCTCACTTTATTCCATCTCTCTCTCTCTCTCTCTCTCTCTCTCTCTCTCTCTCACACACACTCTCTATCTTGTGCTTTCATTTCCGCCTGCCGCCTTTTTCTATTTATTTTCTTTCCTCACTATCTTTCCTCTATTAGTCTTTTTGCTCGTTATCAGCCTCCTCAGTCTCTCTCTCTCTCTCTCTCTCTCTCTCTCTCTCTTGCTCTATCATCCCTTTCTCCTACTCGCTCTTGCTTGTGCTTTCCTTTCTCCCTGTCTCTCTTCCTTTTTCAATCTTTTTTCTTTCTCAATATCTCTCCTTTCTATTAATCATTTACTCATTGTCATCCTCCTCAGTGTCTCATTATCCCCCCCCCTTTCTCTCTCTGTCTATTTTTACTTTTTTTCATCTTTTCATCCAATTCTAGTAATTGTCATTTTTTTGTTCTTTCTATTTTTTCTCACCTCTTATCTGTCTCTCCATCTGTGTCTTCTCTTTCTCAGTATTTCTCCACTATCTGGATCTTTCTCACTATATCTTGCTTATTCCATTCTTCCTTATCCCCCCCCCCCCCTCTCTATAACTCTTCCTTCTCTGTCTGTCTCTTCTTCTATCTCGTCTCTTTTTCTTATCTCCCCTGTCTCACTCCATTCTCACTGTCACTCTTTGTTAGGATCTGTCATTATTACTTCATTTACTCTCCTTTGTCTGTTCTTGTTTTTCTTTCTTACTTACTTTCTCTCTCTCTCTTTCTTTTTTTTTTCCTTTTTCAATGTTTCTGAATGTATTTATGTAATTATTAAACCATCATATGCTGTGCCATTAAATATAAATAACCAGCGATTATTTTTCTACTGCTGTGAGATCTGGCGTGCTTTATTACACTTATACCACTGCAGTAATCTTAAAGAACGCTGTGTCATAATGTTCTTCCCTTTATAGTTATGTTTGGGGACACAGGTTCTCGGGTTTGAGCCCTGTGGTTGGCAAGGGCATATCTGTGAGGAGACTGTATGTTCTCCCTCTGATTGTCAGTTTCCTCAGGGTGCTCTGGTTTCCTCCCACAGTCCAAAGACATTCACATCAGGCTAACTGGCTATTTCAGATTGCCCCTTGATGTGAATGGATGTTTGTCCTAGAAAGCAGGTTATACAGGGGGCTTATAACCCTCCTAGGTAGAAACATACATGCGGAATGGGAATTGAGAGACAGTTGGATTTATTATTGTGGAACATAAGCGTTAAACAAATATTTACTTTAGTCATTTTATGTTTTTAATTCTCCAGAAAACAGCTTTATGTATTTATATTACTGATCGCTGGCATAGAGCTTTTAAAGATTTAAAAAAAAAAAAAAATAATAATAATAATAATAATAATAATAGGTGGCATGGTGGCACAGTGGTTAGCATGTCCATTTCACAGCAAGACAGTCCTGGTTTCGATTCCCAGGCTTGGGGCGTTTCTGTGTGGAGTTTGCATGTTCTCCGTGTGCTTGCATGGGTTTCCTCCCTCAGACCAAAAACATGCACAGTAGGCTAATTGGCTGCCCCTAGGTGTGAAAGTAAGTGAGAATGGTTGGATGTGTGTAAGCTCTGCAATGGCCTATGGGGGGAACCATGTCTCTCCACATTCCCTGTATATACAAAACTCTGCTGCATCACATACATCATCTTTATTACATCAGATGTAAACATAACAGGCTTGAATAATAGACCACAGACACAGCACAGTCATCCACGCAGAAATCTGACAGATATTACAGAATATAAATAACACACTTACCAAAAAAAAAAAAATCCCATTAGTGTCCTTTAGTACACTAAATCCATATTATTCTTATTTATATGCATGAAGCACTGATGTGCAATAAACACACTCCTTAGGGCTACCTATAAATTAGTTACGACTATAGAAAAAGTTTTACGCTTCATGATGAAAGATTGTGGAATTTCACCCTGTCTGGTGGGAAAATGCTTTACATGCAGAAGGACATTTCGTACCACGGGATTGTTATTCAGTGCACGGGTCAGTCTCACGGCTACAAGTGCACATTCTTCAGTAGAGCTCAAGGTTGTGTCCCAAACCACCGAAAGCACATTATGTGTATGCCATTCATTCATTTAATGAACCGCTTAATCCTAATAGGGTCGTGGGGAGGTTGAAGCCAATCACAGCCGAATCTGGGTGAAGATTGGGTACACCCTGAACAGCTCACCAGACTATTACAGGGCCAACACACACATACCTAGTAGGACTAAGTGGTTCGGCAAATGAATGAGTGAATTAGCCTAATATGTATGTTTTGGGCGGCACGATGGCGTAGTGGTTAGCACGTACGCCTCACAGCAAGAAGGCCTGGGTTTGATTCCTGGGCTCGGGGCATTTCTGTGTGAAGTTTGAATGTTCTCCCTGTGCTTGTGTGGGTTTCCTCCGGGTACTCCGTTTTCCTCCCATAGTCTAAAAACATGCACAGTAGGCTAACTGACTGTTCCAAATCGCCCCTAGGTGTGAAAGTGAGTGTGAATAGTTGTGTGTTTGTCCTGCAATGGCCTTGCGAGCTGTTCAGGGTGTACCCTGCCCTCACCCAGAGTCGGCTGAGATGGGCGCCAGCCTCCCCGTGACCCTAATTAGGATTAACCGGCTTAGAAAAGTAATGAATGTATGTCTTTGGACTGTGGGAGAAAACCGAAGTACCCAGGGGAAACCCATACAGGCATGGAGAGAACATGCAAACTCCACAGAGAAAGCCCTCGAGCCCAGGAAACAAACCCAAAACCCAAACAAACCCAAACCCAACTCAATGTATTTTTTGCCCCCTTGTGTCTTTTATTCACTGACTTAAAGTGCTATGCATTCTAGCTTTAATTAAGAAAATATTATCAATGCTGCATGAAGATACTTGGAAATGTTGATTGATAAACACCTTCTCACCAACTATGAATAGAGTGGAGGGTGCAATGTGGAATATATTTGCATTTCTCCCTTTCAAGCTGTTCCTCTCATCCTTCTATATTTCTTTATTTCCTGCCTCTCTCTCTCTCTTTCTCTGTCTCTCTCTCTGTCACTCTCTCTCTCTCTCTCTCTGTCTCTCTCTCTTTGTCTCTCTCTCTCTTTCTCTCTCTCTCTCTCTCTCTCTGGCTGGCCATATGGCAGTCGCAGGTGTATCATCTCTCTCTCTCTCTCTCTCTCTCTCTCTCTCTCTCTCTCTGTCTCTCATGCTCACCCATCATGCACAGACCGTCTGAAAGACATTACATCCTCTCTGTACAAGGCACTGAACGCTGTTGTGCAAATGGCCTATAAAGCTGAAGTGCCTATGATCAACGATAAATGTACCCTTTATACCACGTTCCTACCACGTCCGGTGTCTGCCAGAGCCCTTATTTCTGAACAAATACATAGAAAAAGATAATGATTGACAAAATCCCCTTTTCATCACCCCTTGAAAGCACACCTCATTTTGTACAAAAGTGCTCAATAGGTGTTTGACATTTAATTATTACCCCTACAGATTGTCATCTTGAAATCATTAACGCAGGGATTTGTACAGTGTCACGGTGAATGATGTCATCTTTCAGCTTTAAAGGCTCTGTGAATGTCACAAAATCACATTCTGTAATCTTTAAATGCTTCATAACATTTCTTCATGCATTTTAATGTAATACTGTTGTCCTATAACGTGAGGCATAAGGGCGGAGATATACAGTAGTTGCTTCCAACTTCATCTTCACGAAGGCAGCAATATCTCAGCTGGCTCTTGGCGAAGGCAGGATATGTCCTGAATAGCTCGCTAGTCCATTTCAGGGCCAGCACTCACACTCACACTTGCACTCAGGCCTAGGTGCAATGTGGAACAAGCTGTTCCGAGTTGCCCCCAGATGTGAGTGATAGATTGTGGCAGCTTGTAAAGTGCTGAAGGTGCTGCACACATTAAGCATCACTGGGGATATTCACTGGGGATATTCCTTCATTATAACTGAGTTTATGTGAATGCGTATTCGGCACGGACAACACACAGATTTATCATGTTCCCTTTTTTCATTTAACCTCAGCAAACTTTTTTGTCACAAATGCTCTCCTGGCATGACGAACTAGCACAGCCTTTAGCAGTGTTAGGAAATATTTATTAGGTCTTATTAAATTTTCATGCTAACTGTTTTTAAATGTAAAATGTGGAAGAGTCCTTGCATCTGGAGCACATAACTTAGAAGTAACATATTCACACACACACACACACACACAGAGACAGAGAGAGAGAGACAGAGAGAGAGAGAGACAGAGAGAGAGAGAGGACATCTGAAATGTCAGTGCAGTACTGATGCGAACGCAGAGGACATTGTGTGTGTATGTGTTTGCTGATCTTTAGGAATTTGACCCATTTAAATATCCCTTGATCCTTAAAAAAATCCCTTGCAAAATTGCAAAATCCCTTGTCTCATGCAAAATAATTCAAATTAATTTGCTTGCACAATGAAAATGGAAAGCGGTCAGTTGCTCCTGCCTGGAAACTGTCATAAAAATTAATATTAAAATTAACCCCCCCTTTTTTCTCGTCTTTTAATCCCAGTAATAAGATTTATAACCACCTGTAAACGTCTAGCGTAACACAAACCTCAGTACACTTTCTTTCCCTGCCATCAGAGGTCGCAGTCACCAGATTATCAGTACAACATCTGCTATCACTTCCTCATTCTGGACTGCTTTAACATTTTATAAGCCTTGACTGGCCTGGCGAGCTGTCCAGAGTCGGCTGAGATGGGTGCCAGCCTCCCCGCGACCCTAATTAGGATTAAGCGGTTCAGAAGGTCTTGGGTTCGAGCCCTGTATCTAGCGAGGGGATATCTGTGTGGAGTTTGCATGTCCTCCCCGTGCGGTTTCCTCTAGGTGCTCCAGTTTCCTCCCACAGTCCAAAGACATGCACATGCACATTAGGCGGCTCAGTGGTTAGGGCTCTGGGTTACTGATCCGATCGGCGGGGATTCAAGCCCCAATTGGGCAACGGTTGTGCCCAGTTGCCACTGTTGTGCTCTTGAGCAAGGCCCTTAACCCTTAACTGCTCAGCTATATGAAAATGATACATGCAATTCGCTCTGGATAAGGGTGCCTGCCAAATGCCATACATGTAAATTAGGCTAATTCTATAAGCTTGATTGCCCCTAGGTGTGAGTGTGAGTGTGAATGGTTGTGGGTGTGTTGGACCTACGATGGTCTGGCGAGCAGTTCAGGGTGTACCAGTGCAATGGAAATGAATGTTATTGTTGAATGATTAAGATGATTAAGATAAATTGAGATGACCCACATACAAAATGTATAAATGTTGAGGTAGAAATAATAAACAATATATATCCATAAAAATGATTGAATATATGGGTCGAATAAGTACATAAACCTTCGTTCAATATCAGAATAAAATATTGTTTATTAAGGTAGATCATTCATTTATTTCTATACAATACAAAGTGCCATCACGTAGGCGGAGTGTGAAAGGATGAGCCGGGAAAGTGTCTGAGCCTAGAATCTCACATGATGTCATTAGTGTATGAATGTTCGACTCCGAAACCCACGACAGCAGGCATTCTGGAACCACGAGGCTCCAATTAAGAGCTGAAAAGCGTAGGATATGCGGTTCTTATTTGGTAGCTTCAGCTTTGTCTACCCCGAGGGCCTCTGTATTTGCGATTGCAGGAACCCAAGAGCGTCTCCAGGGCCAACTTCACGAAAGCCTGGAAGTTATTGCTTCTCTCCCTTCGGCTGTCCTGCGAGAGAAGACATAAAGACAGATACCTTCACAGGAAACACAAATCAGGTGCAAGAAAAAAAAACTGCATAACCTACAATCCGGAGAAGATCTTCCATCTGCCACAAATAATCAGGCCACTTCTTTTGCATCTTATTGTCAGTTGAAATCATTGAGTATATAATGCAAATAAATATAAACATTTATTTGGAATGAATTGGAAACACTGTCTATTATCCAACTTTCAACTATTACAATTATTATGCTTTTAAAAAGACTGTTAACATTGTAGAAGTCTGTTTATTTACTTTCAGTACAGTGTTTAATGCTATAACTTCCTGCTACTGGAAAGTTGTTATGCTACAATTTACAGTAAATTATGTTAGCATGGAGTTAGCCAGCTAGTTGGTTGCTAGTAAACATATTAGAGGCAGTATCAGAGTCTCCGTTTTCATCGGTTACGGCCCTGTATTCTGAAAACCCATTGGTCCTACAGCCCTAACCCTAACCCAACTGAACCCCTGAAGGGGGCCCAACTGATTTAAGCAAGGTGCCCATCTTATATGAGTAGGGCTGTCGTACCAATGGACTGTCGGAACATAGAGTCATCCCCGTTTTGATCATCATATTGCTAAAGATTTATTAAAAAAAGAAAAAGATATATATATATTCTGTAGCCAAATCTTAATCCGTCCCATAACAATTACTATTTTGCTCATAAATACCAAGTTAGCTAGCTATCCAGCTTAGCATTAATGTTTCAGCTAGTTTCGTTTAGCTATTATTTCAAACCCTTGAACTCTAATAAGTTTATTAATGAGCATATTTCACCAGTCAAAATTTTTGAGTTTATTTTGTGACAACTAGTTGCGGGTTCAAGTCCCTGGCCACAATCCACAGTCCAAAGACATGCACGTTAGGCTAATTGGCTAATAATTGCATTGTAGTGTGACTAGTTGTGTGTGTGTGTGTTCTGGCCCTACAATGATCTGGCAAACTGTTCAGAATGTGGCTGAGATAGGATGTCAGGATTTAGAGTCAGCTGAAATAGGCTCCAGCGTCCCCCCGGCCCCAGTTGGATTAAGCATCTCGGCAAATGGATGGATGGATTATATTACACACCTTTTGCATGTATTACTTCGAAGCATGTATATAATGTATGAAGACCGATACCAAGGTCCAGGTGTTGTTTGTGAATGAGTTGATTCATTGAGCTGACTTGTATATACTGTATAAGCCATAAGACAAAACTTTTTCTTGAATAAATTTCCATTTAAATCTCTTGTCAATGTCTGAGCTATTTGTTAGCATGAATTGAAGCTAATTTCATCAATTAAATCAAATTTGATTACTTTACTAGTTCTTCTGCCCAAACAACACATCTCTATGTCATCAAAAACAGTGAGTCATTTGGGAGTCAAATAACTCGACTCTTTTTTGTGAGCTGAATCAAATGATCTGACTAACTAAAAAGAGCAGATATTCCTTTTATTTATTACTTTAACTCTCAGGCAAGCTCTGTTTCTGCCCTGCGATGGCCTGCCGAGCTGTCCAGGGTGTACTCTGCCTTCGCCCAGAGTCAGCTGAGACAGGCGCCAGCCTCCCTGCGACCCTAATTAGGATTACACGGATCAGAAAATGAATGAATGAACTCTCAGGCATCAGAGTTCTCTGATGTTTATGTATAAAACCCCTTTCATAACCAACCTGTGGTTTATTTTGGTGTTGTTGTATGAATTTACAACCGCCGTACAGCTCGACCTAACACTGTTGTAAAAATGTCGTACTATGTGCGTGGGTATAAAGAAATCCCGTGGGTTGAACGTAGCAATCACAGGACTATTGTAAGAAAACTGTACAGTTCTGAGCATTAGATGACCCCAAAAGCAATCGTAACACAGCCGTGGGATGTCGTAGGGTATCACACAACAGACATAGGAATGGACCTTATGTCGGGAATTACCTACAAAACTGAAAACTCTATGACAAGGGTCTACAGTGGCATTTTCCGCCGCACAACAGTGAATTTCATACAACATACCAACACCTGTCTCAGGAATTTTTCTGTGTCTATTAATTTTTTGTCTCAGACCTGTTGTATACCTGTTGTGCGACGTATATGACAGTTACTTTCGTTAATATATTATATTATCGATTTTATTTTAATAAGCAACCAAAATGCAGAAAGAAACAAAGATTTATACTGAAATAAAACAGCCATCCAGTTTGTATTAATGCACTGCAGTGCAGTCAATGCTTACCTCCTTGCTTCTTGTTGTCATCGCCTTTCTGATCACCTTTCTTCGGTTGATCTTTAGGACTCTGAGGTGGCTGTGCAGTGAGGACAGATAGGGACACAAACTGCTAATTAGTGTCACAAATAAACTTTATACAATTATACACGACTATGGGAGTGTTGTGCATGGCTGGGTAAGAAAAGACTCTGAACAGCTGCCTTCTAATGCGATCTGGGGATTCATTTAACTCTGGTGATGAACTATTACAGAGAATTTGCTGTGTGGGCAAAGCTGTTTAAGAGGCTGTAACTGTTTACCTTCGTGGTGGATTTCTTGTCTGACTTGTTACCTATAAGGAATGAAAAGAAAGGAATAAGGGCATGAGAGAGAATGTAGACTCATCTCATGAAGCTCAGATTGTTTATCATCAGTGATTTAAAATATCTTTGTCATGATAAAAAGTTATAAAAAGTTTCCCCTTATTATAAAAATAAACCCCCGGTATACCTTTTCCAGGCATTTTGGCTACGCTCCAATGTCCACACGTCCTCTTTGAAAATGCAGTACCGGTCCTGACCTACCTTGCACATTTATTGCTTTGGACGGTGAATGGCTCGGCTCTCGGGGCCCCTTCGGGAAAAAGCTCAGGGAAAAATCAAAGAGCTCTGTCAGCTTCGGCTCGCCACGGCTCTGGCTCTTTCCTCTGCTGAGCTCAGGTGAAAGCATGCACACCCGGCTTACTATTGTACGCTTAATCCTTTTTATTGTTATTAACATGATAGATGTTTTATTCTTATGAACTGAAAAACAAAACCGAGTGCAAAATATCAACTGGAAAGAGATCACCTGGGGAAATCGAAAGGTATAACCTAGGGGGAAATGTATACAGTATATATTTCATGCATCTTTATACCACAATGCTCTCGCCGTAGCTTCAGCAGAAAATATTATATCAATAATATGGTATTGTTTCTATAGCAACAACATTTTAACGTTTTATTTAAGGAGTCTCCAGTGGGTTCAAGCCCCACTGTCACCGGGTTGTCGCTGCTGTCCCCCCCAGTGCAGCTAACTGGGTTATCAAAGGCCAGCCATGTCTCTCACTGTCTGTTGTGAGAGGCATATAAAAACACCATTGCTGATTTTCGTAAAGAGTAGGCTGCATTGCCGTCAGCGTCTTTCTGCCCTGCGATGGCCTGGCGAGCTCTCAAGGGTGTACTCTGCCCATGCCCAGAGTCACCTGAGATGGGCACCAGCCTCCCTGCGACCCTAATTAGGATTAAGCGGTTCAGAAAATGAATGAATGAATGAATGAGTCTCCAGTGTCAAAGGTAAAAGCTGTAGCTTTACTGGAGCCAGCAAGAGCTAACCTGTTTTACTGCAGTTCTGCAATATTAAATGCATGACTATGAACGGATAAAAAGCCCAACATGTCATTCTGTCATTCTAATATATAAATTTAGACACTGCCTATAGACGGAGCTCCCGATACATATCGCTATTGATAGGTGTTCGAGGCTGGTGTTATGAGAGTAGTGCAGCTCCTTTTAGGAGGAAATAAATAAATAAATCTCCCTTGTTTCCTGACTACGGACTGAAGCGAAAGAAGGAAAGGTTTTCTTTTCACTGCCTTTCACTCGCTGATTTCATTGCTATCACCTGTCTTGTTAGTTTAAATATCTGTTCAACAAATTCACGGTGTTAAGCTTCTGATTTCGGCATTTGCTCCATGAACATTTATTTACCTCCTGGTTCGTCTGCCTACCTTAGTTAGATGGTGTATTTTTTTTATTCTGTGTGAGTTGAAGCAGTGGAGTGTAAGCCTCTATTTTTTGAGTTTCATTATTAGGATTTTAAAAAATAATTGCTGCCCATAAACAGGCAGGTTAGCAATACAGCCAGTTAGCATCAACTCAGTGACGCAGTAGCCTTGTTGGTTTCCTGTGGTGGGAATGCACAGACAGTGCATCTGCTCGAGAGCTTGATTATAAATACTATACACGAGAACAATGGTTTTTTTTTGGACAATGAAATAAATGCTTCAGATAAGTCTTTAAACATTCATTTAAGCCTCTGCATTTTCTATTCTAACATCTGATTCTTATTTGGGGCTAAATATATAGCACACTTATTTAATGAGAAATTCAGGGTGTAAATTATTTCTAGACTTTTAATAAAATTCTGATCATAACCTTCTTTCTGCCTTATTTTCCTTCCTGATATTTATGCTGTGAGCTTGTAGTGTTTATTCATGTAATTGTTTTGTTCCCCCTCCTTTCATTTACAGCTTGTTTAACAGCCTGCTGCTGACAAATTTACAGAGAGCTCCAGAGAGTAACTGCAGTGTAATGGGCCAATAAATGTAGACATTGGGGGAGAAAATGGTTCAGGCTTTATAATTTTATATCGGTTGCTGACCTTTTAAATCTCTTTTATTTTCTGTTGGACCTGCGAAATGACATCAGATCATCTGTCCCTTTAGTGGAATTACGGTTACTGCTCTGTTAGTCACTTGTAAATTTTAATGACATATTTTAGGTATCTGGTTTCATCTCATGTAGGTTTAATAGTTTTTCTCATGTAATATTTATGTGAAAGGTTGTGGTGCTGTTCAGGCCACATACATTAAAGATGTGCATAAAGGAATGTTTTGAACTTTTTGCTCCGTTAGCTTATCACAGGTTTAACATTAGCATGAAAATTGAAATAATAATAAATAAAAGTCATTCATTTATGAAGGGTGGCACGGTGGCGCAATGGTAAGCACGTCCATCTCACAACAAAAAAGTCCCGGGTTCGATTCCCAGGCTAGGGGTGTTTCTGTGTGGAGTCTGCATGTTCTCCCAGTTCTTGTGTGGGTCTCCTCCGGGTACTCCGGTTTCCTCCCACAGTCCAAAAACATGCACAGAAGGCTAACTGGCTGTTCCAAATGCTCCCTAGATGTGAGCGTGAGTGTGAGTGTGAATGGTTGTATGTGTTGCCTTGCAAAGGCCTGTCGAGCTGTCCAGGTTATACCCCGCCCTTGCCCAGAGTTGGCTGAGATGGGCGCCAGACTTCCCGCGACCCTAATTAGGATTAACTGGCTTAGAAAATTAATGGGTGAATGAATTAATTCATTCATGAAGACATGGTACATCCTGAACAGCTCATCAAACTATTGCAGGGCCAACACACGCTCAACCATTCATCTTGGGCCAATTTGGAATGTCTTTGGACTGTTGGAGGATACCGGACTACCCAAAGGAAACCCATTCACGCATAGGGAGAACATGCAAATTCCACACAGAAACTCCCTTGCTGAGCCCGGAACTCGAACCCAGGACCTTGTTGGTGAGAGGCAGACGTGCCAACCATCATGCCACCATCCTTTTTTTAAATTGGAAATACTAATAATTAAACAATAAATAACCATCCATTCAAATAAATAAATACGTAATTAGATAAAGGAATGAATGAATGAATGAATGAATAAACAAACAAACAAATAAACAGGTAACAGGTAATCATAACAGGTAATAATAATATGTATTATCCTACCCCACGCAACCATTCACACTCAATTCACACCTATGGGCATTCTGGAACAGCTAATTGGCCTAATGGGCATGTCTTTTGACTGTGGGAGGAAACCGGAGTACCCAGAGGAAACCCACGCGAGTGCGAGGAGAACATGCACTCGACGCAGAAACGTCCTCGCCGAGGCCGGGACCCAAACCCAGGGCCTTGTTGCTGTGAGGTGGACGTCCTCACCACTACACCACCCAACCCCAAAAATATTTATACTGCATATCTGAAAGTGCATGCAGTGTAACTGATAGTAAATGTGTTATAAATGTCTATAAGTTCCAGCTGCTAATGTATTATACGGGGTTTTTTTTAATTCATTTGAATTTTAAAATCATCTTAAACCATCTTATTATTCGTGGAATTAATTTTTCACTTTAGATTTTATTTTTTCTAGTTTTTTCCCCCTCCGTCCTTGTAAACAGAGCCAGCACTCTACAGTACTGTAGTAAACGAGTCACGAGTGCGGATGTTGCCATGGTGACGTGCGTAATTCCAGGCGTAAGGAGCCTGTCGGCGTCACGTGACCTCCTGACTCTGTTCCTGAGGGGAAAAATGTTCCGGTGAGGAATTGAAGGTATGTGTTTATTAGCAATAAAACAGCCGGTTTTATTCGTTTTTAAGTCCGTGGAAAAAAATTATTCACATCCAAAGTGATGTCATAATGTGTTTTGGGGTAGCTGGCATCATTTAGTCGCTTGGCTTCCGTCTGTCACAGCGGCTAAGCTAGTTAGCATCTCTGCTAGTTTCCGTAGCATTGAGCTAAGGCTAGCTTTTAGAGCATCATTAGCATTTTCTTTCCTGATAAATAAAAACAACACCAAGTGGATTCATCGCCGCTTCAGCATGAGTGATTCGCCTGCTCTGCAATATGTAGGATAAATTTACTTATTATTTTTATTAATAGTATTTTTTGTTTTATTTACAGCTAAGCTAAGCTAGGATGGCTATCTGAAAAATAGGAAGGATATTTTAACACGGTCAGCCGCGGTTTTAGCATTGTATTATTAGTGTTATTACTTATTAAAAGTAAAGTATTTGTCATTTTATAAGCTTGTTTTTATTCTCTTTCTCTTTAGGTGTCCCTCAGTGTGTGTGGAATGGCTGCAGTTTGGCAGCAGGTGCTGGCAGTGGACGCAAGGTGAGCTAGGCTGGACACAGACTCACTGTTTTCATAGAAAAGTAGCTAAAAAAGCACGCGCTATATCTCTCTGGATGACGCCATCGGCTCATTTGCATATTCCGTGATATCATTATGACCATCTGCATATTTATTTACAAATCAGAGTGCATGAAGATGATGGCATGACAGGATGTATTCTGAAAACATTAGAAAATAGTGGGGGTTTTTTTTAATAAAAGAAAGGAAGTAATAAAATAATTGATGTCTTTGGTTGCAGCACCACAAACTTTTATTTTATGTATTTAGAAAATATACTTTTTATCAAGAGTGTAGATAATATGAAGCAATATTTTGTTAGTGTGTAGAATATTCAAAATGAGAGTTTTAAGATCAAAAGATCAATTGCTTTATTAATCCCAGAGGAAAATTCAAGAAAAAGGGTCAGCTTAAAAAAATAGTGACCACGGATTGGTCATTTTGAAGAATTGTGTTCAGGGATTGGTCAATGGGAAGAATGATGATCAGGGATTGGTCAGTGGGAAGAGTGATGGTCAGGGGGAAGAGTGATGATCAGGGACTGGTCAGTGGGAAGAGTGGTATCAGGAATATGTCACTGGGAAGAGTGGTGTTCAGGGATTGGTCAGTATGAAGAATGATGATTAGGGATTGGTCAATGGGAAGAATGATGATCAGGGATTGGTCACTGGGAAGAATGGTGATCAGGGATTGGTCAGTGGGAAGAGTGATGGTCAGGGGGAAGAGTGATGATCAGGGACTGGTCAGT
>JBCNYH010000015.1:3379082-3391499 GCA_039654325.1 Tandanus tandanus
TTACAGTATGATCTTAAGGCTTGCATCGTCATGGTAACAAACATGAACTCAACTGTACAATAGACATAAAACTAAACAACACGATTGTGACAAAAAAAAAGAGAGAGAGAGAGAAATGAGAACGCTGGCAGTGCAGAGACGCGCGAAAAAGTCCAAAACTGTACAAATGAAACATTTACACAGCACTTTCGACCGCGAACCGCCTGTAAGGAGCAGATCGAGCCCGGTGATGCAGCCGCGTCTTCACCGTATTCTGGTGAACAGGTTTAAAACGGACACCGACTCCTGCAAGCAAACACAGGAAGATTTTTCTTCTCATTAACCACTGAGTCCTAAAACAACCACAACAGATTCATTACATTCTCTGAATTGACATGATTACCTTCGTTGATCGAGTTTTGCTAAACACGTTCCAGAAACGTAACGTCTCATCACCCGCTCCGGTTACAATGGCCTCCCCGTCTGGTGACATCGCCTATAAAGATTAATTTGGATCAAAAGAAAGGTTGGATGTTATGGCAGGACGGCACTGCCGCATTCTCTGATTTTTCAGGTAATAATTAACTTTCTATAACAGCGGCTTTCTGCGCTATGATGTGATATATTGGCTGTATGTCTGGGACCCAGTCTCATGGTTTCAACATGCCTGACTCTGTGTGTGTATAGTTGGCGCAGTGGTTAGTGCGTCCGACTCACAGCAAGAAGACTTTGGCGTTTCTGTGTGGAGTTTGCATGTTCTCCCCCGTGCTTGTGTGGGTTTCCTCACACAGTCCAAAATCATGCACAGTGGGCTGATTGGCTGTTTCAAATTGCCCCTAGGTGTAAGTGTGAATGGTTGCATGTGTGTTGGCTCTGCGTTGGCCTGGCGAGCTGTTCAGGGTGTACCCTGCCCTTGCCCAGAGTCAGCTGAGATGGGCGCCAGTCTCCCAGCAACCCTAATTAGGATTAAGAAGCTTAAAAAATGAATGTGTGTGTGTGTGTGTATATATATATATATATATATATATACATACATACATACATACATACATACACTGGTACTGTATGTTATAAACAACTATTACCTCACCAGGCTTGCTTTTTCCCCCCTGAAATAATGGTGCAATCCACTGTAGCCATCACTCTGAAAAACCTTCTGCAGTCAAAGTTAGTGATGAAAGGCCGATGGGACGGTCATAATTTGAGAATCAGGAACTTGGGCACCATCTAACTTGTCTGATGTTATTCCACCGATTTAAACCCAGTTAATATAAATGAAATACTGATCTATACATCTATCTGTCCATCTGGTTCAGTGATTTCAGTATGTGAGTTGTGGTACAGTAACGACCCTTATTCTTCTAAACATAAATGGCTAATAGGCATATGTCTTTGGACTGTGGAAGGAAACCCACACCAGCATGAGGAGAACACGCAAACTGCATACAGAAACACCCGAGCCTGCGGAATCAAACCCAGGACCTCTGTGCCGTGCGGCGGACATGCTGACCACTACACCACCGGGCCGCCATATATACCTCCAGACTGCTGGCGTAACTAATCTACAGGGGTTAACTCTCATGATCATGTGACTAATCATCTACTACTTTTATAATTACATGACATGCTGCGTGATATTTTCTGGTGTTGGCGCATTTTGGCGTGGAAACCTCATTACAAAAGAGTCTCCAGTGTCAGTGCTGTGTATTTTAGTACACAGTAAACACTTGTAACCTCAGAAGTCTCCAGAGGTTCTAATCTCTCTCAACAGGACAAGCTGAATCATTTTTATTTTTGTTAACTTCAGAAAGACTGGAGGGGAGTTTGAGAGTGTTTTCTATCATATTGTAGTTTCCACATCATCCGATGTCATTATCTTTGCAAAGCTTTCCGTAAATGTTTCATGGAAACATTTCCAGATGTGCTGTTACAGGAAAATAAGGTGGGACGCTAAGAGTGGTACTGCTTTATCATGTTACATCATCACACCACCCTGTTGGTGATTCTTTTCCTAGAACTCTTTAAAAGAGAAGACACTCACCAGATAAAGCACTCTGTACGAGTGGCCGGTCAGTTTGGCGATCTGAGTGAGAGACGGATATTTCCACACTAGGATCTGGTTCTGGGAGTAACCATGTGTACTGACCTGCAGAGGAACAGGAACACATTTGTACTTCTATCTTTGTGGGGACATTCACTCACATTATGCATTTCCTAGTCCCTTGTCATAAGTGTAACCATCACACCTAAATGTTTAACCCCAACCTTAACACTAACTCTACAACCAACCCTGGGTCTGAAATCGCTCACTTATTCACTACCCCCTATTCACTATATAGGGGATTACATACAGTGGTCTACATCGTGAGGTCAAAGGTAAAGTGTTAACTGGTGGATCATCCATAAGAAACACTGCCACTGCCTTTTATTATATCAGATTTAAGGGGTCGGACTGATTTCATTTCACTTTTTTATGAAATTTTCACATTTTCACTTATTTTTCATAATTTATCTCTCAAATCATTATTTTCATGTTTGAACTTCAGAATTTGTCTTGTGCCTTCCGTCACAAGGAAGAACACAGTGCATGATGGCATATATGGCTTAGTTAGTGACCATCAGTTTAACACTTTACACAGTGCATTATGGGATACATTGAGTCAATACACTATAAATCATCATCATCTTCCGCTTGTTCCGGGGTCGGGTCATGGGGGCAGCAGCCTAAGCAATGAGGTCCAGACGTCCCTCTCCCCAGCCACTTACTCCAGCTCTTCCAGGGGGGACACCGGGGCGTTCCCAGACCAGCTGAGAGACGCAGCCCCTCCAGCGTGTTCTGGGCTGACCCCGGGGTCTCTTCCCGGTCAGACAAGCCCGAAACACCACACCAGGAAGGCGTTCTAATCAGATGCGTTTCTACTCCGAGCTCCTCACCCTGTCTCTGAGGGAGAGCCCCGCCACCCTGCGAAGGAAGCTCATTTCAGCCACTCTCACTCGTGAACAAGACCCTGAGATACTTAAACTTCTTTACTTGGGGGTAGGACCTCATTCCAGACCTGTCGGGTGCATAGTGTATAATAATTCTCACTATACATTTGGACGCCACTACAGAATGGTGACCTCTCTGCCTCACTATACAGTAAATAGTGAGCGATTTCAGACACGGGGAATGAGAACGACGCGTGTGCTCTTACCAGCTCGTTGGTGTGCTTGGACCAGGCCAGGTTGCAGACCTGAGAGCCGGTGTCGATGCATTGGAGCGGCTGAGCCGTGAGCGTGTTCCAGAAGCGGATACAGCGGTCGGCCGTTCCTCCTCCGGACACCAGCAGGCCGTGTTGGTGAGGAGACCACGCGATGGCTTTCACTGCTGCTAAATGCTCGGTGTACTGCTGAACGGGGGCCACGCTTGAGTGATTCCATACCAGCAGCTGGGTGACAGGAACACACACACACACAGAAAGTGTTCAGGGTGACGGCGCATTTCTAAAAATGTAGTGTCACCTCCATATATTTCACTGCGACAGCTACCTTGTTATCGTTTCCTCCAGAGGCGAGCAGCTGGTGGTCGGTGCTCCATTTAAGGCCGCACACTTCCTGCCTGTGGCCTTGCAGTCGGCGCTCGGACTGCAGCGGCGGCGTCCTGATGTCCCTCTGCAGGATCATTCGGTCACGACTGCCTGAAGAAAGCTGATCTGCGTTCCACGCCAATGCACCTGACGGCCAGAAAACCCATATCCTCACACGGTCACAGGCAGGATACGCCGTTTTTAAAAATACAGTATACACATTACTCGGCTCGCTATTCACCATCTGCGCTTATTACAGCTCATAACTACGCTTAGTTAAGTTCCGTCTCGGACGGGCAGGATCTTACCGACTCGGGCTGTGTGTCCCTCTAGCGTGAAGAGTTTCTTGCTGGCTGCTGCATCCCAGATCTGTACAAACCCTTTGTGCGTTCCCACAGCGACGTGATTCCCCTGAAGCACAAAGAACCACTTAGATATACGCAATCAAACCTTCGATGTCTAAATTACACCCGAAATGAGTCCTGGGTTCTGCTTACTCTCTCTGACCAGCCGACCGATGTCACCGAGTCTCCCTCTACAGACAGGTCGCACAGCCGCGTTACCTGCGCAAACACATGAACGCAAACTGTGACCTTCTCAGTGGTATTTAAAGACGTACTGTGCACTTGAATGTGTTCGCGCTGTTAACTAACTGATATGATTGTACTGTGATGAAACCAAGCAATGCTGGTGTTAATACTGAAAAACATTTGGCTTGAAATACAATCTCTCGGGTAATATAATCCTGATGCTGCTGTATAGTGGACCGTTTGGTGCTTCTCTGCATCATTCAGTTCATATGCATATAAAAAGAGTGGACATTGACCTTAAGCAACTCCAACCTCATACTGACACACCCCTTTCTCCACCAATCAGCAGCCTGCCACTTTTCTTTTTTTTTTTTCTTTTAAAGCATTGTGCATCATTTTGCAGTGGGTGGAGTTATACTTAGCACCCAATAGGATTTGCTCAAAAATACTTGTGCATATATTTAACAGTACATCTATCCAGAAACCGAGAGCATGCTTAAAAATAAACACGGCGACATACCTGGCTTGTGCAGGCGCTCCACAGATACACGCAGGTCCCCAGTCCGACGCTGAGCACGTTTAAGGAGGACCAATCCACCAGGTTGAGGTAGAAGTCGTCTTGCAGCTCTGGTGCGTCGAGGACCTTAAATGGGATCTTGGAGATTTTACGAGTCGGTTTTCTCGGTGAACGGAGCAGCTTCTGACTGAAAGGGAGGGGAAAAGAAAGGACGGGGTAATTTAACCAGCTGGAATTCTTATCACTTCTCATTATTTCTCTCTCGGTTCTTATCGGTTGTGGTGTTTACCTTTTGCTGCTGACGGGGGACAGGGAGTACGGAGAGACGTTGTTGCCGTCATCTGGTGTGGCTCGTTTGGCGCTGAGTGCGTACTGCAAACATAAATCGAAAAACAAAAATTAAAAATGATATGAATCCGTGTTCAGATATACATCAGTCTACAGAACATACACTTCTCTCTCTTTCCTCTAGTCTTTAAAAAAAAAAAAAAATCAGTCGCCTCAAGCACGAGCATTGAACACATCCACCACGCTTTAATCGACCGCAGCATGCGCGTACCAGATCGACGTACCCACTCAAATTTCTCTAGGTCTCACCACCCACCTGAGGTCAAACCCCCTTCCATACATGGTAAAGACCCCGACTGAATCCTTTTCATTCGATTTGTTAATTGATTGGACAGAATTTTAAACATTTTGTGACCAACTGCCGTTTCTTCATATGCTGTCGACTTATTTTGACGTCTCTGATATTACACTGGGGTTTGGAGGCATATTGTTATAGGAAAATAATCCACGAGTCATGTGACCTTATGCAAAACAGAGTTAAGTTTTTTCTTGTTAGATCCTCTAATAGCAAACCAATCTCTCTACTCCTCCCTCCATCTCTCTTTCTATCTTTCCCTTTTTAATTTCCCTCAACTAACACTGGAGACTTCTTCCAATTTCACTCCATCCTCTGGTGAAGTTTACTCGCGGCACACTCAGCTAACACACCTCGTTACCGCGCCACGGCACGGCGTGGATATTTCACTGATACGGACGGGGGGGGGGTTCGTAATGATGTCACAAACTGTTACACAAAATCACATGCTTTATAAATGGAAGAAAAAAATCAGCACCTGGAGAACACTTTAATAACCTTGGGTTTACACTGGGTAATGATGTCCATGATTCATGAGCACGCTTGGGGTATAAAAAGGAGGCGGGGTGCATCGTGTTACGCTCTGTTAAGCTCTACTACGATTCCCACATTCCATCACGATTGGCATCAAATCGTAATAAACGCAGCAACATATTTGAGTCAAATTTTTTCCCCCAGTTTTCAGCGTGATCATCACAAATCCACCTCAAGTTCCCTCGTGATCATCACGATTCGTTCCCACGACCGCCCCCACGCTCCTCGCTATTCACTCAAATCCTGGAGGGCGCGTATATCGTGCCCCAGTGTAAACCCAGGGTAACTGTTTAAGACTCAGATGTAAACTGACAGAAGACACTCACACTAAACAGACTTCTTTTCTCCGGCGTGGAAGGCTGCAGTCTCCGGTCTTCAGTCTGTGGGTCCTGAACTTTCTCGATCCCGGCGCCGAGCAGCTCGTTCTTCAGGAGCGCCGAGTACGCCAAACCGTCCGCTGCTAACGAGACACTGAGATCGTTCACAAATCTCACTGCAAAAATCGACTGGGATCAGAGAACAGGCTGAAAACTCACCTTTTCCGGTATCCGAGCTCGCGTCCTTGGTTTTCTTATTCTGGCTCGGGGACTTCTCGTTTTCCTGAACCACACAGAATAAAAGGAATCAGCACGGACTACACAAACCAATGGGGTCGTTCTGGAGTAAAGGATAAATCGTTTTTGATTCGGGGTCGGCTGTAAGTGGAGCGGGGTACTTACATTGATCCTGTGGAAGTTGATACTCCAGTTGGCTCCTGCTCGTGATGGAATGAAGCGATCTCCGTGCTTGCTGGGCGAGGACATCGGCGACTTGGTGGGCGTCAGGTGACGGATCACGTCTGTGACTTTCTGTGAGTGTTATAAGGGAATAGATGAAGGAATTAAGTAATTATATAAGGTGGGGGGGGGGGGGGGCTGTAGTGTTTTTTTTAACCTTTCAACTTCAAAATCGTCAAACTATTCTTTCTCAAAACAAAAGGAAATTTTTAAAAATATAAAAAAAAAGGGGGGGGGGGGCAATATTCTCTGTATTTTAGTCTGAAGGGTTTGCTGGAATTAAACGAGTCAAACAAACGTCTCAATCACACACCTGCCTCCGGATAACAGTTATTACATGATTAAAAATAAATAAATAGATAAATATACACTATTCATGCATTCGTTTTCTAAACCGCTTAATCCTAATTAGGGCCGTGGGGAGGCTGGCGCCCATCTCAGCCGACTCTGGGTGAAGGCGGGGTACACCCTCAACAGCTCGCCAGACCATCGCAGAACCAACATACAACATTCACACTCGCACTCACACCTCGGGGTGATTTGGAACAGACAATTAGCCTTCTGTGCATGTTTTTGGACTAGGGGAGGAAACCGGAGGAAACCCACACAAGCACGGCGAGAACATGCAAACTCCACACAGAAACACCTGAGGCTGGGAATCCAACCCAGGACCTTCTTGCTGAGAGGCGGACGTGCTAACCACTGCGCCACAGTGCCGCCTCCGTTAAATACATTAGCCGGGGAGTTCTTTTGCTCTGCTTGCTCATGGACTTCTGGACGGGCTGCCATTTTTCTTTCGTTACTGTCTGATTCACGTCCAACCACCTCCCAGCTGTTCTTTAACAAATGTCTGTCTGTTCCTGGGCGGCATACCATGAAAAGGTTTACAAACTTGTACAACCTCTCCTCAGAAAGTCCCAACAGTATAACAATTTCTTTTTTGTGATTCTAATGAGGTATTAGCAACAGCGCCCCCATGTTTCCCGGAGGTACTGCTCCTCCGTTTGTTCTGTATAAGCTTTCCATAAAACATGCACAAATACAAACAAAATCAGCGCATGTAGCACAGATAGAATCGTCTGCACATATCTGTCCTTGACGTTGAGCACAAATGGACGTCAGTGATAAAGATCTCTCTGTCTCCATCTGAACACTTTCATGGTGGAAAACGGAACTCCAGCTTTTCCTCTGACTGTTACAAAGCACTGGCACTGTAGACTCCTTCCATTAAAGATTAATAAATGTCTTTACAGATACAACCCCCCCCCCAACCACCGTGTGGATGGTTTTCTTTGTTAGATGCCAACACTCCTTCACCTATTATATTATTGTCAGAGCTGAAGTTTTACAGTGAACGAATCATCATCTTGACCAATCAGATCACAGAATTCAGCAGCACTGTGGGGTCACACATCAGCAACCTCATAAACAGGTCTGCTTGGAAAACTTAAATTAAAAAAAAATCTTGAGTAATAATTCTCCATCATGAGGCATTTAGCGTAGGGAGAATTAGTGTGCACTCTGTCATGTGGGGTGGAAACCGTGGCACTCACAACAGGGCTGGCGTTGTCATTTTGGACGTTGATCTGCCGCAGGAGTCGACGCTCGTAGTCCTGATCCATGGAGGTGATCGCTCGGGGAGGAGGCGGTGGTCCTCGGTGGTCCTGGTACAGACAAAGGGCACGTGAATTACAAACTAACATGACGACCAGAATTCGCAAAAGGATCTCAAACAGGACTTCAGGTTTACACTCATTCTATCACATCTGATAAAAAACCCTCCATAATCAACACCATGCACATTAATGTTTACAGTTAACATGATCTTCAACCTTCCCCAAGATTTATCCGGTTTGAACCTCAACACCAACTTTAGTCTCTTCTGGTTCCTAACGCTAAGTTACGCACGGTACCATTCTGCTTCATCTCAATCTTTAGTTTGTCTCGCTCCATCTCACTTTGATCACACAGGTCAGCTTTCTAAAACTTTAACTGCCACACGAAAACAGCTCGCCGACTTGCATTCTGGGAGACCAACATTTCCTCCAGGTATGCACTGGATTTCTCAATAATATGACGGCGTAACATGGCGAGCAAACAGGACATTGATGAGTCGTACAGTAAACAGGAACTGGCTGTAGTTAGGCAGTAAAGTTGTGAGGAGGGATCTGAAGAAAACGTCAGACTACAAGTGTCACGAGGAATCGTTTGAGTCAAGTGTTTGACTACATCCAAGTCAAATGACTCACTTCATCACATCATAGCATAGTTACACAGAACTAAAATACCAACCCCACTGAAATCTCAACTCTGTGCTTCATGCACGAACGTAAACAACAGATGATTGCCAGACACTGAGTTTACTATTTTAGTTTTTCCATCGCTGCAGGATCCATGATGATCGTTCTGAGATCTCTGCTGTGACATCAGCACGGCACGCCATCAAAAACTTCTTACAGGAATAACCAAATACAGCACCGGACCTCTATATGGGGTTAACTAAAGCATTCGACACCGTCGATCGCAATGACCTGGGGCCCTAGGTTAAGATATGAGGATATGTTGAAGCAGAACCTTAAGGGATGTAGAACCAGCCCTGACGCCTGGGAAAATACTGATAAAGTGCATGCAACATGGCGTGACACCTGCCATGAAGGCGTTTGAACTTTTAACAAGAATGGAACAAGTCTCACTAACGATAAGTGGGCTGGGGGGGAAGCCAACTCCAACAACCATGCAGCGAACTCTTAATACACATGTCGAACTTGTAATTGAACCTGTGGTTCAGGAATTGGACTAATCTCCCATGAGAAGACTCATAATTAACAGTGTTTCTAGATACTTGTGTCAACATCGACGTGAGAGTCCATCATCATTATAATTATAGTTTCAGCACGGACATTAATGCGGCCCGAGCCATCGAGGGACCCTCCACAAGTTATATATCAAAACGTGTGACTTGAGCAGAAATGGTGTGGAATAACTTTTGGTAGTGATTTGAGTGACTATACTGACAAAAATGGCAAGAAAAGTGCGGGGAAAAAATGTCCCCCTTGAAAAGCATGGTAAACATGGATAAAACTACAGGTATTCAAAAATTCGGCGGGAATTTTCTAGTCGTCCATTACTTTTTTCGTTTTGTGGGGCAAAAGCCACTCTCTGTGACATCACTTCCTTTCCGTGACCTCATTAAACCCCTCTTTTGGACATCATGTAATCTTTATCGATATCACTCCTCATCGTCATTCACCTTCATCGATCCTCTTCATCATCACTCCCCTTCCTCTCTCATCAAAACCCTCTCTGTTACATCTTCCCAGATTCCAGCCCCTCTCTGTGTCATCATCTTCAAAATAACACAAGTAACAGCAGTCACTTCCGGCATCTGTCTACCTGAGGTGCTGCTTCACAGCCACGAGAACATTCAAAACTCCTACGGGAATTTTTCAGTTATTAACTATTCCCTTACAAGGGAATATGGACTGTGGTTCTTCTGGATTCTGTAGAGCTTTATGAGCTGAGGTTACAAGCAAAAAGATTACTGTATAGCTGTACATGGCCAGATTCCAACCATTCATGCAGCCTTGCTTTGGATTTAATCGAAAGTAAGCAAAAATTACAAATCATGATAAATGTTTCTATAGTATATTCGCTGAATATATTCGTGCAAGAAATATCTAACAGAAATTGATTGATCAGCAGGTCACTTTTTGACCCAGTATACAATGGTGTACTGCATGGACTGAGATGATCTTGAAATTAGTCTTTATTGGCATTAAAAATATCCCATAACTTTCTCAATATTCTTAACACAATGATGTTACTTAAATGAATGATTTTGGTGTTACCAGGAAGCTCTCTTCAAGCCCTTTCCAGTTTTACTACTCTATTTTTATTTATTTATTTATTTATGACGACGACACACCAACTATATAAGACCTTCTTACTACACACACACTCTCTCTCACAGACACACACACCTGTTCAAGCAAGCTAAAACAGTGTGAGACAACTGTTCAGCCCTGCTGCTTCATATCAGTCACCAAAGGGGGGGGGAACAGTTTAAAAAAAAAAAGGGTCTGTATCAGGATGATCACTGGGTTCCCCTGTTGAAATAATTCCCCTTAAACTATAGAGCCAGTGTGAGTGAAATGAGGTAGAAATACACTGACAGCATTGAGGAGGATAAACACAAACACACTCTCCACTACAGCTGATTAATCAATGACTCGAGCTCGGTCTACAGCTGTTTCCGGTCAGAAATTAGTATTTTGATATTACGGAAACAACGTACAAATGTATAAATGACAAATCCGTCTACTGTTACTGTGAACTAGTTATAAAAACCATTTAAATAACATTAACGCCGTCGGCTCTTCTGTTAAAACCGGTTTTTCCTCCAGATTTGTTAGCTTTTCTAAGCTATTTGAGCGTTTTAACAAGGCTATGCTACTGTTTATTTCTATTATTTCATCTAAAATTCAACACACACTCATGAATTCATTAATTTATTCCACTTTGATAAACAAAAATATTAATAACAGCTGACTAGCACAGCTAAACAATCCGTTAAGCTAACACGCTAATGCTAGCTAGCTAGCTAGCTAATAATCTTACACAACGAACTCATAACTTACCTCAGGCTCTCGAGTCGATTTCTATTCACTGGAAGTGTTGCGTTTTAATTTCTTTTGTGCAATATTTTATCAGCTTGCTACAAAGCTTGCTTTACAAACGGCTAGCTCTGCTAGCAGAAATACTGTATGTATTTTTTTTTTTTTTTAATTGACGCTTTCGCGAAGGATTGTGGGTAAGGAGATTTTTTGAACGGTTGACGTCACGAAGTTTGAAACAAAACAAAAGAGGTCACGTTGCCATGGGTACATGAACGTTAACAAATTCAGTGTTAAAAATTTATTTTTTAATATTAATGGTGGCTCTGAGCTTAATTATCTGAAACATCTAAAAAAATGTGTAAAAGGAATATAACGTTTAACTAGTGAGTCAGTCTCAAGTTGTTCGGCTCACTGAGTCGGTTCTTTAAGATCAAGAGTCGACTCACTTAAAAAAAATCTTTTTAGAACCTACCAATTTCCTCCATAGCACATACGGTTACCTTTAATGCTATTTTTAATATTAAAGACATAAATGAAATAAAAATGTAAGTAATAATTTTACAATAGTTATTAACAGACATGAAAAACAATATGATTTATGGTACAAATGTGTAATGTTGATGTGTTATTATTGCTATCACACAAAATGATCGACACTTTAAATTGTTTAAAGGTCTCCAGCAGTGGTAAGTTTAGGATGATAAACAGATTTGTGACAGTGTTATTATGAGAGGTGATCATTTATCAGAATGAATAAAAAATAATATTTTTAATTGAATACAGACAGCAGCACAACACAAACTGCTTACTGTATTCATCACTGCACATCTGTAGTACCTTTCTAGTATCTCATAGTGGAGATTTAATATCAGTATATTGCAAGACATGTTATACATGTAAATTTTAGATAGATAGATAGATAGATAGATAGATAGATAGATAGATAGATAGATAGATAGATAGATAGATAGACAGAAAAATCGTTTATTATAGGCTCCTACATGCTTTAATATTTTTTGTGATAGTTTTTTCCTAAGGCAGATGCTATTTGCATTTAGGGTGTCAGTAGCCAGCAAATCTATTTGTACAAGGGGTCGATGTGCAATGTGCTTATTTACACCTCGACAAGATAAGCGCCCGTAAATAGCCGATGGGTGCCATGTTCAGCGCTTTTTAGCGCAGTTCAGCGTTTAACACCATAATCCCCTCCATACTCACCACTAAGTTGGAGATACTGGGCCTCAGCCCATCCCTGT
>JBCNYH010000015.1:3425654-3449385 GCA_039654325.1 Tandanus tandanus
CATGGTTCTTAGTGATTGGATGGGGGAACCATAATTATCAGTGATTGGTTGGGGGGGGACATGGTTATTATTGATTGGATGGGGGAACCATAGTTATCAGTGATTGGTTGGGGGGGGGGCATGGTTATTAGTGATTGGATAGGGGAACCATAATTATCAGTGATTGGTTGGGAAGGACCATGGTTCTTAGTGATTGGATGGGGGAACCATAATTATCAGTGATTGGTTGGGGGGGGACATGGTTATTATTGATTGAATGGGGGAACCATAATTATCAGTGATTGGTTGGGGGGGGGGCATGGTTATTAGTGATTGGATGGGGGAACCATAATTATCAGTGATTGGTTGGGGAGGACCATGGTTATTATTGATTGGATGGGGGAACCATAATTATCAGTGATTGGTTGGGGGACACTGATTATTAAGGATTGGTTGCTGAAACCTTAGTTATTAGTTATTGGTCACAGGCAGGACCATGGTTATCAATAATTGGTTGGTGTAACCATGGTTGTCAGTGGTTAGTCGTAAGTGCAAGTCAGGCATTGTCCTGCAAGTAGACTAAACCTGCTTTCTAAACCTGTACAAAAGCAGCTGTAACATGAGTTTAAAAGTCGTGTCAAGTTTAGAGTAGTCTTGAACATGTGCTGCTTTTTATAAAAACAATAAAACAATAAAGTCTTTAGTCCTGGAAATGGCTATTGACGTCAGATTTAAGCGGACAGGATCTGTCTGAGAAATCCTTCAAGCCAATGATTCGGATCTATCCAGATTGAATTGAGAAAAATTGAAGTTGAAAGGTTGCTTGGTGGAATCACTGAAACTTTACTGTGCAACAGAAATAGAAAGTGAATGACTGCATGTCGCTTGCTAGCGTGAACTCAGGGTTAAGTGTATGTTGGGTAAACAGTATATATGCCTTTAGTATTGAGCTCATATGGTTTTGCTCTGGGTTTTTTGCCAGTGCTTTCAATAAGCACTGCTGCACTCGTTCACCCTCACGTTAAAAAAAGAAAGGTTGGCTCATACTACTTTTTGACTCATTAAAAAGAAATAAGATTTGACTTCCTTTAAAGAAGGGAAAGTTGTATTTTTCCAAACTCAGGTTCCAAAGTGCATGTATCTAGGGGATAATGTATTAAAGTCAGGTGCGTTCAATCCCACGGCCAAGTTTGAGTGAAACCATACACCACATTGCGCTCTTTCACTTCTTTCTGATTTTATTTCTTTCTACCATTTCCATCCAGCTGGTTTGCACAAAATTGAAAATGTCATTTAAAAGTTTTGTTAATGCAAAGGTTAAATCTGAACACACATAAACCGTAGGTGATGTTGAGTGAGCTGACAAATGATGGCCAAAAATATCACCGGCCATCGCCGCAATGAAAATTTAGCGTGTTAATTATTACACATGAGCTATTAGGGATTAGTTTTATCGAACCAGATGATGCCTAACATAATAACATCATAAATACTCATTGGAGTACTGGAGTAGTCTATTTATCATGCCAACTGAGTTATTTAAGTTGCATTAATACACACAGCATTTCAAGTGCATAATAAAAAGTGTCATGCATCGAGCTGTTAAAGTTATATAATCACCGGCATTGTTTACTTTTCATAACCACTCATCCTGAATCCTATTACAGCAAAAATAAAACTTAAGTAAGAACAACACATTTCTTAAAGTCACCAGTAAAGTTTTGGAACTTCCATGAACCAAGTAAATTCCTGTTCTCATTTATGAGACTGTAGCTACAAACTTCAGGTCGTTCCCTCACCAAAAAAAAACCCCTTTATCACTCTCTCTTGAAGGTAATAAGGCTTAAAACGTAAAGCTACACCTTTACAGGGGAGGAGTCATGGAGAACAGGCAGGCACGGAGCATTCACACCTGTACGTGGTTTACGAAAGGTAATTAAGATACTCTGTGTGAAAGAGAAAGACTTTTCAGTCTGTCTAATGCATCCATGGTACACAGATGCCACCACAAGCTTAAATAGGCCTGGTGAGGCTGTCCAGGGTGTACCCCGCCCTCGCCCAGAGTCGGCTGAGATGGGAGCCAGCCTCCCCGTGACCCTAATTAGGATTAAGCGGTTCATAAAATGAATGAATGAACGAAGAATGATATGCTCCAGGCAAGCATTCTCTATGTTGGAGATCAAAGGTCAAGGTGACAGGGACAAAAAACAGTTACGTGACACTCTGCCATCCCTGGATGTATTTACTCACCAAGTTTGGTATTCATAGATCTTGTACTTCAGGAGATATCCATTTGACAACCCGCTGAATCCTACTGGGGTTAATGCTATATCAGCCGACTCTGAGTGAAGCAGGGTACAACCTGAACAGCCCACCAGTCCATCACAGGGCCAATATGCACACAACCATTCACATTCACACAGAGGGGCAATTTGGAACAGCCAATTAGCCTAATGTGCATGTCTTTGTACTGTGGGAGAAAAACAGAGCACCTGGAGGAAACCCACACAAGCACGGGGAGAACATGCGAACTCCACACAGAAACACCCAACTTGAACCCGGGACCTTCATGCTGAAAGGTGGGTGTGCTAGCCACTACGCCACCTTACCGCTCAACTTCAGTAGATACGCAAAAGTCAGGGGTTCAATCCCCAGCACCATCACTGTTGGGCCCTTGAGCAAGGCCCTTGACCCTAAATTGCTCAGTTGTATTAAAAAAAAATGTTAACTGTAAGTCGCTCTGGATAAGAGTGTCTGCCAAATGCTTTAAATGTAAAAGGAGGGAACACGGCAACACTATATTCCTACAGAGCCCTATATTATATACTATATAATATCCTTCCAAAATTCAACAGAACACAGCGAGACATTTTCACCAGCACCAGGACAGGCTTCATTAACCACACACAGTTGAAGATACTCACTCATTACCTGCTCGTTCTTCTTGACCTCACCGACACTGCCACACACACCCACAGACGCACACTGGATCTACAGGGATGTCTTTAAGATGAGACCAAGCACACACAAAACGTAGCTAGAAAAATGTGGACAAAAAATGTTTAGTGTCTAATAACGCACAAAAAACGACTTTAAACGAGTTCATATTATAATTAGAATTCATCAAAAATAATATACAAATACTGCGATGGCCTGGCGAGCTGTCCAGGGTGTACTCTGATGTGCGCCAGCCTCCCGGGGACCCTAATTAGGATTAAGCGGTTCAGAAAAATGAATGATTTATATACAAATAAAAATGTACACGTTTATTTTTGTCAGTGATGAAGACCAATCACAGTCCCTGAATTCTATTTTCCTCAACTGAACTTGAGCTTTGATTTGATTTGTTTAGAATAAAGAAGAAAAAAATTCACTTGGCTTCACAATTCTCATGACTGATGAAGTGCCCAATTTCATGTATTCAGCTTGCCTGAAAATTTGTTTCAGCTATTATCCAGTGTATCCGAGATGCCAAAATATGTGTGAATGTGTGATTAAATGTATGTGTGTAAATACATTTTTCATTTAGTATCATTTCATTTAGTAACCCAGAAGGGGTGTGAGTGTGTGTGAGGGGGGGCGATTTGGAAACTTTTGTCACCCCTAAATGGCTGGCCTGTTAATAAAATTAATATTTTAATCCTATTAAAATATAATATCAACAATAACAAATCAGGGTGGCACGGTGGTGTAGTGGTTAGCACGTCAGCCTCACAGCAAAAAGGTCCTGGGTTTGAGTCCCGGGCTTGGCTCGGTTGTTTCAGTGTGTATATTCTCCCCGTGCTTGCGTGGGTTTCCTCTGAGTACTCCGGTTTTCTCCTACGGTCCAAAGACATGCACATTAGGCTAATTGGCTGTTCCAGATTGCCCCTAGGTGTGAGTGTTTGAGTAGGAATGATTGAGTGTGTAGGCCCTGCGATGGCCTGGCGAGCTGTTCAGAGTGTACCCCACCTTCGCCCAGAGTCGGCTGAGATACGCTCCAGCTGATTAAACAGCTTGGCAAATAAATGAATCACATGATTTTATCTTTAACATGACATCAATACAAAAACACAGAAGAGCACGGAGAGCAGAAATCAGGAAGACCTGTATTGTCTGAGTTGTAGCATAGCTTTGTTTATTAATTTTTATATATTTTTTTTTTGCATAGAGAAACATAATCACTTCCAGTACTGTAATCATGAGCGATTTTTGCAAACAGCGATGGCGGAATACAATTATAATGAAATATTGTCAAAGCTTTGTAAATTTCCCCTCACACCAGTTTAAAAGCATGGGAAATTTAGTGCATGTTTAGGTTGTGTGTGTGTGTGTGTGTGTGAGGTTTTTTGAGTTTGAATGAGAAAAGTATCTTTTAAAAAAACCCAGAAGACAATAAAACTGACTTAAAAAAAAAAAACCTGATTTCCAACTTTTATGATTTCGTAACATTTTAAAAGCATGTACTGAAATAATAAAACCTTTTCCAAGCTCCAAAAAAAATGATGTGCATGCGTGTATACAAGTGTGTGTGTGTGTGTGTGTTGTTGTTGTATTGTACCGGTTGTGTATCAACTAAATGTCCACATGCTCCTTCCTGGTGTGAAGTGTGTGTCTGTGCAGCAAGCAAGCGGTTAATGCATAACTACCATGGTAATATTCGCAAAGAATAATGAGAGGAAAAGAAAAGAAAAGAAAAAAAAAACAACAACAATCCAACAACAAAAACAAAAACATTAAAACCCTTAAAAATTAACACTGCATCAGAATGCTCTTTGAGAAACATTTCGTCTCCACTTTGTTGTCACGTCAACCTCCAAATTAGAGAGGAAACAGCATGCTTTATAAAGCGTGAAAACTATTACACAGAGGAAATGAATACCAACAAACAGGAAAACAAAATCCTATCAGTGGGCACGAGAACGATGAACCGAACGTCTTGCATTAACATGGTAACATTATTGTGTTGCATTTTTTCTTTTAAACCTCTGAATGAATGACGCGCCATTAGCGGGAAAAAAACCAGACAGCGCGTCAGAGTGTTTTGGCATTTCGATAGTATTATCAAAAAAGATTGCATAACTGCAAAGCGTTAGCATGGCTTTCACCCCTTTTTGAACAGAGACTGGCGACTAGCAGGCACTGGAGCCTCGCTGCCACGCCGAGGCCAGGCTTACACAAGCCTTCAGCCCTTTCGAACACATAAAACACTGGCGGAGAAGGAAAAAAATAATAATAACAAAGACAAAAGACATGAGACATTCCTAGAGACTGGTCATTGTTGTGTGTATTGCACCAGCCATGCTGTTTTTTTTAAGAGGCTTGGGTAAATTCGGCTCTCGAAAGCGTTCCCAAACGATGGACCGAAGGGGAGGAGTTTAAAACAAAAAGCAGGAAAAACGATCAGGCACTGCTCATTGAGGATGTGTGTGTGTGTGTGTGTGTGTGTTTAGTTTCCATGTCTTTTGTTCAGGTGTAAATACTTTTGCTGGTATTTATTCTTGAATATATCAAATGGGTTAAAAAAAAGGAGAATAAATACTTGTGATGGATGAAACACTGGTAAATGTTATCTTAGCACAGTCAGGCTGGATCGCTCCGTCGTTAGCATGAAAAAAATGTGAATGAGAATCAAAAAAATATCGGCTCTGATATCGAGTCAGATGGAGGAAATTTATATAATATGTGTAAAATAATTAATAATTAAAAAAAAAAGAATTAAGATTTGTTTCAAAGACTTCAAACGCAGGAAAAGATGATGTGGAGTCTTATCACGCGACCACCGCCAACCAGGGAGGGGCGTATGCAAGCATAGATGCTGCTACGCATGCATATTTAGAGACAGTCTAACACACTCAGAGGGAAAGTGCTATCCGCCCCCTTGTATACATGGATGGTGTGATCGCTTTGAATGACAGGGAGTTGAATGCATGACATCCCTCTCTCCCTCCCTCCCTCCCATGAGAGCACAGCCAATCAGCTCCCATGAACTCCCAGCCACAGGTGGCTGCGCGCAGCAACCCGGATTCGAACTTATGACCTCGAGGTTTATTGTCGAGCACCATGTTGATGCACCTCCCAGGAGTCCGGTCAGAGGAATTTTTAATAAAGTTGTTTGGAACGCTGATTGAGATTCGGACCTGAAGAAGTTGTCCAGCCCTTACATATGAGGAAAGGAAACAGTACAAAGGTGCACAGAGGGTTCACTTTACACACAATCTGTTCGTCCCATCAGCCTTGAGTCATCCAGATGATGGAAGAGTACTCGATAGAGTTCAGTCACAAGGCATGAGCTGTGGTGTGTGTCCTTACTGACCGCCCCGGACGTTCGCATCAGCCGAGGGAACATCCGTCGTGTTTCATGCCTGTTTGCTAACAGCTCCGCATTGCTAACGATGAAAGTGCCAACGCTCGTATCCTGCGATCATCGTGATGTCCAAGTGCATAAATTCTCGCGCCATATTAATATAATACAGTACTATTCTCCTTCTCTAACGAGGAACCATCAGGAAGCACCATCTCCAATCATCCCCCATTGCACAAGCGCTCTAAAATCGGAATTTCTCCAACATTCAATACTGACCTAGGAAAGGGAAAGGCACTCTGATTGGAGTGGAGCCCGAGTGCTGCTAATCACGTATCAAGTTAAAAAGGAAATTGCATCATCTGACAATCGGACATTACCCAGAAGTCCTCACATTCCTCCATCCGACATGGCTGACTTCTGATAGGAGAAATGATGCTAAAAAAATGCTACTAAAGCAGCTATTCTCTCTCTCTCTCTCTCTCTCTCTCTCTCTCAATACTTTGCGTATTCATCATTCATCATTACTGATGGACAGAAATATTTCTACAGAAACACATCATAACAAAAAGATTTCTCAGACAAAATATATCAATAATCAAGAGCAGGTTATCTAGTGCAATCTTTCGAATGGAAGAAAAGAAAACGAAAGTGTTTATCGTTGAGCGAAAATAGTGAATCGTAAAAGAAGTGCAGAAACGAATCGAAAAATAGTGATGGAATTTGCATATCCCCTCGACGCCACCCGAGGCCGAAGTTCCACGCGTCCTAGCGTCCGTGCCGTACGCCTAAAGCTCTCAGGTGAAGGCTATTTTGTCCCCCCCACGGTGGTGCCGAGCCTCGACACCATGAACAGCAGATCCTTTAGAAGGAACATGCGACGTTTTCTGTGGCTTTGCCACAAGCTTATGCTAACTAAACCCAAACCACAAACACAAACATACTGTATTTTCTTATACAAAATTTTCTGTACATTTTTTTTCTTCCTTACTGTACTAGATATATATGGTAAGCATTTTATAGTACACAAGGTCATGTGTTCAAAATGTAACAATAGCATAACAATTATTCATTATTCAGTTCTGTAAAAATATTAGACAAGGGTTTTTGAAATAAAATGTGTCGTCTTTTTGTACATGCACCAGCTCAAAGACGTCAAACCACCACCCAGTGGCCACTTACCAAAAACAGACAAAGAAACAAACAGAGAAAAACCAATGACGCACTTGCGGTGACGACAGATCTGGTCTTGCTGAGCAGTCTGTCTGTGTCTGAACACTAAAAAAACAAAAAGAAAAAACCAAAACAACGACAACGGTGAGAAAGGAAAGGGAAAAGGAGCAGACGGCGTGCTCGCAGGCTTCTCTACAGGCTCTCGCTGCTGGCGGCGGCGGTCATGGCACCCTGGCTGGAGGGCCGACAGATTCGGATAGGTGAGTGTGGAGCAGTGCAAATCTTCACAGGGCAGGTGATGGGCGATGTACATCTGCCCCGGTGAAATACACTCAAATGCAGGTGGATCAGGAGTTCAGGTGTTATTGACCCGCAAGCACTCTGCATGGTGCTGGAATTCTTTTATTTGGTTTAAAGGTGTAGTTCGTAATGTGTGATGGGGAATTTCTACTTGAGTTACTCACTATTCGCCAATCTCCCCGCAAATTAACGCCCTCATCACAACAGCTACACAGGGCGGCGAAATCTAGCATTGCGTTCTCTGAGCCACGTGAAGCGCTATCTACCCTCTTCTACATACCTAAACTCATAGACGTCCATGATTGGCTACCGTCTCTCTTTGACTGACAAGACAGACAGCGTATCCCACCCCTCCCACTCTGAGAGCACCGCCATCTTGCTTTAATGGACTCTTGGCTACAGATGGCTGTAAACTGAAATTTGATTTATGTTTTCGTGACAGACTATCGCCTTGCAATGGGTCTCGCTAGTGTTTATATATATATATATATATATATATATATATATATATATACTTCTCAGCCCAGACTTAAGTTTAAAAAACCACAAAGTAAACAAGGGACTGGCTCAGTTTTGGAGGAAGGAAATGTCAGTTTTCATTGCTGTTGCCAGTAGAGGGCTGTGAAATTGGTGTACTGCTTCTTTAATGAGTCTGGCGGCGTTCTGTAGAGCTGGACAGATTCGGATGCGCGCTACAGTAATGTTAAACACTCGCACTCTGTGCTAAATAGTATACCATCGCTACAGCTTGATGTTTTTCGAGACTCTAGTTTAGGGTTTTGTTGGGGTTTTTTTTTTTTTTTGCAGCCAGGATTGCTTTTAATGTAAAATAAACTCTCCAGCCAAGCACAACTCAAATATTATTCAACGCACCAGTCAAACTGGCGGAGTTGTAAAAAGTTTAATGATGGGCTGAGTTTTATTTCCAGGCCCCCTAAACTTCCAGGTTAAATCATGGCTGTGTTCGTGTTGTAGTCACGTTGTGTCGCTCTTCCTCGTGGGCAGAAGCCCTGCCTCATCACCTGCTCTGTTAAATAAAAAGAAAGTCACTTGCTGAATATGGACAGCACTTTTTGTTGTGTGTGTGTAATATGGGTTTGATGGAATGGGATTAATCGCAGCACTGCTCTCCTGCCAGGGCACCAACCAGACTTCATTCTCTCTCAGTGAACGATCATCTACAAATTTTAAAAGATCTTAAGCACGGGCTTCATGTAAACCAAACTGCTTGTTCTACCAATTCCACTTCAAAAAAAAAAAAAAACCTGTGTTCTTACTTTTTTTGCCTTTTCTAAACTAACTACCAGCAAATCATAAAAGCTACCAGAGCTGCAAGTCAGCATCGCAGAAACGCACGAAAACATGGCCTTTACTGATCCAAAACATCATTTTTTTTCTTTCCTACATTCTAACCTTAACAAAACAAAACGAAAAGAAGAAGAAAAAAATATATAAAAGTACTTGGAGTATCTAAAACATCAAGTAAGGGTTTCTGGACAATTAAGTCCAAGCAAGGAGCAAAAAACAAAACAAAACAAACAAAAAAAAAACAAACCCTCATAAATGTTGATTTCGTAAAATTTCATGGGTATTTGAGGGAAGGAAAAAAGATCAGGCGGACTGTCAGCCGAAACGACCTCATCGCTAATCAGAGAAGTCGTAGTGTAACAAACCACATCATCACATTAACCAGCGTAGACGCTGATCTGGAACTCGTCAAGTCACAGCTCCAAAGTTCTGGACTAAACACTGAAATCTGAAAAGAATTATGCGAATTGTGAGAGAGAGAGAGAGAGAGAGAGAGAGAGAGAGAGAGAGAGAGAGAGAGAGAGAGAGAGAGAGAGAGAGAGAGAGGAAACACTGCTGACTTAATGATGAATGATTTCAGAAGCAGGAATTCAAACCATAACGTTCCTCCAATACCAGGCGATTAGACAGTCAGGAACAAGCACTGATCTAAAAAAAGAAAATAATAATAATAATAATAATAATAATAATAACAATAATAATAACAAAGACTGGATTGTGCGTACAAGTGTTTGCATATTTTGAATCCCTATCGGCGCCATCTTTTTGAGACCACTTTACTGTTGAAAGGTGAGCCCGCATTATATGAAAAGATAAGAAATATGGAAATAATTGCATCTACAAAACTTTTTTTCTTCTTCAATTTTCAGCTATGCAGAGCGTAGCTTTTTTATTATTAAAAATGTAAGTATCAGTAAAATTATTGGTAAAGCTATATAAATTTAAGACACTCTAACTTTCAGCGGTGGAACTTTCCAGGTTTTCGAGCTGTTTTGTCTCCCACCATACCACCCTAGGTCTTACAGCAAGGTGGTCTCACCAAGATGGCTTCGCCAGATGGCTTCAAAATTGTAACCCTGATATGCAATCCAGGTTTTTTTTTTTTTAGATCACAGGAAACAAGTCAACAACAAAAAAAATGCTAACCATGCTACACTTTTTAGTTTCCAAAGCTAAAATGGACGCCGTGACTGTTTACACTCTACACCAATCAGCAAGTTAGCACTATCACCGTGGAACATAAACGCTACATGATAACGGAGATAACGTAAACATTTATTTAGGCTTTTGCTAACAAGTGTCAGCTGTCGTAACATCATTTATATCTTATATAAGTTTTCTGGCCCGTATATTATATAAATTTAAAAAAAATCTAATTCTAAGATTTTTATTCATTTATTTATTTTTTACAAATACTACGACCGTGACACAGAAACGCCATGATTTGTGTGAGACCCTCTCAGATCTTCATGTAAAGTCGTTCACACAAGTCATGTGACTTTTTTTGTTGTTTATACGCTTAAGAGTTCACCATCAAAATGAACGCCAGCTGACGATTGATAGAAAAAGCCTTTATAAACAAACATTGTAATTTGTCATGTAGAAACATTGTTTTAATATAAGTGCTCGCAAACATGCTAACTCGCTAGTCATCGTTCATTCACTGATACGTCTAGATTATGTGGTAAGTAGAATCCAAGTTCAGGTTGCATCTCAATTCTTTACATGATTGAAAATAAAAACAACAACGCAGGAGTCTCTGCTGAGCAACAAATCCATTTCGCTCCGACTTTGGAATGATACGGGATGTTGGTTTGATGGCGCTTGTACGGTGTCCAGATTTTTGGTTTCTCCAGTTCATAAAATCCAAAATGTACTTACATCATTGGTTTTAAGATAAAAGTTACAGTTTCTCCAGGACTCCCTCGGCTACTCTGGTGGTTTCCGTTGCTAAAAAAAAATAGCCTCAGCTGCATTAAGCACCATTTTGGTGTAGAGCTAGCTTACATTTTTACAGAAATACGGCAGGGGTGAACTGGTTTTTGTGTATGTACTCCTTCCTGGTTCGGTTGGAAACAAAAACCAGTTCACCCCCTGCCGCATTTCTGTAAAAATGTAAGCTAGCTCTACACCAATCGTGGAAACCACCGGAAATAGCAGTGGGCTTAACAGCCGAAAGAGTCCAGTATGCCCCTGCACTAAATATAAAAGTAGTACCAGCTTTATTCTGGTGCCCCCACCACCCAGGGCATATTTCAGCAGAAATGTCGGAGGGTTTCCCGAGTGGCAGAATCGGTAGAATTGAAATGCATCTCAGAACCCTGCCATCTAGTAGATATAATCGCTAAATGCTGAAAGTGTTCCCAAATCGTCTGGACGTTTTCAACACCCGGAAAGCAGGTTCACACACCAACACCTCCAACGAATTCCATTCGACTAATTATGGTTAACAATTCTACTTTTTCCTATTTCTAAGGGGTTTTTTTTGTTCCTGGCTGTCATTATCAGTCCGTACTCAAAGCTACATTCATACCAAATAGTGAAAAAAGAAAGACATTAACATTAACAACAGCTCGGGTGAATAAAAGGACATTAGTGATGATCTGGAATAACAAGCAGGTACTGTAGCGGGACACTAATCTAAAGTAGAAGAAATATAAATGAATGAAGCCATCTACCACACGTATGAAAGGGGGAAAGGAAGCCAGTCTCACCCGTCTCAATCTACTGCACCTATCAGTCCTAATCAGATAGTGACAAGCAAACATGCATCGTTTTTTTTTTTATCATTTTCTTTTCTCCAGCGACGATTAGTTACATAAAAAAATTCATTTACAATTCTCAATCATGTATTATTGTTCTTAACTAAAGGCAAGGCACATAATGTGTTATATAAAATGTCGTGCAAAGTCAAAGGGCTCTGGGGTGGGGGTTTCGGGTTGTTGCGGGGAAGTTAGGGGGTTGAAATTCATAACTGATATCGCACATCGCAAGGTTAAAAAAAAACAAAAAAAAACTTATCCGTTCGCAATCCCGATGCGCTCTGTACTGTGGGGAGTTGGGAGGGGGGATGGGGGGTTGAAGTAATTTCGCTTAAGTAAGAGCTTAGCTTCAGAGATTCTACTAAGATTATCTGCCATGCGCCCATGTCAAAGATACGGTGGTCATTTGAGCATTTTTTTTTCCTCTTAGAAAGCACCATGCAGTTATATATAATATATAATCGATATATAGAGAGATTTTCATGTCAGCACCTTGAATGCAATCATGTCGTATGTAATCCAGGGTCTTATGATAAACAGGAAAAAAAAGTGTTATACTAGAGGCTAAGTCGAAAATGTGGGTTACACTTGTTAGCATGTTGGTGCTTTAGTCTCTGCAGGTCTGTTGATGTGCACATAAAAGGTATTAATTTATGTGTTCATTTAGCCTGTGTGGAACCTCCTGCTGGGTACAACTTACTGGGTTTGGACAATATCAATAATTAGGGATGCATCGATACCTATAATGGTATCAGGACTTGATTTGATACAGCAAAATGATTGATTCAAAACAACCAAAAAAATCTTTTTTGTTCCTGGCTGAAAGAAAACCTACTCGATCCCAACTAACAAACAATATAGTGATCTCATTCACTTCAACTCGCTAACCGCTAACGTTATAAAGAACAAACATCAGAGAATATGATGGCCTTTTATGGCTGTTATCTAAAGCAGGGAGACGTAACCAGTGAAATAAAGAGGTCTATGAAGTCACTGGTTACTCAAATCGGTATCAGTATTAATGACCACCAAAAAAAACATGCTCATACATTGTACTCCGTCTAAAAAAATGCTAGCGATGCATCCCTAATAATAATAATAATAATAATAATAATAATAATAATAATAATGCTTAAAAAACCCAAATCACCTGAATCTTTTGCAATGTTGTAGGCACTTTTTATGGCTCTGGGTTATTTTGGGTTCGGTAGCAGATTTATAAGCCCTGATGTTTGTCCATTAACACTTTTAACTCCACACACAAGTCTGCTTTAAAGATAGGAGTTAACCACATTCACTGTCCCCATACAAAGGATTCTGGGAAGCACAGAGCCATATGGCTAAAACATCAGCAATTTGGCTTTATTACAATCAGGTTTCATGGTGTGTACGCGTACGAGTGTATATATTTTGTGTTTGAAAATTAAAGCATGCGGAATTAAGAGTAGTAGCAGGGGGATTACAAAAAGTATTCCACGAAGCACGGCGGTGGCGGCATTCTCAAAGTCAGGATACATGAATTGAGCAGGATCGGAACGTCGGATCGGATGGATAGGTCATATACTCGGACGCTGGGTGTCTCTGAAGCTAATATTCGCACACCCTGCTAAGAGAACACAACTCTAAAATGTGAAAAATCCTAAAAAAAAAAAGAAAAAAAGAACAAAATAACAATAGGTCAAACCTGCAGCATTTGTATGTATAGGCCAGAAAGATGCAACGAAATAAAAATAAAAAGTAGTGCAATGCCTGTAATTTCCAATGCAGTTTACATTAAAAAAAAAGAGAAAATAGAGAGGAAAAAAAGTCCAATTCTAAACCCAATACTGTCTTATTAGTGACAGAACATTTAGTCCCAACTCCATTTGTCACTATGTAAGCTAACTTTTAACACTTTCCTACTGATATCATGAATTCGAAAACATACTGCAGAAAGAGTTCACTAGGATGAACTGAGCCCCTTAAAGCAACAGTGGGCTACAAGTCCATTTTTGTGAATTGTCAGTAGAGCGCTTAAAATGTTTAAGGCTATAAAAAAATCGGTTTGATTCATATTTCAGTGCCTTCAGTCTCACTGTATACTTCTCCTAGATCTTTTTTCAGCCTAAATTGCTGTGTTGCTGGGACTTTGGTATTTTGCCAAAAATTTAGATTTTTGCAACAGAGGTCCAAGTCCAAATGTCCAGGAAATGTAGCAATATTACGAAAAAAATAATGAATAACAGTCAGTTAAATCCCAACAAGTAGAGGATGCAGTGGTGTCCTAGCTAAAGTAATACTTACTCCCGAGTCCTCTATTAACTGAAGAACCTCTTTTTCAGGTATGTTTTTTCTAGATGTGGAGGCGTCACACATGGGCGCCGCCATCTTGGATTTTGGACTTGGCCCACTGTTGCACTAGTAAATCTGAGAAATAGCTAAGAGCAACAGTGAAGTGCCCCATTATGTCAAAATTGGAACTCTACCTGGATTCAGACCAGTATTCATCTGAGAGTTTTCTCTATTCATTTCTGTACTTGACTCAAAATTGACAAAAATGGACTCAGCCCACCGTTGCTCTAAGGGGCTCAATTTGGAGTCTGTATGAATGTCATGAACAGGGACACAAACACACAACGTTTGTCCATTTATGTTGCATTCATTCATTTTTCTTTATGAAACTTTTGTGTCATATTACAGATTACGGGATTTAGTTTTAGGGGTAAAATTAACAAATGTACCGGATGGGTATCAGTAATAAAAGGGAAGATTAGCATTTAAAAATCACTGTTAGTGCCTGATGCGCTGCTCGTACAGATCATGATGACCATGCTTTTTAAAAACAGTAAGTGGGCAGCAGTTAAAAAAAAAGAAAGAAAAGGAAAAAAAAAAAAATATACAACAGGGTGCCTGGAAAAAATAAAACAAAAAAAATGGCAGGATTCTGATTCTCGAGCTGCGGCAACTTCTACATATACGCTATTCCCATTTAAAAAAAAATCAGGCCTCTTATAAATACAGAAGAAGATACTTCCAGGTCGGCGAGTAAACACTATCAAATTATTTTTGAAATAATTTTAAGCAAACGTCCTATTTTAGTGTAAAAAAAAAAAAAAAAAAAAAAAAACAAAAATAATTTTTTTTCTTGTTTTTCATTTTCATTTTTAGAAAAGAAAAAAAATGCATGGAAGCAACATACATGGACCACACACACACACACAAAACAATTTTCAGCGTGACACAGAAAAGACAAAAAGGTGCTCCGTTACTCCGAAATCATCCGAAGGCTTCGAGTCGCCCGATGCTTAGTGTATTAACAGTACATGCCATTTCTGAAGACTGTTTGTAAGGGTGTGTCAATATGGGTGTGTGTGTGTGTGTGTGTGTGTGTATTTGTATATGTGTGTGTGTGTATGTTTCAGTGTGTGTGAGCGTAACGTGGCCGATCACACACACACTGACTGTGACTTAAAATGCCACAGTCGTACCACAAGTCATCAAAGTTTGAAAGAAAAAGAACAACCAAAAAAAAATTTAAAATAAAATAAAAGCCACCCACCAAAAAGTGGATTTCTAATATAAATGTCAGATGTGATGCAATTAAAAAAAAAAGAAGAAGAAAAAAAAAAAGAAACCATAAACATGATTGTCAATAAATCTGAAAGAAAAGCGGCCATGATTGACCCGAATATTGGGTGAAGGGAATTAAGGGGAAGTCATCGACCCTTCATATTGCCCCGAAACCTCTGCCCACATTCAAATTTGTTTAAAATGAAAGAAAGAAAAAAAAAATAGGGGCACAATCAGATCTGAACGTGTGGGGAAAGTCCTTAAGCGCTAAAACCCCCGTCCGTCATCAGGGCTTCCTTTCCCTGGAAATAAAACATAGGTATTTTGCATATATGAGGAAGCAGCACCTGTAGCAGAAGGAGGGTGAGGAGGGCCTTTTGTTTCCAAGAGCCAATGGGAAGCAAAGTGGGCGGGGTTTATTTTCTTGTTCTTTTTTTTTTTTTTTTTTCCTCCAATATTATTCCTGCACGGCTTCAGTCTCTGGCCTGCAGTTCAGTGTGGCCGCCCCCTCGAAATAACATCCTCTCTCTTCTCTTTTCATGCATCCACAGTCTATTCGAGCTCCTCCGACATTCGATTCTTCACTGTCTTTTCAAAAAACAACAAAACAAAAGTTTACCAAAGCGTTTTTATATAGCTTTACGCGTATATATGCGTGCACATGTGTCAATACGTACACACGTGCTGTATATATACAAATACTGCATATATAATCAAAAATTTTCCCTCTTGCATCTTGTTCTTGTTTTTCGTAATTCCACAAGAAAAAAAACAAAAATTCTGAAATCTGTGTCCACGCCTGCTTTGGTGTATCTGCTGAGTCCAAATCAGTTCCCCAGATACCAGGACTGCGAGAGAGAGAGAGAGAGAGAGAGAGAGAGAGAGAGTAAAATTAGTAACACAGTATGATTGATGTAAGATTAAACCTGTAAGAAAAAATAATAACAGTAGATAAGTTTGGATCAACACACAATTTTATAAACACATAATAAATCTATATAAGAAACTATTGTGTGTAATTAGTTTCAAAACAGAAACTAAAGCAAGGAGGTCCTAGGATCAAGTCCCAGTCTCAGTGAGGGCGTTTCTGTGTGGAGTTTGCATGTTCTCCCTGTGCTTGTTTGGGCTTCCTCCCACACTACAAAGACATGCACAGTAGGCTGACTGGCTGTTCCAAATTGCCCCTAGGTGTAGATGTGAGTGTGAATGGCTATGTGTGTTGGCCTTGCAGTGGTCTGGCAAGCTTTTTGGGGTGTACCCCGCCTTCGCCCAGACGTGGCTGAGATAGGCTCCAGCCTTTCTGTTACCATAATAGTAGGATTGAAAGGTTTGGCAGATTAGTGAGTGAGTGAGTAGTTTTTAAACTCGGACAAGCACTTTTTTAGCTCCGTGCACACAAAGCCTTACAAAAGGGCTTTTTCTCTCCTCGCAATTTACTGTGAAAAGGAAACATCCAATTAAAGGAGACAATTAATGGAGACATCAGCAGCTCTCCCCGCCTCCAAAGTGAAGATGTCGAGCGAACGTGTTTAAGCAGGAGGTAGAGTCGAACGCTGATCTGGTTCTGTGAGCGCACAAAGTAAAAAAGCGGTTAAGTTTTAAGACTAATTAAAAGTATAGAAACCAAATATATACAAAAGTGGGGCAGCTCAGTGGTTAGCACATCCGCCTCACAGCAAGAAGGTCCCGGGTTCGATTCCCGGGCTCGGGGCATTTCTGTGTGGAGTTTGCATGTTCTCCCTGTGCTTGTGTGGGTTCCCTCCGGGTACTCCGGTTTCCTCCCACAGTCCAAAAACATGAACAGTCGGCTGATTGGCTGTTCCAAATTACCCCTAAGTGTGAGAGTGAATAGTTGTGTGTGTATTGGCCCTGCTTTGGCCTGGCGAGCTGTTTAGGGTGTACCCCGCATTCACCCAGAGTCGGCTGAGATGGGCTCCAGCCTCCCTGCGACCCTAATTAGAATTATGCGACTTAGAAAATGAATGAATGAATATTCATTCATACATTTACGAATATATTTACAAAAGTCATGTTGTCTCACTTGATACTAAAAACAATAATTAAAAAAAAAATCTTTTTTTTTTTTTCAAGCCTGATAGCATTGCAACAATAGGCTGTTACTGGAATACATTATTTATGTACAATGTGTTTTTAATATATACTACATGGGAACTGTGCAAATCTGATTGGGATGTGATTATGGAGTTAAAAACATTAGTCCAAGTGGATAATGCCTAAATCAAAACAGTGGACACTCGCAGTTTGTCACGGTCACTTGGAACAGGCGTCGTCGTCATTATCACACTTTAAAATGGAAAAATAAGCCATAAAAATCTGGTAATAGTTTATTTTTCTTGGGTTTCTGTGCAGTATACAGGCCTACAAATAAGCAGTGCTTATAATCTGTTAGAGCGGAGTACGCGGCGGTCACCTGACCTGTGATATGTAAAAATAAACTACATACATGTTTAAACAACCAAGAGGTTTTTTTGGTTTGTTACTTCAAGGAAATTTTTCTTTGTTTTATTTTTACTCCAGAACAAAGCGTTTCCTTTTCACAGTTTACCACTCAGCCATGTAACCAAACAAAGAACCACCATGGAGCCTTTTTTTTTTACTCTGGAAAACCCCACGACGTTCGTGTACTCATCGAGCTCTGCTAACCATCGAGATGTTCGGTTGTTTTTATTCCTCTCTATACGGCATGCTTCTTTTTCTCTCAATGCTGAGACGCACATAAACAAGCGATAATAGATTATCATGAACTGCTGATGAAGTGTGTGTGAGTGTGAGTGTGTGTGTGTGTGTATTCTGTGATGTAAATTATGGTTTTGAAAAAAGCAAAAACCGCACAAATCCAGACTCGGGCCAAAACAGAGCGTAATGACTTGCACTTTCCCAGCGCTGGGTAATCAGTATGTCCTGCCCCAGTGGGCTCAGAGAGTAGATAGCTGACAGAGTTTGGAGAGAAATGCCTCTATTAAACATAACACGGGGCTAACGAGCGGAGAACGCCAGTGCAAGCGAGCCCAGTGGGCCTCAACATAGACCTCTTAAAACGCATAATAAGATTCTCTCTCTCTCTCTCTTCTTGTCACACACCACTGAGATCTTTTTTAAAATTTGACAAAGCCTTGTAAAAACAACAGTGGTTAATAGTTCACCATATTCCACTGAGCTCTAAGTAATTTAACAGCCATCCAAACAGGCGTCTTCGGCTACACCCAAAACGCCGAGTTAATTTAGATTTAAAAAAAAAAAAAAAAAAAGTCGCTCAGGCACCTTCGCTAGTCCTTTCTCTGGTGCACTGATTGCGAGTGCCCAAGCCTGCAAATACTTTACTGCGTTCTGATAGATAACAGACCTGAGATTAGGGGGAGAGAGAGAAAAAAAAAAAAAAATAGAAAATCGACCCGAGAATCATCCTTGGGAGTAAAATTACAACCAGAAGAGTAAAAGGAACTGCCAAGGAACTGAACTGCATCCATATGAGAGGCAGAAAGAGCTGGAACAGAGCTCCAGAGAGATGCTTTGGCACAAGACGGCACACCGCAGTAAACACTGCCAGCGCACACAACTCAGCACGGGAGAGGGAAGAGTGACCCGGTGCTGGCCGCCTCTGCAAAAACAAGAATAAGGAGGCATATTTTTATTTTGGAGGCCTCGGTGGACTTTAACCTGACAGAGACGTCAGTGAGAGTCCAGCAGATGGGGCTGTAACCCTGCGCCAGAGTGGAAAGGCAGAACGTGAGGCATTTCCTGGCTTTTGTAAATCTTATAAAAAAAATAAAAATAAAAAAAAAAAAAAACACTGGTAACCTAGTAACCTTTTTCGAGCTTGTGTATTTTTGCTTCATATCTTCAGTGAGATCGCTGGTTGGGTGAAGGAACACTAAATTAGGAGATGAAATCTCTGGAAGATGTGGCACACACACACACACTCTCTCACTCTCTGGTTTCCATAACTTCAGGAGACAATACATAGACATTTCCTTGACTCTTACCCTAACCCTCACCATTACCACTTACCCTAGCCTTAACTTTACCCTAGCCTTAACCTAGCCTTAACTTTACCCTAGCCTTAACTTTACCCTAGCCTTAAGACATGTCTTCACCTTAAAATGTAATGATTTATATGATGGGGACCTGAATTTTGTCCTGTACATCAGGCTAACTGGATATTTCTGATTGCCCCTAGGTGTGAATGTGTGCATGAAATGTTGAATGTCTGTGTCGTCTCAACCCTGCCATTGCCCAAAGTCGGGTGCAGTCTCCCCGTGACCCTAATAATTGTTAAATCGTATCGGAAAATGAAATGAATAACATAAAGGTGCAGAACAATTTAAATTCCTTTTTCCTGGAGGCAGAATTCAGTTTTAACATTATATCACTGCTGATCAAATCTATATTCTTTTTTTATACTCCTTTTGGTGGTGTAGAGCTTCGTTCACAACACCCACGTTACCACGTTTCAAGCACCAAACCACCTCGAAATGGAATGTGTTAACAGTTTATATTACAAGAACTCGATCCCTCAATACCTGCATGGCCAACCTCTTTCTTTCCTTCGTTCTTTCTCACAATTAAAGTAAAAAATAAAAACCTTCATCCTGCTTACTGGAAGTAAAATATAAAGCACATTTAGCTTCACATGTCTCAAGACGTCACTGAGTCGCTGTTTAAAGGATTCTTTGGTCATTAATGAATGAATGAATGAAGAGCCAAAATCCCCCAATACATAGAAAAAATATCTTTAGGGTCCAATTCTGTGATCATTTCCAAGCAGGGATGTGTTAGTGGAAAAAACTCCCAAGTCCCTTAAAAAGTGCACTTTGATCCCAGTATTGGAAAACAGACATAAAACAGATTGGAAAAACAAGCCGAATACGAGGAGCGAATGACTCCCGCGTCAGAGCCTTGGCCCACCTTTTATTCTGGAGCTCTTGCGTTACACCAGCTGCTAAAAACATTTTTATTAAAGACTCAATTCCCTAAAAATAACCTCCTGCACTGCTTTCGTCCTGCAGAAAAATGAAGCGGCGGCGCTGAACAGAGGCCAGCAGCGGTTAGGCTTCGACTCCAACCGAAATATTTAGTTTTGCTATAAAAGCTCAAGGCTTTGTCTGGGTGACAGGTGGTTAAAGTTATGAAAACATGAAGCCGAGACGAGGGTGTGTTCCCGGTGCAGGAAGAGGAAAGGGGGCATATTAGGCCACGAGGGCTTCACAAAATGACAAATCTATCCATTTAATTAAATGCTTCAGGGCAATTGGAGGCGAGCCGGAAATTTGAGGAGCTTTAAAAACACAGGCTGTTCCCGATGTTCACATTCTCGATGATGAACGCTAAACAAAGAGATTTAGGTTGCGTTCGGGAGGAGGAAAAGACTCTCAGCAGGGCGTCGAACAAGACAACTAGCCATCGACGACCATTCGAAACTGATCAAACTCTCATTTCCTGTCTTCCAAGATACCTTTAAACCATCTCAGGTGAAGGTATTGTCTGTGTATCCTTGATGTTGCAATTCCCTCAAGCATCGCATTAAAAAAGATGCCACACAAGTTACTGAGAAATGAATATCATACAAACCCTGTATAAAGTATGAGCTGTCTGTTAGCCTCTGCTCTGGAAGCTCTGGAAGCTGATCAGTTTACCGCGTATAGATGAGGAGGCTCATATACAGAGAAATAAAATATTGCTGTTTCAATCTGTTTCAGTAGAGATGACGAAAGGCTAATGCGGCGTTCAATTTACCTGAGACATTTGGAGGTAGAAACATGACGTCGCACATGAGTGGGCTGCATTCTAATAAACAAGATGGAAAAAACTATTTCTAGGCAGGTTAGCCACTGTTGGCATTATTAATTATAGGCAGGTTAGCAATATATAGCTAACTTAGCTTTAGGCAAGTTATCCATTGTTAGCATTATCAGTTCTAGTCAAGTAATTGTTAGCATTAATAGTCCTAGTCAGGTTAACCATTGTTAGTATTATCAGCTATAGCCAAGTTAGCCATTGGTAGCATTTTCAGTTCTGGTCAAAATAACCATTGTTAACATTAATGGTTCTAGCCAGATTTACCATTGTTAGCATGACTAGTTCTAGCCGAGTTAGCCATAGTGAGCATTACTAGTTCTAGCCAGGTTAACCATTGTTAGTATTATTAGCTCTAGCCAGGTTAACCATTGTTAGTATTATTAGTTCTAGCCAGGTTTGCCATTGTTAGCATTATCAGTTATAGAGAGATTAGCCATAGTTAACATTATTATTTCTAGCCAGGCTAGCCATTGTTAGCATGATTAGTTCAAGCCAGGTCAGCAATTGTTGGCAACAGCAGTTGATAGCAACATATTACGTTGTATTTTGTGCATATAAACACCGTACCAACACGTCAACAGGTAGAAGATGGACATTGCTGTATGTATGACTGATTTAATAAGATGCAAATAGGACAGAAATGTGAATGAACAGTACAGTATCCTAGCAGAGTTTCCAGTCTATTGATGCATGGTGCAGCCATCTTGGATTTTGAGATCAGGGTTGGTACGGTGCTGTGGTTTTTGTTTTTTTGGAATTGGGAGTCTGATATTGGGTGGATTCCATATGGTATTTCCGCCCAGGGTCTCGTGACTTCTCTCTCCAAATGGACACTCTATAAATCCTACTGGGACCACTGGCTACAAGAAAGCATTGTGGGTAATGTAAGAAACTATTACCCAAAGTGAACAGAGCATCATACTTCTGAATGATGTTCAAGCTTAAATAGGAAACTCCCCACAACCCTAATATGATTAAATGGTTTGGCAAATGCGTGAGTGAGTGAGTAAATAAGGAAAACTGTTGTTTACGTCATTAAAGAGGAGCGTACACATCACTTCTAAGCTTAGAAAGATCTCTGCTCCTCCCAGCACTCTCCGCTCTCCCGATGCCTCATTCGCCTGATTCTGACTGGCATATATTAATTCGGCCTGCTGTGAACTTTCCTCGACATTCAAGTTCACCTTACGATTACATCATGTCTGGTTTCCCCTAACAACCAGACTGCTCTGGACGTGAGTATCGTGAACCAGGGACATTGTTGACCTTCCTTTCACGTCCTGTTTTTTTTCCCCCTCCAACACGGAGTCGCGATGATCTCATGACAAACAAAGAATCTCGGCGGATTAAGTCAGACTCAGCAACGAAAACTGCTTCTACATCTAGGCTGATATAGATCACACACACACACACACACACACACACACACTCTGTTGTCGCATCAACCTCTGTTCTCACTGAGGTACGCTTGCGCTGGTTATTGGGCAGGGAGCACTGCAATGCAGCAGCAATGTTGCAACGTGTGGCTAAGCCTGCAGTCCTGCAGATAACACACCACACATACATGGAACATCCTCACATTTGCAGCTGCATTCTGGTTACTGACCTCATTGCCATGTCTTAAAGAACCATAAAAACAATCAAAGATATTAAATAAATGCTCTTTTATAAGGAATACAGGTACATGAATATGCAAATAGGGAACACCCATCATCTTCTCTTCTTCTATTACTCCATGTACATTACATTACTCATGTCAACTAGCTGACAGGAGCTATTTTAATACCAGTATCCTTATTCACTCACTCACTTACTCATTTGCCGAACCATCCAATCGGACCAGGGTTGCAGGGAGGCTAAGGCCTATCCTAGGCGAAGGCCTGGCACACCCCCTGAATATCTCACCAGACCATCGCAAAATAAAACACAGAGAAATATTCACAATCACACTCAGGGGCAATTTGGAGCAGCTAGTTAGCTTAATGTGCATGTCTTTGGACTGTGGGAGAAAACCGGAGTACCCGGAAGAAACCCATGCAAGCACGGGGAGAACATGCAAACTCCACACAGAAACACCCTCGTCAAGTCTGGGACTCGAACCAAGGACCTTCTTGCTGTGGGACGGACGTGCTAACACTACACCACTGACGACCACTCTGATACAGCATTTGTGAATTGTTTTAATAATTAATGTAAGCTAGGTTCTCTACGTGGCTAGCGAAGCTTTGCGACAGTCCTGATCTTAATTCCTGATTCATGTCCGGAAACAGTCTTTTGTTATAAAGTCCATCATCCATACAGTCCATTCTGTAGAGAGAGATGGAACTTACAGTATGAAGCAAGCATGCAAAAACAACAATATAGTGTAGGTCCTATTTGTTTATCTCCTTTATATTTGTTTAACACACCCATGTTAATTAACAATTATTTGGTGAAGGCGAGCTGGATGTCGCTGAATATTCCACGAGATGAAACGTCAATTCAACGACATCCACTGAATAACTGCTTTAGTATATACTACTATTAGTTTTAGTGGTTAAATTTTCATATCATATCAGAT
>JBCNYH010000015.1:3499435-3514435 GCA_039654325.1 Tandanus tandanus
TCCCCCACCGCCACACATTTTTCCTGCTGGTTCGGGAATCGAACCAGCGACCTTTAGGTCCCAAAGCCGCTTCTCTAACCATTAGGCCACGACTGCCCCCACTATCATAAATAAGTGTGGAAATGTGATTGTTTTCCTTAGGCAGAGCAGCACGACACAAAAGATCCAATACCATCTTCTTGTCCAATTCAAATTCCTGATTCCTCACTGAACCTCACTTTTATCCAATCATCATCCACGCTCCAGCATTGCGTCTCACAAACACAAAGTGTTTGTGCTGGTTTTCCTTCAGCTTTTCTTTATGGAAATCCCATTTCACTCAACTGATGTTTTTAAGTTCTGTCACAAAACTCACATTTTCCTTTTTTTCTCACTCATATTTTTTTTCTAGCCCAGCCTAAAACCCAAAACCCTTTCCTACACCAACATCACTTAAGTGTTTGGGTTGCTAAGTCGCTTTGTTTGGAGATTAAGATAGAATCATGCTTCCTTACTTCTGGACACTTGTACCAGTTCGGTCACGTTGAACACTCCGGACGTGACAAAGCTCTCCTGAAACTCGGGCCCATCTGCGAAAGAGGAAAATGGAAAGAAAGAAACAATGCAGTATATTGTCTCTTAAAAGCGAAGAGTGATTATATCATTATCATCATGCACAAAGACACAATAGGACGACTGTTAGACATTTTCCTCCTCAGTTAAACGACTAGCTGCCCGCAAACTATTTGAAAACAAACATCTAGAATCGGAGCCAAAGTGATTTCATCCCTGCACTGCTGTAGAAAAGGAGAAATATAATTAACTCCAGAATTACTGGCACCCCTTGTAGAGATTAGCAAACACAAATAAGTGTAATTTTAAGCTTAAACACACATGGAGTTGTATTTTGGAGAACAAAAAATTCACAAAACAAAAAACAAAAACAACAACAACATGGCGGCACGGTGCTGCAGTGGTTAGCACGTCCGCCTCACAGCAAGAAGGTCCTGGGTTCGATTCTCGGGCTCTGGCGTTTCTTTGTGGAGTTTGCATGCTCTCCTCGTGCTTGCGTGGGCTTCCTCCGGGCGCTCCGGTTTCCTCCCACAGTCCAAAAACATGCACAGTAGGCTAATTGGCGGTTCCAAATCGCCCCTAAGTGTGAGTGTGAATGGTTGTGTGTGTGTTGCCCTGCAGTCCAGGTTGCACCCCGCCAGACTCCCCGCGACCCTAATTAGGATTAAGCTGCTTAAAAAATGAATGAATGAGCAACAACAACAAAAAGAGTGTTTTTTTCGTTTTTTTTAAATAAATATTTTTCCTTCCTATGTTTCAAACTTGTATGAGGTACATGTACTTACATTAGACGTGTCGCTACGTCTGACATCAGATACGCATACAACACTCTTCAGACCGCGCTTGTGCATTTCGTGTGCATTTTCTTGAGTAAAATGTGTAAAATTGAGGAAAACGAGTGAAAAGAGCATCAGAATAATATTAGAAACAAACTATTTTGAAGTATTTGAAACGTTTTTAGTATCACTACTGCCTGATAATGATAACATTTTTAAAGAATAACACAGGGTTCCCATGTGTCCATGTACGCTGGAGGGATACGCTATAGGTTTTTCTTGACGTTCCAAAAGCAACTCGATGGTTAGATGCTTTTTCCTTATCAGTGGTGCTATTACTTTCAATACAAACCTCTTGCTTGTGGATTTTCCTGAGTCCGGTTCATTACAGTTCTATCTGGGAACAGCTAAAATGACGATACTTAAAGTTTTGAGGGTAAAAGACCCCAGAAAATTAAATAAATGCATCATTAGCACCGACTAACTCACTCATTTGCTGAAGCCTATCTCAGCCACCTTGGGGCGAAGGCGAGATACACCCTGATGAGCTCGCCAGCCCTTTACAGAGCCAACACACACAAAGAACCATTCACGCTCACACTTAAGAGGCCAACTGGGAGAGCTAATAAGCTTCATGTGCATGTTTTTGGACTGTGGGAGGAAACTGGAGTACCTGGAGGAAACACTGAGAACATGCAAACTGCACACAGAAAAGCACTCACCGAGCCCGGGACGCAAACCCACGAGCTTCTTGCTATGAAGCGGACATGCTAACCACTACAGCCAGTATTAAAAAAAATTTTAAAAGAAAAATGAATAGTAATGAAATTAAATGCAGCAAGAAAATTAAAAGTTAAATTAAAAATGAGTAAAAAAAAAAAAAAGTCTAGAGTGAAAAATCGTTACGCAAAATTATTAGCACCCCAAATAAACCGTCTCTATTCCAGAACAAAAACAAATTATTACTAAACAGGGAGGTGGAAGCAGACGTGAGGAATTCCTGTAAATAAAATAACTGAAAAGGTTTTAAACACTTTTAAAAGTAAATTTTTACATTTTTATAAATAGAGATCATTATTATTACCTTTAAAGAGAAAATTAAAAGTAAACTTTTAAAAGCAAAAAAAAAGTTTTTTTTGTTAGTGTTTAAGTTTAAAATGTGATATTTGTTCATTATTATAAGGATTAGAATTTATTTTATTATCTTTAAAAAATATATATCGTTCTCCATTTTTTAAAAGAGTGCCAGTAATTTGAGAGTTAACCATATCTGTTGCTTCGAAGGGGACATTTTGACCCCCAGATGGCGCAGTTTCGTCTGAACGGGGGTTTACAGGCGCTGAAAGAGGCCATGCAGCGCGCTCTTGTTACCAATCACATGAGAGGAGAAACTGCAGGAACCAGAGAATCCAGAATTTAGATTAAATTACACAAAAAGTAAATCAATTAAGAACAGTCAGCGGTTCGTCTTATGATCGAGCCGCATCTAGCCTCGGGCTGTACCCGATCGGTCTGATCTGTGTGTGATGTGAGCTTGAGGATTTGCTTTCCTCACCCCACCCCACCCCTACACGTAAATAAATACACCTTTCAGTTGAATGCCAAGACTATTTCAATGATGAAAGCTTTTTTGAAAGAATTTTTTCCCCCCAAATGTATGAGCAAGCATGTTTTGTGTGGTTAGGTAGCGCGCGCGCGTGTGTGTGTGTGTGTGTGTAGTGAGGTGTGTGTTGGTGGTGTAGAAGGGTGTTGGTTTGCTAGGTTAAGCTGAGCTCTATGTAGGTTGCGCTGTGTAAACAGGATGTTTGTACAGTGTGGGACCGTGCTCAGAGACCTGCGCTGCACTGTATGCCTTTTGCTTCACACCTCCATACACTCTTACCTGACCACATACACATCAACACATTGCACACACACACACACACACACACACACACACACACACACACACACACACACACACACACACAGAGGAGAGGACATGCATGAACAGGCAAAGACTGCACAGATTTTGCAGCTCTCACACATCCACACACCCATGCACATGTTCACAAAACAACTTCAGTGTCTCAGACACATTAAATCTTTTTTTTAATATTACTTTCAGCCCAATTTTACTAAGCTAATGAAAATCTACAAATTAAAACAGGCCATTTTCTAATCTACTTGATTAAATGCATTCATTTCGGTGTGGGGAGGAAAGGTCCCTGATTAAAAACAAGCTTTTAAAAAAGTTATTGTTGTTATTAAACTTAAATAATAATAATAATTAACACATAAATAAAAATGACTGCAATTTTGATAGCATGCACTTATTAAAGGGTACCTGTGGTGAATTAGTGTTATTAGCTCTTTAAAACGATCACGTATGACATCAGCGGTTTCTTCTGGCAACATCAGCCTTTGCCCCTTGTGAAAGTGTGTGTGAGTGTTACGACTCTAGGCATTCTCAGAGACATGTTGCCTTTCTGATTGGCTGTTCCAGCCTGGTAGTGACTCGAACTCGTTGGATTGGCTGGGCAGCGTCATTGACCCCGTGAATCATAACACGTTATGGTCCAGTGCTGAGCTACATGAACAACAAGCGCAGAAATCGCGGAAAGCATGTCTTTTTGTTCCTAAACCAACTGAATACAGGAAAGCCGAGTCAGCAAAACGTTAGCTGCGTAAACCATGTTGGATTTACTGTCATCTCTGGCAGCGTTCTCGTCCTCAGAGTCACTAGAATGTGATGCCTCACTGTCTCCACAAGAGACTCCTCCCTCTCTGGTTCAAACAGGGAACCATTTACACCCATTTCCTCCAAATTGCCACCACAGTTGCTTCCTGAACACAATATTTAATCACTTAAAGAGGAAACTAAAGTACCCAGAGGAAACCCACGCAAGCACGGGGAGAACATGTAAACTCCACACAGAAACGTCCAAGCCAGGGAATCGAACCCAGGGCCTTCTTGCTGTGAGGCGGACGTGCTAACCACTGCGCGGCCGTGCCGCCCCAATTTAATTCAACTGATGTTTATTAGTTTTATCACAAACGCAACCTTTCCTTTGTCACATGTTCACAGAATTTCTATATAAATCGAATAAAATATTTTTTTTCTAAAGGAAACTAAGCAACCAGTTTTCTCTATGAAGACATTTTCTATAGAAATTCCTACAGACAAATCTACAGACCATTTCCGATGCCACATGTCTACAGAATTTCTATAAAAATCCATACCAAAGTTCTATAGAATATTTTTATTCTAAAGATAACTCTACAGAACAAGTTTTCTATAAGACCTTTTTGATAGTTTTTTAATATTTCCCAAACCGCTTAATCCTATTAGGGTCGCGGGGAGGCCGGGGTCTATCTCAGCCGACACTGGGTGAAGGTGGGGTACACCCTGAACAGCTTGCCAGACTATCATAGGGCTAACACCCTTACACTTACATTAATACCTATGGGCGATTTGGAACAGCCAATCAGCCTACTGTGCATGTTTTTGGACTGTGGGAGGAAACTGGAGTACCCAGAGGAAACCCATGCAACATGCAAAATCCACACAGAAACACCCAAAGCCCAGGAATCGAACCCAGGCCGTCTGGCTGTGAGGTGGATATGCTCACCACTATGCCACCCTGGCATTATTTAATGAATTTTAATTTGTGGTATGTTACAGGAAGCCAGCATATTCACCAGTTAAACAAAAACTGTATTGTATCAAATCTGTGATGTGTTTGTTTGCTATGAAGTAAAACTTCGATGTGAACATCCTCTCAGTGCGAGGATTTCATTATTTTTGCCAGAGGTACTGCATACAGTAAATAAATATTTGTACGCAAATTGTAAAGGAGAGCCGTAATCACGTGGCGTCGGATTAAAACAATTAAACATGGGCTTAGCATTACATCATACATCTTAAGCCCCCGTCTATTCTGATCTCAAATCAAATACAGCCTTGAAATGGCAAACAAAACCTTTGTGTGTGTGTGTGTGTGTGTGTGTGTGTGTGTGTGTGTTTGTAGCCTTACCCATTGTGGCGGCTCGACTGTCTTCTTGGTCTGAGCCGATACCTGTGCGAGGACTACTGCCCTGCTCCGCTGCCTCTGAGAGAGAGAGAGAGAGAGAGAGAGAAACAGAGAGAGAGAGAGAGAGAGAGAGAGAGAGAGAGAGAGAGAGAGAGATTAAAAAACAACCTAGACAGAGGGTATTCAGTGTTTGCTGTAACCAAATCCGAATACATTATTGAGATTGAACAGATAAAGCGCCCTAAACGAACGTGATTACAGATCCAAACAGAAAGATCGTTATTTTATTAAATACAGGTAGCTTGCGCTCTCAGTCATTCATTCATTCTGCAGAGCCGCTCGATCCTACTAGGGTTAAGGGGGAGGCTGGAGCCCATCTTAGCTGATTTTTACTAAACGTCTCTTAGATAAAAATGAACACACGCTGTTTTCTTTTATTTCTGTAAACTAAGGAGCACATGTAGAACTCAGAGACAAAGAGTGAATGCATTGTAACTGGCCACGCCTCTTCTGATGAAGTTACTCTAACTAGCCCATCCTGTGTGAACCGCATGTAGCGCTTCCTTTGAACTGGCCAATCGTGTGTTGTCTTTCCCCAGCGAATGTGTATAAAAGTCTGAAGAATCATAAAATAACGAGAGAACATTGTCAACTGCAGGTCTGTGTGCGGTGTTCCTGTGTTCTCAGACCTCATGAGGTAGGGGGATGGGGGTCTCGGTTTGAACTGCAGTGCAATCACGTCTTTTTCTCTTAATATTCAGTGTACGCAAAATCAAAAGGTAAGACCAAAACACTGTGCTAACAAATAGCAATTTGCAGAATACACGAATGAGAGTTTCCATGTTCTCCCCGTGCTTGCGTGGGTTTCCTCCGGGTGCCCCGGTTTCCTCCCGCAGTTTAAAGACATGCACATTAGGCTAACTGGTTGTTTCAAATTAGTGTGAATGTGAGTGCATGTGACTGTGTGTAGGTCATGTGATGGAAAGGTGAGCTGTTCCGGGTGTATCTAATCTTCGCCCAGTGTCGGCTGGGATCGGCTCCGGCCTCCACGTGACCCTTGTAGGATTAAGCAGTTCAGCAAATGAAGGAATAAATAAATGGATGGATGGATGGATAAAATCAAGGTGGACCAGGATAAGACCTCAAGAAGTTTTATGTCCAGACACACTATCCAAACAATGGCCGTCATCCATGGATGTCTTGGCTCCGACCCTGAACACACGTTGTAGCGTCTAAACCGTTTGACTGACAGCTGGAGGGAATGATGGTTGTTCGCTATAGTCGCTTGTGTGTTATCATTTCTGACGTTAAAGTAAACGGGAACGCAGATGCTGGATATATTTTTATAAATCAATGGGTGATACAGAGATAGCTGTACGCTCCAACTCCTCCGAGCATGGCTTACTCATATGGTTCATAAACCCAAGAAATGAGAAACATGCCAGCAAACCACATACCAAATCCATTTTTTTCTCTCTGACTTGTTTAGCAAACCTTGACCACAACCAGTCGTTTCTCTCTCTCTCTCTCTCTGTCTCTCTCACCTTCTAAATTGGCAAAGCGATTGGACTGCTCTGCCAGCATCAAAGTAGCATGAAAAGGACAAAGTCAGCCTAATCCGACCATAAAACCCTTTTTATTTGCATGAACCCAGTTTTTTTTTTTGCGGCACACAATAGTTTTATCTCACAGATAAACACGCCGAGCACCTCCAGAGCCGAGAAGAGTTTACTGAATGCAGAAGTGGGGGATGGAAAGTTTACCACAAGGTCTCTGGCAGAAGTTCAGAGAGAAGGCAGTAAAAAAAAGAAATGGCCTGAAGTCAGATAAATAAATAGAAGTACAGCATATCTGATAGGCCGGTCTCCACTGACAGATCAAAGCCGAGACGAGTCTGGCCTGCTGCACATGTTTGAGTTTAGCGCCCAGAGAACGCAACGCATCATTACCGCTCACACGCTCTCGCTGACCTGCAGGTCTGAGGCTGACCGCGACGTGACACACGCACACACACATACACACACTTAACATAACTGATAGAATCTATGGCTTTAGTTGTACTACAGGGAATGGGAATTATTGCCCTAATTGTATTCCACTGTATAATGGTTTGTAAGTGTTTCCATTAGGCCTACTGTCCGCATAATCAGCGTGGAGCCAAAAATGAAGGAGAACAGATCAATTGCGGTGGTTAACATTTATATCGCTTGTGTTGCTCTGGTTCGGGTTTTCGGGAGTAGGCAGGAACGATGGTACGGCAGGTCACGGTGATGTCTTCAGGGTCTTTGGTTTAATCCTGAGCCTGAGGTTGAATTCTGCGCAGCGCTTCTGTGCAGGAGTCCATGTTGGTTTCCCATAAACATTCCAGTAGGAGTATTGATTATACTACAGTTGATTCCCCCTGGGTATGTGTAGGTAGTGGCCTGGTGTCCGTGTAGATTCTTAGTCATCCAGGACATTCGAGTGTAGATCCAAGATTAAAACAATGCAATTGGACTTGCTTGAGGTTCTTGAAGATGTTTCACCTCTCGTCCAAGAGGGTTCTTCGGTTCTAATGGACGGGAGGACAGATTCTGGGATTTAGGCTGTTGGGGGCATCACAGTGGCGTAGTGGTAAGCACAGCCGCCTCACAGTAAGAGGATCCTGAGTTGGAGTCCCAGGCTTGGCAAAGGCATTTCTCTGTGAAGTTTGCACGTTCTCCTCCGGGTACTCAGGTTTCCTCCCACAGTCCGAAGACCTGCACATTAAGCTTGACTGCCCCTAGGTGGGTTGTGTGTGTTGGCCCTGCAATGGTCTGACGAGCTGTACAGGGCGTACCCAGCCATCACCCAGAGTCGACTGAGATAGGCTCTAGTTTCCCCGAAACCCTAATTATGGAAAAAGCATTTCGTATCTGGACTAGTGGTACATTTGGCTATTCTGGAAGCTCTTCGGTTGCCTGAGTCAAGGTGTAAATGTGTGTTAACATATCTGTGTAAGTGGCTGATAATTGGTGTTGTAGGCTTCCACACCTGATACCCCCAATTATCAGCCAATTACAATGCATAGGATCCTAGGATTGCTGCTCATACAGTTTAACACCCATTTACAACTTGACTCTGGCAACCCCAACCACTTTCAGAATGGTCAGGTGAACCAACAGCCCAGATACCTCCTTAATGACTCTGAAACTGCCAACGGCTTTCCAAGCCCTTAACTCACTCAGACCCCTAGATTAGATTCAGTCAGAACAGAAGAACCATCTTGGATGAGAGATGAAACATCTTCAAGAAACTCAAGCACGTCTAATTGCCCTTGGATCATAAGATCCAGTGGCCCATCCACATCCAGAGTGGATTCCCACCTTGTCCTCGTTGTCCTTACTTCTGAGGTAATGCATCTCATTTGAGAGGTTCCTCCAGCGGTCTGGGTGAACGATAGGGTCGAGTCTTGATGTGGAACTATACATATGGAATGTGTTGCTGTTGTCTCTCAACACGAGGATTAAAGCAGGATTTCAGTCCCAGTAAAGCGGACCAGCGTGAGGACGGAAAATCAGCATCCATCTCTGGGACTAGCAGAATCTCAGATGCTTAAAAGTAGAAATACTTTGTCGGGCTTAGCAGCATGCGACCATCTGCTAGACCACACCAGTGGATGACAAAAACGTGTGTCTATGTGTTAAACATTTCTCTAGGCACTAGAAAACACCAGCATGACCTCACAGGCTTTAACCACATGTTACAAACAACTGGTGAGCCTCAAGCGCAAAAAAGGGAGGCCAAGTCCCAATTTGCTGAGCGTGAATTGAAAAAAAAGAAAAGAAAAAAAAATGCGCAGAGCTCCAGGACAGCGTCCTACTGGCACTTAAGAGGAAGATTAACAATGTGAGCAAAGTGAAGAGGAAATGAAGGAACGGTGCCTGATCCAAAGCATCCCACCACATCTGGAGACCGTGCTGACTCACTATTCTTTATTGATGATGTGACCGCCAACAACAGGCTGAATCCTGACACGTACAGAAGCGTGTACATGGTCTGGATCCAACCGACTGCCACAAAAAACACACAGAATGGTGACTTGTCTTGCAGCTGGGCTTCTGAGCTCAGGCCTACTGGAAATAAGATCCTAAACAGGAATACCGTCGTTCATTACAGACCGTTTAGGCCTCCAAAGTTCCAGAGTAGACTTTCAGATCCCGCTGCATACTTAGCATTGTTCTTCTGCAGCATTTCTTTCATTAAAGCAGCAAAAGCATTCCCGAAACTTACAAACATTCCAGTGGCACTAAAACCTGTATCCTGCAAGAACTTTACAAAATAAGAGTGCTGGTGCGATTTTTAATAACAATTATTATTACTCTACCGAAATGATGCAATCTGATTGGTTCTCTATCATGGGATAATTGATATTATCCACCCCAGAAGCTCAGAATAATACCTGAATCAATTCAAATTGTAAAAATGAACCATAAAATTCTTGTTTTCTTTTGCTTCACTTATTTCGCCAGGTACTACATACTAAATCAGTTATTTTCCTCAGGCTCTGTAGATAATGAGCAATAATCACCAAGCCCGAGGTGAATAATTGTTATTTATATCACTGATAACTTTAGAAATTCATCTGATTCTCTGATTGGTCAGATGGTGCTGATTAAGTAAGTGATAATGTACAATGAGACGGTTATTATCACAAAACTACTGTAGAAGCAGTGGATGTCCCAAGACAGTAGCACCCCTCTCTGCGACATCATCACAGATTGTGTAGGTCATGTGACACTGCCAGATCATCAGGATAGAAAGATAAAGACAGTAGGGCACTAGCACCGATGCTCTCTCGGGGGCCAGACTCCATGACCAATCCCACCCCCCCCCCAAAAAAAAAAAAATTACAGAAAGTCTAGGTCAATTTGTAGGCATCATCACAGAGTGTGTAGGTTAGGTGACACATTGGCAAGACATCGTGACAGAGAGACAAAGAGACAGAGGGACCCAGAGTCTGGCCCCCGGTAGAGCATCACGAAGTGGTCATGGGACATCCCACAGTAAACCCTGACAGAGGGATCAGGACCTGATTTGCAGCAAAATGCTTGACGGTGTATATTACCTGTATATTATCGCTTTATTACACCGCTACTTACAACGCTGCCTTTAAATAATGAAGTACATTCTCTCTTAACTTCAGTGTGAGATTAAGAATTAACATAAATAACCAAGGAGGTCAATAATTCTGCAGCTGATGGGGTTGATTTTATGTATTGCTGCTAATTTCAAATGATGAAGAAACACACACACCAAAACTGTGTCCATCATCGCCGCATTTGTGGCTGAGATGTGTAGCATTGCCAAGGGCCTCACTCCAACTGTGTGTGTGTGTGTGTGTGTGTGTGTGTGTGTGTGTGTGTGTGTGTGTGTGTGTGTGTTTCTCTGTCAGCTATCTTCAAAATCCAAAACCACTTCTGCCAAGAGCTGCAGCAGTTTGTAGGCAAGCCGCCCTCACGCTAAACCCCTGGCATGGCTGACTGAAAGAGAGAAATAATAATAAAACGAGGGCGCATGAAGGGCACACACTCATCCCTGCTCATAACAGTCAGAGCACAGAAAAAAAACCTCCAAAAACTCCACACACACACACACACACACACACACACACACACACACACACACACACAAAACCATGAAATGCGTGAGGAAGTTTCTCGGAACTGAAAACCTTGTGGCTTGTTTTTTTATATTCAGTTTTTTGGCGCCATGACACTTGAACAGAAAAATAGAAAAGCCAGAATGGAAAGAATGATGTAATGAAATATGCTCGAGCAACTCGCCGGCGTCCATTTTCTCTCTGCAGCACACGGCCGCCATTTCATAAAAACGATTCCTCCGCTGCAAGCGTTTCTTCCACGGGAAGGAAAAGTTGAACTGCGATTCCTTAGTGACGTTCTTACAAAACAAACTCCGAAACTAGCGCAGTGGCCTGATAAATGATTCTTTAGCGCGTATCTGGCTATGTCCTGCTACAGAAACACGGCTACGGATCATTCCTCATCGCTGCCTCCCGAAAGTTCTTTCAGGATTCAGGAATAATAGGGTATGAAACCACTTTGGACGAGACCCGGAGAGATCGCAGCTCTCGGAGTTTCATGGGTGTCTTTAGCAAAGTCTTTTGAGGATAACGTCCACGTTGTGGATGCTTCTTTTCAAGGGTTTCTTCTCTTTTTTTCCCTCCCTAGTCAGGAATCGCTCATCGACTCAGCCCTTTAGCTTGTTTTTTGGCAGACATTTCGTGTGCAGAGGAGTTTGCTTGCTTTTGGCAGCCATTTTAGGTCTTTCTCGCCATGCCATCTAAGCAAGAACACACAAAGTACAACGGGGCCGACTGCGTAGTGCCAGAGAGAATGAGAGAGAGCATGAGAGAGAGACAGAGACAGAGAGAGAGAACTGGCAATGGCTATCTGGATTCAAAAAGCGTGTGAGTGTGTGTATGAGGGAGCTATAAACAGTGTAACTTTGCGTGTGTGTGTGTGTGAGAGAGAGACACACACACACAGAGAGAGAGAGAGAGAGAGAGAGAGAGAAATAGAGAGCGAGTGAGAAAGTTTTAGCTGTGGAAATGACCTAATGAGAAAGACATTCCTTGAGCTTAGCTCAGCTTCAGAAATGAGTAACAGTTAAACAACAACTGGAGGAGATATTACATAAACAGGGCAGGCCGAGAGACATAGCCAAAGAGTTCCCTCTCTCTCTCTCTCTTTCTGTTTTTCTCTCGTTTTTGCTCTGGAGGGACAAATAAAGCAGTAAATCATTACAGTGCCACTCACACACAACTACACATCTTCATGAAGCACATTATAAGAACCATGAGTTAAACTGGCGCCAGAACAACATGTGTCACTTGTGTTTATTTCTGCGGCGAGCCTGACACGAAACACGCCTCGACTCCGAGACACAGAGTCAGCTACGATTCCGCCGTATGCCTATGACGACCGGCATCGCATGTCTTTCGAACGAGACGTCATCCAGGGATCGTTTCCAACACCGGACGTGTCTGTACGCTCCAGATTCTCAGAGCTACACTACCTCCACATCTGGCCAGCAGGGGGCGCCGAGGCTGCCATAACCCAGTGGCCCACCACAACGCTGAACCAATTACTATCTCCGTTTACGCTACGCCAATGGAATTTCATACAGACCTCTTTTAAGGCCGCGCAACGTGATCGTTAAAACACAAGCCCGACCGCAGCCTGGTTTCTCTCCGCGCCAAGGCTACTTTATGCCCTTAATCTGTTTCTGTATCTGTAAAATGTCATGGTAGGCTACACTCGAGCTTAAAGTTGGCAGGATATTCACAATATGATGCCTGTTACTATACAGAACTCGCAATCTGATACAAATAGAAATCAGATCCTTACATAACAGCAAGGTTACAAGGGAAAAAAAAAAGAAAATCAAGTCAAGCAAGAGAAGTTAAAAAAAAAAAAGGGATCGGATTAAATCAGAAAAACAAGGTGACTGAGTTTGAGTTCAATTTATTAAAGCTAAAGCCTACAAGTAATACTGGCACCCCGTTACTAAAAAATATACCTTTTGTGCCTGAGTGCTCAAGCTATGAGGCTAAAGGTGCTAACAGCTAAGAGGAGACAGCATGCTACATGTGCTTTAAACCGTGTCAGAGTCATTTAAGCTTGAATAAAATGTACAAACTGAAAAAAAAAAATAAAACAATCGCATATCCATCTTGACGCTGAAACACGTGTCGCTCCACTTCGGCCTCAGCTTCAGGAAGGAGGCGTGGCCTAAAGTAAAAAGATCGTACAGTACATTAAAAGTGATTTAAATATGGTCATGAATGAAAGTTTTAACACCTAAATATTCCCACATGATCAAAACTGTCATATTCTCCGATCTTTGTGAGAACATCTGGACATAAAAATATACACACCCCTCCCCCTCCCCCTCCAATACACAAATCAGACTAGCCAGTCACCCTGAACGCTAGCGGAGCTTGTGGCTGGTTTCTCTGCAGCCTTCGTTCAGCTCAAACTCCACAAGTGCAGAGCCGGACTCGAAGCTGAGCGTTCGAATCTGAACGTGATTTAGAGCTGACCCCATCAGAGACGCCGCTGCGTTTCTCAGTGCTATGAGTTACGAGACGTCTGTCCCTCCTCACAGACGGTGTTACTTGCAGCCTCGCTTCAGCTCCTGATGTATTCCCGGTGCACAATCTGTATTCCTGGGATATTTCATTTTATCCTGATTTCATGTTTTATGCTAATAAGGGTCCGAAACGTTCTAACATCGTCCCAAAGACCTCGTCTTTAACACATTCGAGCTTTTAATATCATCCTCATGTCTCTACAGCATGATAACAACCCCTCAGGGATTTTTCAAGGTGTCTCACCTGCTTTTTTTTTCTTTCTTTCTCTCTCGCGCTCTCTTTTTAATGTCTCCTGCATCTAACTCTGATTAGCGGATGAACTACCAGTCAGTAGCGTACAAGCAAACGTTAAATAAGCATTACGCTAACCAGAACCATGTGAAGACATTAAACAGTGTCTCGAACGCCTCCTGAGGTTCCGTCTTCCATGAAAATGTGGCCTGTGTGACAAAAAACGATGAAGAATGGAAGAGTTCCAAACCACAGGCTCTTTTAAGTTGTCTTAATGAAGGATGTTCTAGCAAGAACTTTCTGCTTGAATGCTGGCAGTTGGGAGATGCGCCGAGACAACAAGGACGACCATTACTGCCATGTGAGACCATTAAAAACATGAAGCGTTGCTCCGTCTTGTAATAATGTATGAAAGCAGGGATAATGTACAGTGAGATGGTCCTTACTAGAGTGTGCTAACACCACTACCAGTATCGGAAATGCCGCCAATACCGATCTGATACTGATCACATGATAAAACAGGGACTACACAAATTAATCCGCTGTTCTGAAACCCAGAAATCCATCTCCTGTTCACTGCCACGAAGAAGAAGAACTTCCAGTGGTAACTTCCGCTAAGCACAATTAGCATAATATCCGCAATTTGAAGACACTTTCCCACCAGTAAAACAGCGACGTGTTTGTCATGCAAGATTACAGTTTCGATGGGTGGCACCAGCGGCGCCAAATTCAGCACCAGCAGTCTTATAAAGCATTTGAAGAACGAACCGACAGGAAGAACGCATGGTGGCAGGGGGAATGAGCAGTGAGCTGCACCCGCCCTTTCCTCCACCTTCACAGCCGACGTTTGCTTGAACAAGGTACCTAATACCCCAACTGCTCTTAGTATGTGTGCTCACTGTGCTTACTTTGGAAAGGTTAAAAGCAGAGGCTCCTTCTAGGCTCCCGAGTGGCGCATCGACATGGTGCGTGACTGTTAACCTGGAGATCACGAGTTCGACTCCAGGTTGATGCAGCTGCCATCCACGCCCGGGAGTCCCTGGAAGTCTCACTGGTTGGTGGTGGTCGTATGAGATAGGGAGGTAAAATTTGACGGGTGGTAATTGGATGCGACTAGGGGAGGAAAAAACCTCTAATTGTTGGATGTTTGCATGCTCTCCCCATGCTTGCGTGGGCTTCCTCCAGGTAGTCTGGTTTCCTCTCACAGTCACACATTAGGCTAAATGGCTGTTCCAAATTGCCCCTCGTTGTGAGTGTGAATGGTTGTGTGTTATCCCTGTGATAAAAGATCTTG
>JBCNYH010000015.1:3516935-3522874 GCA_039654325.1 Tandanus tandanus
GCAGGATACGCGAGACAGCCATCACGTCCAAGTATTCACGTCTCCAGCCTTATGCTACAAGTAGAATGTGTATGCAACATGTATCCCTACATCAAATAACAAGCCACCCATAAGACAGGTTGCAATATTTTACTGCTTTGATTTAATTTGATATATTTGCAATAGTCATGTGACATGTGACAAATGTGACAACTGACCCCAGTCTCCTCTACCTGATTAACAACACGTATTCACCACATGGGGAGAATCACCTGGTAATTGGGTTTAAATCCAGGTTTTTCAAGTCCTACAACAGTTCCAATATATCAGCGCATACTGGTCACATGACCACGTGATGCCCCTGGGACAACCCCATTCCTTAGTGGTGAAAGAATTTAAGCAGTAAGACACAATGCACCATTAAATGATATTAAATTTAAGCCCCGCCCATAACCACCAGTAGATATTAGTAACCATGTCCGTCTATTGAGATTGACAGCTGAGCGAGCAGAGTCCTGAGTCAAGGACAAGAAGTACAGGAAGACAAAAAGGAAAACGGGGAGCAGACAAGTCGTTAAGTGGAAGACGGATCTATCAAACAAGCCGCACTGTGCTGGCTGTGAAATGCACCAGACGTCCTAACGTGAAGAGAACGAAAGCCACATCGCTCCCAAAAGATACAGCGCACATAAGCACTCTGAGGATGCGGAAGAGAGACGGATGATGATAATGATGCCTTTGTATACAAAGTTCGCAGGAAACGGAAGCACAGGGGGAAAGAAACTCAGGGAAAATAGGGCTATGATGATGATGATGAGGATGATAATGAGGAGGAGGAGGAGGGAGATAGTGGTTGTGATCACATAGGGAGAGCGGATGGCTGCGGGGAAAATTGCAGGTTCAGTTAATCGCCCCAGCTGACCTTTTCTGCCAGAATTCAGCTTCCTGTGCAGGAGTGGCATTGTGGGTCGACTTGCGCTGAAACTAGTAACACAGAGATGCCAGTTGCTCAATCTGAGGGGCGGGGCTTATTATCATGAGCAGCTGGGACAGAAACGCTGGTGCACACACACACACACACGCACGTAGTTAAGTGGTACAGCAGTTTTATTCTGTCCACACTTACTGGATTCTTTCTTACAATCAAATTCTAACTTTTCATGGAATAAGTCTAGAGTGAACAGAACCAGCATTAGCGGTTAGCTTAAAGGTCAGGTATTGTCTTTATTTTTCATTTCGGACACCAGTGGAGCTACTATTCCTAATCCAAAAAACTCCACGGGTCTTCAGGAAGCCGCTTCCCCGTGCACCTCCCCCTCAAAAAACGCTAGGTTTGAGTGCGCGTGCTGAAAAACGACCTGTTTGGCTCCCTCCTTTCCATTCTCGGTGCCTAGTCTGCTCCTATTGGTCACCTGAAAGCAAACAGGGATGGGCCGCGATACCGCTGTGTATAGGGGGGCAGTGAGGGAAGGCCAGATAATCGGAAAGCCCAGCACGCCATGATGCACTAGTGTGACAAAATAAACAAACAAACAAACAAAAAAATAAATAAATAAAAATCAGCGAAGACCTTGTGTTTACTCAAACAGCCCAAAAGGGAAAAACTAAACATGTGCTAACCTCTTTATTTGACACCTCGAAATCGTCTAACATGGACAAAAGGGGGGAAAAGCATAATACTGTATCTCCCCTTTAATTAAAACACAACACAACAGAAATCATGACTGCTACCTCTTTTTTCTTCGGTGACCTACATACTATCAGTATATAAAGTGATATCCTAGTAGTGAATTATCTAGTAGATAACCTAGAAGTAGATTAGCCAATTAGAATGTGTGATTGCTCATATCCAGTGGATCCGGAGAGAATAATTTCCCATAACTTCTTCCTCTGAAATTCCAAATACATTAACACAAGTGGAGAAAATTCTCTCGCTTCTACATCACGCTCCCTCTCTCTGCCTCATTCCTGAGCACACACACGGTGATATTTTACCATAATCTATTGTGTTCTCGCTCAGTCTCTGCTTAGAAATAATCTTCGTGCTAACAGACTCCTGCGCAGTCACACATAGCGTTTCTCGCTCTCTCTCCCAACATCTAAAACATCGTCAAACGGAAAAAAAAGGATGTTTTGGGCGTTAAATAAAGCAACAAACGGACTACTAATGACTACTTGATGTCATGAAGATGACTCAGTCATTCGGAGAGCAAGTTAGCATAGCCAGTCCACCAGCTAGCATAAATAATAAACAGGTAATAAAGAGAAGGATCGACAGGACGTAGAGGAAGACGGGATGAGAGTAAGATGAAAGATGAAAAGAAAGAGTGAGCACAAGGATATGACATGGAAGCAAAACTCCATCTCTTTGCCAATCAGAGTTCTCTTTCTCGTTCGAGCTCCTCGAACCCTTAACCATCTCTCGCTCCTACTGAAAGCGCTGATCTCCAAGCGCACCCCCCAACCCCAGTCTGTTTTTCCACAAACACAGCTTTCTCCACAAGCCGCAGGATAAAAACCAGATGCGAAACGCCGCACTCGTTTCAAGTTATTTCTGGACGCATTTCATAGGGATATTAAACATATATTTATATGAAAAAGGGGGCCGAGCCACCCGGCGTAGCCTTTGGACACGCTATAAAGCGCTTTCCCTGCAATTTGATCTCAACATGTCATTTGTGCGGACCCGTGCAGGGGGAGACGCCGTAATTCCGGCGAGATGAATCATAGCACTGAATGAGTGCACACACATAGATCACACACGCACACACACACACACACACACACACTGATACAAAGGCATCGCCTGATAAACTTTTACGAGCAGGACGCAGTGCACGCTGTGCCGCAGCACCTTTAGTGCCCGAAGCAAAGCTTCACCACATCATCTACCTTGAATACCCCTCCCTCCTCTACCCCTGCACCAGTGCTGCCAATTCAGCAACCTTTCGCCATGTTGTCTGCAGGGTTCTCCCTGATAAACGTTCTATCACTTCCTGAACAGTTTAAACTTGAAAAGTAGCCAGTATTCAGCCACTTGTTTATTCGTGTGATTATTTTAAATGTGCGATGACATCATCAGCATCGGTTCTATTTACTCTGTGCCTGGTTCCTCAACAGTTCTTTGGATGGTTAATAATTCACACTTTGTAAAAAAAAAAAAACAACAAACAAGAAAAAAAAAACCCCTCTTTCTATGGTTTCTACATGCGAAGAAACACCATGTGTTACAGAGTTCCGCACAAGACCTTTAGAGGTCCCGCCCCTTCGACCAGGCACCAACTGGAGAACCTTTAAGACTTCTTCCTAACAGAACAGTCCTCTTGAGTAAATGCAACAATAATCTGCACTAATAATGTTTTGGCAGTTTTACCAGTCTTCAGGGTTTGGCATGCATCTATTGTACGGTTATCCATAGGACCTTCAAGGTCTTCTGCTAAAAGCATGGGCCGCACATGGTTAGCGTAACAAGAAGGTCCTGGGTTCGGGTCGTTTTTTTTGTATGGAGCTTGCACGTTCTCCTCGTGCTTGCGATGGTTTCATCCGGGTACTCCGGTTTCTTCCCACACTCCAAGAACATGAACATTAGGCTAACTGGTTGTTCTAAATTGCCCCTAGTTGTGAATGTGAGTGCGAGTATTTATGTGTGTAGGCCATGTGACAGAAAGATGTGCTGTTTAGGGTGTACTCCACCTTCACCGCCCAGATTCGGCTAAGATAGGCGCCAGCCTCCCAGCGACCCTGGTAGGATTAAGCGGTTTGGAAAATGAATAAATAAATGCCGAAAGAACACACCGCAAAATCTTTTATGGTTCTGTAGTGTCTTATAAAAATGGGTTTAATCAAGGGTTCCTCAGACGGTTCCAGCTTCTCGGAAAACTTGTCCTGGGAACCGTTTGTGAGAGCGAAACACGTGTTATATTTGGTTCTTTATAGGTTCCTTCACAGACTCAAACCAGAGAGCCTTATAGGGTTCTGGAGTTACATTGTTATTCCTAACAGTGCAGGTGTTCTGGGTAAACTCAGTAATCTTTGGATGAGGAACGGTTCCAGGTGCTGAAAGGTTCTGTAGAGTAACATTAAGGTTCCTCTTTAAAGACACAAAGCAGAGAGCTAGATTTATCCCCGAACATAGTGGGTTTTTTCCACCCAGGGGTTACATGTGCAGCCTTGACAGACTGTATAACCCACTGTTTATGGGGTTCTGCATAGAACCTTTAAGAACCTTGTTGCTCTCAGGTATAATCCATCCAGAGGGTCTTTTACGGTTCCAGATCGAACCTTTCTTTGCAACTAGCGTGAGAATTGAACCCTGTACTCCTCCAAAACCAGCAACATCAAGGGGTCTTAGGGTGGTTAATATTTCTAACGTTTTTTTTTTTTTGTTGTTGTAGTTTTTTTTTTCTTTCGGAGGTTCTGGGTGGAAACTTTTCAGAAAGTAAATTTGTGACATTTACATGAAACCCAAACATTTTTCATAGACTATGAAAATTTGTCTTTTAGGAAGCTACAGGAACTTTGGAGGAGGTTCATACATTCATTCATTCATTTTCTAAGCTGCTTAAACCTAATTAGGGTCTCGGGGAGGCTGGTGCCCATCTCAGCCGACTCTGGGCGAAGGCGGGGTACACCCTGAACAGCTCGCCAGACCATCGTAGGGCCAACAATGACAACCATTCACACTCACACTCACACCTAGGGGTGATTTGGAACAGCAAATTAGCCTACTGTGCATGTTTTTGGACTGTTGGAGGAAACCAGAGTACCCAGAGGAAACCCACACAGCCACAGTGAGAACACAATTTGGTTCTGCATTTTTTCAGAGCCATGTTTATTCTCAGGGATGCGAACAATCCCTGGATCATCAGGATCCTTCCCCAATATGCAAAGGTTTCTGCTGGTCACCAGACACCCATGAGGCGCACGTGAACCCATGAGTCTGCACTGCAGTGTGTGTGTGTGTGTGTGTGTGTGTGTATTGGATAGTTCTGGGCTACATGGGTGGCCGCCGGGAGTCTGTTTGCTTTGGAGAAAGTTTCAAGGCCAAGAGTCAGACTCGCAGTCCTTCGCTGCCCGCAACCTCCCATTCTGGCGGTAACGCTTCCACTCCGCTCTCCTACCATCGCTTTTATTCCCTTTCTTCCACATCCTCATCCGATCCCAGTTCAGCCTACTCCAATTCACTCACACACCAAACACTGCCCCCAAAAAAATGTTATAATGCTGTAAAAAAAAAAAAGACAGAAAAAATTAAGAGGAACTTCCACGCCATTCTGGCGATCTGTAACAACACGACCGACGACGTAACACATTTCAACATATCTATTTTTATATTACATTCTATTTATCTCCCTTTCTAAGACAAGTCCTAATCTGTGCAGCCATCAGGGGGCGCCGTTGGAGGTTCTGGCCCACTCGGCTCACTCTGTGCTTGTTTATAGCGTGGAACTTTCCAGCTGCAGCGTTCTGTAAACCGCCGGCACTCTTCACGATCACAGAATAAAAGCCTCATGAGGAAAACGATATGCGCATGAAACCACCTTCCACTCACAGTAACAGTGATAGAAAGTGTTATAAACTAGTAGATCCTGCAGGCGGTGAGGGTTTAACTGATGTCATGTGACGCATTCCCGTTTTGATCATAACGGAGTTAGGCATTATTACCCACGATTCCTTAATTTATTTTAGCTTTCAGGTGTTTGTTCATTTTATTTGTTTTAGTACGTACTGAACTGTCAGTATTGTGCAAACGTCTTATATGAAAATGGAAAGAAATGCTGCAGGGCAAACATGAGGAAAAATAATGAAATTAAGTCTTTATTAAAAAAAACTAAACAACAACAACAACAACAACAAGCAATAAACAGTGATAAATTAAGTTAGATCAGTATTGGTTTGGGGGGGGGGGGGGGGGGGGGGGGGGGGGGGGGGGGGGGGGGGGGGGGGGGGGGGGGGGGGGG
>JBCNYH010000015.1:3528579-3533579 GCA_039654325.1 Tandanus tandanus
GACCTCACTGCTTAGGCTGCTGCCCCCGCGACCCGACCCCGGAAGAAGCGGAAGAAAATGAATGAATGAATGAACATAAAAACAAATAAATAAAATAAAAATGCATGTAGTATAATGTCAGGTGGAGAAATGTTCTATAAGGAGACATTTTATAGAAGGAGTCTTCAGTTTCAGTGCTTTATAACAGTCAGAGGTAAAGTTTTACAGTTATGTTTTTTATATTTTGTGTTTTTATTAAGAGTAGTAGCACAACAAACAAATAAATAAATAAACAAACAGACAAACAAACAAATAAATAAATAAAAAACTTTCCATCCTAAAGTTGTGTTTACTCCTTTAATTTACCTGTAATTACTCTGCCTGTTCAGGGTGCACCCCGCCCTCACCCAGAGTCGGCTGAAATGGGCGCCAGCCTCCCCGCGACCCTGATTAGGATTATGCGACTCAGAAAATGAATGAATGGATAAATGAATAATTACTCTGCAGTGTGTTCTCAATGATTAATGAAACTACTACAATATAATTTATATTTCAGCATATAGTTATTTATTTATTTATTTATTTTTTCTAGTGTGACTTGGTATCAACAAAACAATGCCTTTTACAGATCAAAGACTCACAAAATATTATTATTATTATTATTGTTATTATTGTTATTATTATTGTTATTGATATTGTTGTTATTATTATTATTATTAGCAGTTTATTGATTTATTAAAATTATTTTTGAATTAAACCATTGTCTAACTTCACGCTCACATTCACACCTATGGGCAATTAAAAGTAAGAAAGTAACAACCTGAGTTAATGTTCATATCTTTGGACTGCTGGAAAAAACTGGAGAACCCAGAGGAAACCCACACAAGCACAAGGAATACATGCAAACTCCACATACCCCAGTCGACTGACCCTTATTATTATTATTACTGTTGTTGTTACTTTTACCTGAAGCCGAGGTAAAGCGACACTAAATGCAGTAGAAGGTCCTGCTGTGTTCGAAAGGCTGGAAATCAGCTGTAAACTCGGTAATAAAAGCCGGTGATGAAAGTCTTTTGATGAAATTCAGTATGTGAAAGGTGAGTGTTATCACATCATAAAATTTCAGAATAAGTACTCTGGTGTGTGTGTGTGTGTGTGTGTGTGTGTGTGTGTGTGTGTGTGTGTGTGTGTGTGTGTGTGTGTGTGTGTGTGTCAATTTGCATTCAAAGAATTTGGATTTGTATGACTGGAAAATGTTGGACTGGATGGTTTAAAAATGTTCACGTCAGTTTGGATTTTCGATCAAGTTTCATTTTTACGCTGGAAGGTAGTAAAGTAGAATGAAGCAACAGTGCTGCACCCCGACAATACAGTATCAGAGTGAGAGACAGAGAGAGAGAGAGAGTGAGAAAAAGTGAGAGAGAGGAAGAAAGAGAGAGGAAGAAATAGAGTGAGAGAGAAAGTGAGAAAGAGAGAGAGAGAGTAATAGAGTGAGAGAGAGTGAGAGAGAGAAAGGGAGAGTGAGTGAGAGAGAGAGTGAGAAAGAGAGAGAGAGATGGAGAGAAAGAGAGAGCGTGAGAGAGAAAGAGAGAGAGAGAGAGAGAGAAAGGGAGAGTGAGAGAGAGAGAGAGAGTGAGATAGAGAGAGAGGGAGAGAAAGAGAGAGAGAGTGAGATAGAGAGAGAGGGAGAGAAAGAGAGAGAGAGAGTGAGATATAAAGAGAGAGAGAGAGAGAGAGTGAGAAAGAGAGAGTGAGTGAGAGAGTGAGAGAGAGAGGGAGAGAAAGAGAGAGAGAGAGAATGTTGAGTAAGCAGAGCAATCATAAGTGTGACGTTGTACTGTTGTCCTTAAATACCCTCTACATTACTACCACCGCCCCACCGCTCAACGATTTCCAAATCTGTTCTGTGAGATCATCTCTCTCTCCTTCTCTCTCTCTCCCTCTCTCTCTCTCACTTATTGACTCTGCTTCAGTCCCTCACTGTGTTTTTGATGATATACTCTTCACTACAATGCAGCAATGTGGCAAACATTAACATTAACCTCAAGCCATCTGGACGCCTCGTTATGAAAGAGCAATATCTGCTTCCCTTCACTCATTCGCTCTTTCTCTCACAGTTCTTTTTTTCCCCCTAAAACTCCCTGCAGTCACATTAACGTTCGATGGCAGTTTCCTGACTTTGTTCCAAGGAAACACCACAACTGGTGAAAAATTCAGTATTAAACAGAGCTATGCTTATACTGCCAGATTCTTTTTTTTTTTTGAACATGAGCACAGGGAACAGAGTATTATGCATAAACACTGTAGACGCGCTTCAGTGTGTAGCACAGAGGCTAGCAACATAAAATTAGGTCACATGATCTTAGGTCACAATCCAAGTTATTATTAACCCAAGCATTAGGATGTGGCTTTGTGAAAAGTAAATAATGCGAGCCGTCATGACCTTCGCCCTGCTATGCATAAGTTTTTTTTCCCTCTTAGCAAAACAAGCCCTGGAAGGTTTAAGTGGAAAATTTTCCGCTGTTGGTGCTGTGTGAGTGTGTGTATCCACGCCGTGAGTCATGAGGCGTCTCGGTGGAGCCGATCCTGCAGAGCGCTTTCGGCCCGCAGCGTGCTATTAATAACCCGGAAAACCCTGATCGATATTAGACAGGCAGACAGACAGAAGCGGCCAAGAAACCCAATCTCCCTGCCTCAGAGCAGCGTCTGGAGCGCTTCACTTCACTTCGTCTGCCCGAGAAGCCCCTCTCATACACGCACACACACACACACACACACATATATATATATATATATATTATATTATAGATTATACACCACCACTTTTGTCTAAAAGGGCTCCAAATAAAAAGAAGTAAAAAATGACTTCTCTATAATTTTTTGGTGAAAATGTATTGAACAATGCTATTGGAGGTGATGAGAACCAAAAAAATCATTCCGACAAGTATACTGAGGTGAAAATATGGTTAATAAACAAAAACACTGAAAATACCAATTTTTCAGAAAAATTTAAAGGTGTCACAAATTTTAATTTTTTTGATTTTTGCATAGCATGAATGAACTTCAAACCATATGGGATGGTTTAGCGAGTGAAGAAATTAAAAAATATGTGAACACTATGCCTGAAAGGTTAAATGCTGTAATCAAAGTATTGCCTACATTACATTACACTACATTAGCATTAGCATTAGCATTGTTCAATACATTTTCAGTACTTCTTTTTATTAGGAGCCCTTTTAGAATAAAGTGGTGGTGTATAATCTTAACGGAATTACTCTACTGAATCTTTAAGTCTCTGTTTCAAAAATTTCTCTGTGTCAAAAATCTGATGAATATTTCATGCAATTAAATTATTTTAATCATGAAATTTAAACAGCTCTGATTTAATATCAATGGAAAATATGTTACCATTAGATTTATTTATTTCTAAATATCCTTCCTAAAATTCATCATTTAAAATTCCAATTTAAAAAATCTAAATTTAAACCAGTTTATTCACAAATTCTAATTCAAATGTTTTTTTGTTTTTTTTGCTTCCTAAGGTCTGAAACCCAGAGCTACCATAGTAGCTGTTCATCCCATTCAGGTGAAATTAGTAAAATAAATAAAAAACTCAAATAATAATAATAAAATACAGTTCAAATAACGCTCAAGTCCAGCTGTCAAATCCAGTGAAAACAAAATAAAAACTCAAATAGTACAGAATATTAGACATCAAACAATCAAAAACTCAAAATAAAACTTAATTAAATCTCAAATTAATGAAAACTCAGTTAAATGCTTCAGCACGAATAGCACACAAACAATTATAAAAATTCAAATAACTCAAAAAGTTTCAGCTCAACATAGTGCTTAGGGTTCAAAAATAATAAAAACTTAAATTAATTAGAAACATTCAGCTCGAATGGTACTGGAACTCAAACTATGCTTTAGTTAGAATAGTGCTCACCGCTGAATCTTAAAACATGATTCATTTCAAATATGCAAAAATGACTCAAGTCCGAGTTCTGAAACAAATAAATCAAATAACGCAAAAATCCTCTGCTTGAAAAAATGTTTTAAACGCAGGTAATAAAATGAATGAAACCTCAAATAACTCCAAAAAAGAACTGCATCCTGCTTAATCCTGAAGTTCAGAACAAATGAAAACTCAAAATGAAAACTCAGAAATGACTACAACTTAAAATGTGCTCCAAACCAGGTCTCAAAATGAAATCTCATATAATGATACCGTTCAAATAGTGCTCAAGTCACACTCAAATAAATGTAAAAAGTCAAACAGTCAAGTGTTTAAGTTTCAAAATTCAAAATAAACAATCAGATAACTCAAATTGAGTCTGAAAATGAATAAAAATGCAAATGAATTGAAAAAGGCTTTATCATTTCCAAGATCTATTTCCGAGATCTCAGAACAGAACAAACAAAAACCCAAATAAATCATAAGTGGTGTTCAAGTCTCAAAATGTAGAACAACTCAAAAACTCAAATATAATTCTATTCGGAGTCTGAAAATGAATAAAACTCAAATAATCCAAAAAAGATCTTTCTCAACCTCGAATCTTGGAACAAATGAAACTCAAACATGTCAAATAGTCTTGGACTCCAAGAGCTTGAGTTCACGTCTCATAACAGGAAAATTCCAGCTCGAACATTGTTCGATCCCTGTCCGAGTTAATCAGTGCACACTAAAAATACACTGTGTCTTAGCAGTTTTGTTGTTGTTGATGTTGTTGTCATAAGTGTGTCGCACTTCCTTCCTCAGATACAGAGTACTTTCACTGTTAGTTTTCGTGGATGTGTTCATCTGTACCTTTCAAAAATGTCAGTTAATTTGTGAAGTATGTGAATACAGGAACAGAGTTTCAACAGAACTTAAAAAAACCCCAGACAGAATTAAAAGGAAGAAGAAGAAAGAGGAGGAGGAAGAGGAGGAGGAGAAGGAAGAGGAGGAGATAGAGGAGGCAGAGGAGAAAAAGAGAAAGAGGAGAAGGAAAAGAAGAAGAAAAACAATAAGAAAAAGG
>JBCNYH010000015.1:3538579-3544309 GCA_039654325.1 Tandanus tandanus
AATTTGGAACAGCCAATTAACCTGACATGCATGTCTGTGGACTATGTAAGGAAACCCACCCAAGCACGAGTCGTACATGCATCCAAACTCCATACAGAAAGGTCCTTGCCGAGCCTGGGACTCAAACCCAGGACCTTCTTGCTGTGAGCCAGCCATGCTAACTACTACACCACTGTGCCACCCGCAAACAGTATTCCCAAATGTAATTAAGTTGTTAAATTGCGAGGCAACTGAGAAATGCCCCATGGATGCTAAAGCTAATGAGTAAGGCTAACGATGCAAGCAGCTAAAGTCTTTTAAATGGACAATGTAAAGGTGGCATGACCATAAAGATGAGATTAAACTATCAGGAATCTCAACATTTACCTCGGATGTAGCTACAAATATCCTGTAATTACACTTAGCATCGACCATTAGCTTAATTCCCGTTACGCTAAGAAACATTAACCTTGCGTCACATGTGATCATTAGTAGGTCACGTGACTATAAATCCTTGTGGCTTAAGTGGGAGGTGCTAACAAGGAGCTAACGTTTCCTGGAGCGTTTTAATTCTAAGGGGGAAAAAATCCTCTTACTGTATACGACACAGTGTTAGCCAGCAGCTCAAGTTGGACCGGGTTTTACTACGAAAAGCTTTATACATAATTTTTCCAGCTATGGCAGGTTCAGAGATACACCCGGAAAAATGTCCCTGCCACACTTCTTGGGGCAAAAACAAATCTATTCTGAGTGTAACTTGTGTACTGTATATTTACACACTAAAATAATTTTTTAAAATCCTTATAAAACTTAATCTAAAGAGCAGCATGATGGAGTAGTGGTTAGCACTTTCTTCCCGCTCCAAGAAGGCTGTAGGTTCGAGCCCCATGCCCAGCAAGGGCATTGCTGTGTGGAGTTTGCATGTTCTCAATGTCTATATCGAGCTCTGAGTACGAAATAAACAAACACACTTCCTAGTGGACACCAAAGATATCTATAAATGACTGACAGGTGGAAGGCGGAGCTGCAGCAGTCATACTCAAGCCCCTTTGGCCGTTTTGTTTGTCCAGAAGGCTGCTGGTTTGATGCCAGTCGTTCCGCCATCATTCCAAGCCATTTATTAGCACTCTGTTCCAACCTCACGCTCCGTTAGCGTGAATGGCTATTCCGCTCGGCCAAACAGCTTTCCAGGAAACATCCCTTTTCAGGTCACGTCTAACCATCGCATCATGTTTTCATAGCCACACACGATGTACGATTTGATATTTAATAAAGACATGGATCTCAGTGAGGCTTTGCAATACAAATACAATCCACACACACACACACACACACACACACACACACACACACACACACACACACACACACACAAGCGACAGCACCATTTTCAGCAGGCCGACGCCAACACCATGACGATATTTTTCTTCGTCTTACTGGCATTGTTATGTTTGACTCAAGCTCCATGTTTTTACTGCCTAGTTTAAAATCAACATTGACAATGTATCGCCTGGTAGCAATGAAAAATAAGCAGGGATGAAAAAAAAGAAAGAGGTGGAAAAAATGAATAAAACAACACAGAATCTGTACTTCAGTTAGACCGCAGTCTCTCCTGCAAAGACTCAGAGAGAGGAAGACAGCGCCTTGAAAAAAAAAGAGAGCGAGAGAGAGAGAAATCGAAGCGAGCCGAGCAGACAGGATGCCGAGAGTCGGCTTGGCATGGGCGAAAAGAACACAGAGGGATGGAAGTTAGCGGAGGAAAGAATCACAAACAGAACACAGGGCAGTGAAAATGGGATCAAAGTCTTCTAAGCCATCTTGGGTTCTTTTTTTTTTTTCTTTCCTCCCAGCAGCCGTGCCCGCCGCCTGAACCCGAGCTCGCTGTAGCCAGGCTGGCAGCGCTCTGCCGCGAGGTTACACTGAGCCAAATGAACAAAACGGGAGGTGACCGGAGTAGAAGAGCTGTCAATCAATCTCATATGATACTCTCACAGAGACTGCTAACGCCATGCTAAACAAACACAAACAATTACTTATGGCTGTACGCCTTAATACCCGAGCGCTGCTGCATATTCAATTCTGATTGGTCAGAAAGTGTTGATTAATTTTCCATAGCAGCACGTGATTATACTACTGCACACGTTCTAATACGTTTTTATAGCAAGAGCTGGGTGAAAGTGGGGACAGTGATGGCTCGGTGGCTAAAGTGCTCGCGTACTGATCCGAAGGTCAGGGGTTCAAGCCCCACTATCACAGAGTTGTCACTGCTGAATGAAGGACAGTGAAGTTAAGACTAAAATACAAACAATTACCACAGATGCCTCGGTAAAACACTGAGAAAAAAAAAGTATGGCTAAGATCCAACAGTTATTACACTTAGCATTGATTATTAGCTTAACTAGCATAGGTTCTGTCCCTCATCAGCCCTGTAAACACCCGATCCCATCTGATCTCGAGGAGCTAAGCAGGGACGCATCTGATTAGTACTCCGATGGGAGAGCGCCTGAGAAGACCAGGTGCTGTGGAGAGTTAGGGAAAGACCTGGCAACCTAACCTGTAATAAATCGGCCAAGAAAACTCTACGGGAACAGAGTCGCCAACGGTCGGATTTGACTAAAGGTACCAGAACAACAAGCACCGTGGGTTCGACTGCATGCAGAATGTTTTCGTAAAACACAGTGAACACGTGACCCTATTTGTAGGTGATGTGTGCTATTAAAATTTCCCAACGTGTTGCATCTGTGTGTGGAAATGAAAGTGTTAAAGTAGTGCAGGAACGAACACACAGCCCCTGCAGAGATTCATAAATTTATTCAAGAGACATTTGGACTTCTTCAAACTCTCAGTCAGCATGTTTTTTCGGGCCAATATAAATCCGCGTAACTCGAGCGGCCCGACCACTGGAGATTAAAATCAACTCCTACATGAATAATGGCAGATCACAAATCTGTTCGCAACAAATAAATCAAAGACGCTGAGAAACATCAAAAAAAAAAAAAAAGGTCACCTAACTGCAACCTTCAGAATACGACTAATCGCTAAAATAAAACCGACTTCGGCGCCTTAAACACAACACAACACCCCCCCACCACCACCACCACCACCCACCACCCACCCCCAATGAAAAATCCTACACGCGTTTTTGGAGATTCTATCCATGCCTCCATGCCAAGCTGGCTCAGCACCTAGCTCTTAGAGAAGTTGATTATTTACTTCAAACCCATGGCATGTGGATTAAAAATGACATTGAGATTATTTTTTAAGCTTTCCCAGAAACAAGAAAAGCCCCAACTCAGTCATATGCCTGTAATACGTCCTGAGCGGCTGTCAGATACAGTTACGGTTAGCAGAGGACTCTCTAACATTACTGATGCTGTGATATGATGCGCTCGACATCTGAATTTCTGTTTTTCTTTTTGTAATATTAATATGATGGATAGAAGAAGTGGTCACTTTTAATTAAAAATTATTCTGTCTTCGAAGCTCTCAGCCTCTAGTCTCTGTGCTGAGCTTCGGCGCTTCGATCCGGGTTGGCAGATGTCAGGGAAAAATTCCAGCGTCTTGAAAACATCACAAATAAGATCCCTAAAAAGGTTCCGGGGATGACTTCCTTATCTCGGTCTTCGCATGGGAAACAAGTTCCGTGTGGTTTGTACGGACTTCCGTTTCAAATTTGTTCCCCCTAATTTTTCTCCCACCCCTCAAGAATGCTTCCTTTCTCACGTATGATCACCCCCAGCCTGAGAAGGTGAAAGCAATAAAACAAATAATGCCAGCCGACTGCATTTTTTTTTTTGAACTGCTGCTCGTGCATAATTAAGGACAGTGTAACACACCTCGGAGGAAAGCACTATCTGCCCCTTAAGTGAATCATAAAGTTACTTAATTTACCTCTAAGTAGTCCATCCATCCCTGAGAGCTCGGCCAATTAGCTTAGCTCCCGCTCCCCGTGAACACGCAGGATGATAGTGGTGCACCTCGCCACGGCGCCACTCTGGAGTCTGATTCAGATATTTTTAATCAACTTTTGTGGGGAGGCTGAAGCCTATCTCAGCCGACTCTGGGTGAAGCCGGGGTACACCCTGAACAGCTCGCCAGCCCATCAAAGGGCAAACACACATACGAGCATTTACGCTCACACTTGGAGGCAATTTGGAACAGCCAATTAGCATAATGTGCATGTCTTTGGATTGTGGGAGGAAACCAGAGCAGCCGGAGAAGACCCAAGCAAACAAGGAGAGAACATGAAAGCAGCATACAGAAACCACTACACCAACGTGCAGCCAATCTTTACCTTCTATCTTAAAACTGGAATGTATCTGTAGGTCATGCTACGGTACGCACACTGTGTTTGCCCTAGTTTATGTTTGATTTGGGGTTTTTTGTTTGCTTTTAGCTTTTCGGTAGACTCCATCCGCAACTTTGCTCCAAAACTATCCCGAATTAGTGTAAAAAAACCAACAAAAAAAAAAAACACGATTCTGACTGGAACTGATGCGCAATAAGGCCACACCCCCTTTTCTTAAACTGACAGAAACTAAAGCCCCACCTCCTGAGTTTTAAATTGCACTGCACTCAACTAAAACCCATAACTTAAATATTTACGACCTACAGCTTGGAAATAAGCAAAGAAATTCAGAATTCCCACCCGGGATGGATTTCTCAATTCTGAGTTCAGGATGTGACATCAAATCGCTGCTCACCGCGTAAACAGTAAACAGTGGGTGCGTCTGAAAACCCTTAAATTGCATCCTCGTTTCCCCTTACCTGTGTCTCATCCTTGCATCTTAGTCCCTCCCACCGAGGAAACATGGAGAGGTGCGAGGATACGATGTGAGATCATGCACATCACGCTTATTGGCTGTTCCAGATTGCCCCAGGTGTGAGTGTGAATGGTTGTGTGTGTGTGAGTGTTGTCCTGCAATAGACTGGTGAGCTGTCCAGGGTGTACCCCACCTTCACCCAGACCTGGCCGAGATAAAAAAAACCACAAAAAACGTACACATTTAGGGGTTAGAGCAGGGGTAGGGACAATATCTTTAAGCGCTCTCGCTAAATATGCGTACCAAGTAATCGATTATTGGCGCATGCTTACATGTGAGCATGAGAAAGTGCTGAGTCAGCGCACTGAGAGCAATAAGAAAAGTGTTTAATAATGAGTACACACAGCAGACTGGCAGCTCGCTGGAACTACCCAGTGCGGGAAAAATATGAATCTAAAAAAATAAAAAAAATAAAAAAGTCCAGTGCAGTGCAGCTCAGTCATGCTGACACTACAAACTGATTCATCACCAGAGAGAGCGAGAGAGAGAGAGAGAGAGAGAGAGAGAGAGAGAGAGAGAGAGAGAGAGGGAGAGAGCGAGGGAGAGAGCGAGAGAGAGAGAGAGAGAGAAAGAGAGAGAGAAAGAGAGAGAGAGAGACGGACGAATGACTGGAAGAACATGGTGCGAGTGTGTGCGGTGTGATCAGAAGTGACGATGATGACGATAAAAGAGAGCAGGATGAAGAAGACCACATCTGCGTGGGTCGACATGTTTACGCATCTTAATGCTGTGGGTAAGGTGTGATTCAGCAACGATGCAGCCTTTGATCAAACACGGGTCAAACAAACAACCTGGAAATGCTGCTGACAAGACAGCAACCACAGAAGAAGAAACTGATCTGTCCTTTTATTCATGGCTGTGTGTGTGTGTGTGTGTGTGTGTGTGTGTGTGTGTGTGTGTGTGTGTGTGTGTGTGTGTGTGTGTGTGT
>JBCNYH010000015.1:3579766-3591637 GCA_039654325.1 Tandanus tandanus
AGGGGTTCAGTTTTTCCCTCATCGATTCAAGACGTCGGTGAGAAATGAACCCGACACTGGATGGAAATAAATGTTATTTTTGATGAAGTTTGTTGAAACAATGGCATGACGATTACGTGCTGTAAGCGAGGGTGAAGGTGGAACAACAACATGTTTGTGTGTGGGACTTTTATTTGGCCAGGCAGTGTATTAATTATTCATTTATTCATTCGCTGAACTGCTTAATCCTACTTTGGTTGCGAGGAGCCTGGAGCCTATCTCAGGCGACACTGGGCAAAGGCGGGGCATACCCTGAACAGCTAGCCGGTCCATCACAGGGCCAACACACACACAAATATTCACACTCACCTTCACACCTGGGGCAATTTGGAACAGCCAGAGAGCCTAATATACATGTCTTTGGACTGAGGGAGGAAACCGGAGTACTCGGGGGGAAAGCCACACAAGCAGGGGGAGAACATGCAAACTCCACACAGAAACGCCCTCGCCAAGCACAGGACTCGAACCAATGACCTTCTTGCTGTGAGGTGGGCATGTTAACCACTACGCCATGCATTCGTGCCCCCCACGAATATAGTAGTGTATAATTATCTGTAAGTATGAATGCTTGTGTTTGCGGACGATGAGCTCTTTATATCTACATAGTGGGCGGGTCCTTTTCCACAGAGCTGCCATGTTGTGCTGCTATAGTAGCCCAGAAAGGACAAACCTCTAGAGTGTATTCTATGTTTCACGTGTTTAGACTGGCAGCATAAATCCGGAAGGAAGGACCAAAAGGAAGAGGAATCGGAGTTTGACGACGTCAAGTCTGACAACCCACATTTTGTGAAATGGAGGACCATACTTACGATTTAGTGCAAGAAATAGCAAGACAACATGACTCGAAGTACTTGGAGGTGCGCTCTGGGAACCTGATGCGTACCATACTTCCTCATATGTGCCTGGAAAGGGAGAGGTGAGTAACGGAGAGGTATACAGTAGGTTTAATCTTACACAGCACCCTTTTAAGACTTTAAGATTCTTTCCGTTTCTATCTCCCGCCTACAATCAGAGCCACGCCCAGATTATGAGTGATGAAAAGGTGAGGAAGCTCAGTGCAACTCCCACTGACTCTACACACGTACAGACAGGTCTCGCTGTTACACTCCGTCACCGTCCGGGCCTCACACTAAAAACAGACTGGAGGTGGAACTTAATCACGGATTACGTCCCGGAATATCAGGATCCACTAGGTTTTCCATAAAGTCTTTGAAGGAGACATGACTTTGAAGGAAGACGTCATGGTAACAGTGAAAAAGTGGTGATACGCGTGGATGAAACATTCAGCAAGGCCACACAGAAACACCCTTGTGGAGCAAGGGACTCGAACCCAGGACCATCTTGTTTAGTGCATTATTATTAATTGTATTATTATTATGATTCTTTCTACACATAGACGAATTGTAAATCAGAGACATGACATTTGTGTGTGTGTGTGTGTGCATGTGTGTGTGTGTGTGTGTGTGTGTGTGAGAGAGAGAGAGAGAGAGAGAGAGAGAGAGAGAGAGAGACGCTATTTTCACAAAATTAAGGCAAGTCGTTCTGACTGCAAACTAACTGTGTCAAAGGTCTGTTGACTTCCAGCAGTGAGTCATACAACTCTCTTTCTCTCTCTCTTTGTATTTCTTTCACTCTTTTTCTCTCTCTCCCAGTTGCTCTGTCCTTTTCTTTCTTTCTCTCTCTCGCCTCTGCACAAGCTGAGTCAGCCATTGCCATTATAATAGCAGTAGAGAGAGAGAGCGAGAGAAAGAGAGAGAGAGAGAGAGAGAAAGAGATGGGGGGGTATTAAGAAGGAACGACTGCAGTATAAGGGTTTGCTCGTAGCTCCGTTCCTTCTCCCCCACTTCCTGCCTCATTTTTTTTCCCCTGACCATATGGAAATCACAGGATATGAATTCCTGCATATCAGGGCTGTGAATCTTTGGCACAGCGCTCACTTCCGTACCTGCAACTTTACAGACACGAGTTTAGTTTTTGTGCCGAGTGTGACGACCGATGTTCGGATGAACAGAAATATCATCTCTTAGTCAAAATGGAAAGCGGTGAAAATGTGAAACCCAGGAGCCTTTTAATTACAGCAGCTTTAAATGTCTGTTCTTACAACAACAGAAATCATCTTTGGAAATTTGCTCTTGTTTTTATTAGAGAATTTATTATATTCATCACATGACACTTTGGTAAATAACTCCATGTGTTCTTATTGTTTGTAGTTTGTGATCGTGCTGTCATATTTGTGCAAAACAGTTCTCTCTTATAAATCAGACACTGTGTCTTAATGAGACTACCTGCATAAAGATTGATTAACTAAAAAAAAAAAAATTAAAAATAAATAAATAAATAAATAAAGCATTAAAAAACGCAGTTGGTCATGGAACTGAGAAAATGCAAAGCATGAAAAGTCCTTTGTCAAGAAAATTGGCGACTCCTTCCCTAAATGCTAAATCAACTCTTTTCAGAGACAAATTAATCAACAGCTGCTGACCAATCAGATTCCAGAATTCAGTAATGAATTTAGGGAATGCGGGGAAATAAAAAAGATTTTCTAAAAAGGCCAAGAATCAAACCACGACGATGCAAAAAGCCTAAAACATCCTGAATGCTACTTAACTAATTGTTAATTTGTGGTACGGAATAATTTTTCTCCTCACTGTTTTATTTCTTTGAACCGATCTTTGTTCACACTCATGGATACACACTTTTATATATATATATATATATATATATATACAGTATATCCTCCTGAGACCTAAAAATCTGTATTGTGTGTCCTCATTTCTTCACACTGCTTCTGTCCCTCACCACCCAATAACTAATGAACTTGATCAGTGTTTTCAAACAAGAAGAAGTTTGGGGAAAGAGTAAGACCCAATGAGTCTCATATACAGTAAAAACAAATAACAATAACAACAGTGTCGAAGCCCTTATTTCACCTCGCTGTAACAAAAAATGATAATATTTGTACTGAATTAGTGATAGCATATGATCAGTTATGTGGGTTTTGGCTTTTAGCTACATTTAAAGGAATTAGTATCATAATAATAAGAATAATAACAATAATAATAATAATAATAATAATTTATTATTATTAATAATAATAATAATAATAATAATAACAACAACAACAACAACAACAATAATAATAATAATTTAATAATAATAATAATAATAAATAATAATTATAATAACAGCAATAATAATAATAATAATAATCATCATAATAATCATAATAAATAATAAAAAAATTAATAATAATAACAACAATAATAACAATAATAATAATAAAATACTACTACTACTACTAATACTAATAATAATAATAATAATAACAATAATAATAATAATAAAAGTATAACTTCACATATTTAACTTTCCCAATATAGATGAGGGCAGCACGGTGGAATAGTGGTTAGCACATCGGCCAGAAAAAGCAAGAGGCACAGCAGGAAGGTCCTGGGTTCTAGTCCGGGTCTCAGAGAGGGCGTTTCTTTGTGCAGTTTGCATGCTCTACCCATGCTAGAATGGGTTTCCTCCAGGTACTCTGGTTTTCTCCCACAATCCAAAGACATGCACATTAGGCTAACTGGCTGTTCCAAATTGCCCCTAGGTGTTAATGTGAATGGTTGTGTGTGTAGTGGCCCTGCAATAAACCGGCGAGTTGGTCAGGGGGTACCCCAGCTTTGCCAAGTGTCGGCTGAGATAAACTCCACTCTCACCGCAACCCTAGTAGGATTAAGCGGTTCGGCAAATGAATGAATAAATAGTATAGATGAAGTATTGAAGATCTTTATCAAACACTTTCTTTACAGATTAGCCAGATTAGCCAAATGGTAAAAATCTTGGCGTGATGGCCAGCTGTGTGCTTTTATGCTATGCTAAACTAGTTAGAATACGTTAGTATGTTGTGTTACTTATTAGCTACCTAACTCTCATAGCTGGATTAAAAATTCTAAGTAGCTTCTAAAGGATTCTGTCCCACATATATAGACACCTTTGCAAATTTACCATCATGTCCACAATCCATGTGATTATTTCATCTTTTCTAATCTCTACATCGGACAAGCAAGCTGGTGGCTTGGCCTGAGGCACGGCTGGCAGCGAAGACGACGTCTGGAATCATTCTTCATCAACGTCTATCTAAATAATGAAGAGCTGTCAGCGGACGGCCAGCCCTAATTATGACAAGCAGCTACGAGGGCTACATTCCCATGCCAGCTGAATGCACCTGTCTCGTTAGCATATAAAATAACTCCATTGAGAAACACAACAGAGAGAAGGTTTGTTTACTAAACTGATTACAAACAAGAACGGATCAGCGTAATGAAGTCCCACTCCATGTGGAGAACAATTAGCGCTATACACGGCTTGTCAGTGTCCCGGAGTGGCTCCGAGACAATCCTGAGACGTCTGATGAGACTCGTACCGTGGGATAAACGTGTAGCACTGACTCAAGAAAGCTTCAATTTAATCGTAAAGTTAATCCTAAATCAAGTTAGGAGGAAAAAATGGCTACGTTATTAAAAAAAAAAAATCCTACATCATCTTTTGAAAGTCATTCAAAGTTTGAAAAACATTAAAATAACAAAAATAGGAAAATGTTAATCTGTTACTAAGTGACGCGTGTAAAAGTCTTCACACGTACGACGCATTTTATTGCAATTTTTTACTACAGTTTTCCGAACGACTTTTCCACTTACAAACACCTTCACATCAGAGATAAATGTTGTGCTCTCCTTCATCATGCCGGTATCACCTCACATTTAACATGAATATTAATGCTGTGTTCATTTCATCGACTTTTTGCATACTGTTTATTGGTGTCCGCTTTCTGTGCCTCGAATAATATGTAAATTGATTGAGCAGATGTTTCACGTCACAGAGAGATCCCGCAGAAGAAAAAAAACACACACAAAAAAAATAGAGGTGTTTTAGACGAGTGCCAGGATGCACAGCATTAGCGTTCAGTGCACACTGTACTTCCTGTTCGATGTGCTTTAATGTGATCTGGCGACGTGTTGTCTTCACCTCTGACAGAAGCAGGTTGTTTTGCTCTGACTTAAAGGTACAGTGTAATAAACATCACCTGAACCTGTTCACCCCATCCACACACACACACACACACACACACACAGCAGTGCTGCAGGCGAAAGAGTCCCCATGTGGGAAACGGATCACAGAACAGCAGGGTTACGGTTGTTTCCTCGAACAATGCCACGGCTCTCCTACAGTCGCAGTGCGCTGAGTGTTCCTGCGCGGCCTCAGAAGCGCACACAGAGGCTCTGTGTCCAATCAATACCACTCCCAGTGAACCTGAGCTCGGCATGCCTTTCTATATTCCGCAGGAGTATTACACAGTGTCGGGTTACGGCTTTCTAATGCGCTGCGCTCTGTTTTAACGCCCCCTGTGACATGAGCGTCTGAGTCTACTCGCGCCTCAGAGCTTTCTGTGAAACAAACTTGATATTCAGCTCGTCTGCTGAGTAATAAAAAAGGGAAAAAAATTGAAAACATGAGGCCAGGATTCTCTCCAGGATTCTCTCCTACTGCTCATTCATACTGATTATTACATGCAATGATTGTATAGACCTCGTCTACAGACGTGCAGGCTTTCTGGGCTTACGAAAGGAAAACTCCTCCCACAAGCATGGTAAATGTTTCTAGTGAAATATTCGTGATGCGGTTCGAGAGTCTGGTGCTAACTGGAAACTTGGTGGTTTATTTTTTTCTTTCTATTCCTGTGAGAAGTTAGCAGACGTGCAGCTAATGACATCCTGAACTTCAGCGGTGACATTTTCTAGGTTCTTGAGTGTGTCAGCTTCTTTGCACATCTTCAAAAGTTTTTAAAAAGGCGCCGTTAGCCATTAGCGCTTAGCTTTCCTTGGAGCACACAGAGCTCACCTGACCTGCCTCTGTCATGGTTAAAATACATAAAAATCGACTACAAAATCTCATTTTAGTTTGCTTTTAGCTGTATTTGCGTATAGGATATACTAAAACAATAATTCACCTTAGGTTCTGTGGATGTCACTTATTTCAATGTTACTATTCAGCGACATCCACCTCGCCTTCGGTGCATAATTGTTAACTAGGCTACTCATTCCAGTACCAATATCAATACCGAAAAAAAACATACTCATACTTGTCTTACGTGACATCAGCATGCACTGATCACAGACATGATGCTAGAGTAACACTGAGAGCAACGATATATGATCAGGTGAACGCCATCATGTGACTGACTGACTTGTTTGAGGAAGAATCTGGGCTTCTTCAGCCACTGAACCGGTGAGCTGGGGGAAAAGCAGAGCCATAGTTCTACGTGAGGTCTGATTTAACACACTTAAAAAAAAAAAAAAAAAAAAAAGGCATCCATTACGAAGGATTAGAGAGGATTGCCTGGTCACTGAGAGTCCAATCTCTCTCTCTCTCTTTCTCTCTCTTACACTTGCACCATATGGCCATGATGCCCAGGTCACAAAGGTCATGACCCTTTGACCCTGATACACTCAATACCCAATCCTCTCAAGCTTCCAGTCTACATTATAATGATGTGGCGTACTGTCGTGCATCAATCGGCTTTCAAACTATTTCTCACCAAACACTTCAGGTCGTTAAGCACACGTTCAGAGTCACAGGGTTTATAATTTTAGGTAAAAAGTCTTCCAGGCGTTTTGTAAATTGTAGCCTCCAACACTTGCTTTAGATACTTTGGATAATCAAATACTGCTGCATATTTATGTGTGAAAAGGTTTTCAGTTGAGATTAAAACATGACAGGATGAAGTGGTATATTAGAGATAATATACAGCAAGAAGGGTATTATAATCATGAAATGAACCCCGACAGTGGGATCAGGACCCCGATGCACAGCAGGGCGCGATTGGATTGGAATCACCCTGAAGTTTTATTCTGAGAAAATAATCAGCTCACTGTGAATTATCTTGTTAATTACATGGCTACTTATCAAATATTATGTTTAAAAAATGATTTTATTGACTATCGCCACTACAAAACGATTATGAGTCCATCCATCTGTTTATTAGTAAGTTTGTCTGTGAAGACAATCCGCGCACGGATTTTCATAAAACTTGGTGGGGACACTAACCTAAATGAGTCCCAGAGATGATGTGATTTTGGGATGTCAAGGTCAACCGTGAAGGTCAGAGCAAGGTTACAAAGTTTTGGAGATTATAATTTGGAATTGAGTGCTGATAGACATGCGTTTACTATGGAATCCTAATAGAAAACCATATATGGACTTTCAAATTAGACAATTACTTTGACCTTGAGTGACCTTGAAAGGTCAAACATTAGTTATTTGGTAAAAACTTCAAACAAAACAGCCTTTTCCTTAGTTAATCACATCCGTACTACAGAACACGTCATAAGACAAGCAGATGGGGAATTAAAACCAGTACCCACAGTAACGTACTGCCTATTTGCTACATTATCCATGCTGCATGGTGGAGGCTATGAGAGCATCTACAGTTTTGATTGGAAATTATTTTAATTCTTCTACTATTATCAAATAACAGACCAGTGAATGCTGTAACTGACCAATCAGAATGGAGAGATGAGCCATGTAATAAAAAATAATTAATTAAAGATGGACTGGTCTAACATACCACCTCAGAGTTTATTATGTGAAGCACCACACAATCCACAGCGAATAGCCAATGATTAGATAGTATAATTTTTTTTTTTAATCATAGTGTATTTAATGTCCTGAAATATCCATGAAGCAAGTTACTTCCTGTTCTCACTTATGTTATAGCAGCTATAAAGAGTCGTTTACTGACCAGCCTCTCCATTTTTCTTCCTCTTGAAGTTTATAGGACCAAAAAACACAGCGTGTCATATTATCAGCAAACAGGAGCACATAAACTCCAGGAGATTCCTTCACCAAACGTTAAATAAACATCTCCTTACAGAAAACGTCACCGTATCAACAATTATGTATGTTTCCAGTATACACAAGTCCATGTGGATGGCATTACTATGAAAAGAGAACGTTTTAAATCAAGCCCAATGCCGTGGTATAATCTGTATAATATTCAACACACACAATACCATATCAGGATTGCTAAAACTTCCTGCTTAGCAACATATAGCCTCAAGTCAGTAATTGTACACCTACATAACCGATAACATGGCTGATAAGAGACCCATAGACACGAAGTAGATGTACCTGTTAACCTTTTAACTTGTTTTGTCTCCTTAAACAGCAACAGCAGAGCAATTCTTAATCTCCAGCCAGAGAATTCATCAGCAGCAGCTATTACTGCAGGTCTAAATACTAAATAATCCCTGCTGCATGCTATTATCGCAGCTTTTCCACGAAGGCTTATACGCTTTCAACAGCGTTCATAGTGCAGATTTGCTAAAGCCAGGATATTGGGGCAGGAAACTCGCTGGCAATGATATCCCACTTTAATCTTTCCAGGACTTACTGCCCCAAAGTATGTTCAGAGCCTGATGGGATTTCCTTCTTTGTTTAGCGCAGCAGAAAAACCAAAGTAACAACGCCTCAAAGACCTTTCAAATTAAAGGACATGAACATCTTTTCTTTTTTCTCAGGACCAGATATAAACTTATTAAAGACGTACTACTGCAGTTTGTAACCCGAGCGATCCAATTACATCGGTACTGTACATGTATTTTTAATTAGCATGAACAATCATTTTAATATGTATAAAACAAAAAAAAACAACAACCAGAAGGCCTGTTTACGATAATATATCAAGTCTAGGGGCAGTTGCAGAATTTCTTTAATAACACAAGTACACAAAAAAAAATTGGATATATCCCTAGTGCAGTTGTGGGCGTGTCGTACTAAACTCCCCAGTTTTGTCATTCTTCTGTTGATCTGTTGTGCGATACCCTACGACACTCTACAGCTGTGTGACGATAAACATCACCTGATGTGCTCAGAATCGTACGTTTTTCTTGCAATAGTACTAATTGCGCTACATTAAATTCATTACATATTTATGATAGTGTTAGGATGAGCGTACAGTATGTATATCATGTAAAGTACATACGGCGATCATATGTCGACTCAGTATTTAGGGAATATCGTGGAAGTTTTCGTTTTGCAACAGGCGTAAAATTACAATAAGAAGGTCCTGGGTTCGAGTCCCGGGTATGGATGAGGGTATTTCTGGGTGGAGTTTGCATGTTCTCCTCGTGCTTGCATGGGGTTTCCTCTGGGTACTCCGGTTTCCTCGCACAGTCCAAAGACATGCACAACAGGCTAATTAGCTGTTCTAAATCGCCCCTAGGTGTGAGAGTGAGTGTGAATGGTTGTGTGTTTTCTGGCTGCGGGACGCTCTTAAGAGTTGTTCTGCCTTCGCATAGAGTCGGTTGAAATAGGCTCCAGCTTCCCTGCGACCCAGGTAGGACTAAGCTGTTCAGCAAATGAATGAATGAATAAATAAATGAATGAAATGTACCAATGACAGACAGTATAATACATGTTCTAAAGGTGAACGCAACTACGCAGCTTTCAAATCCACCGCACCCAAACCTATGCCACGCCCTTCTGTCGCAGTGCTGCTAAATTCGTACGACAAATAAATAAATAAATAAATAAATAAATAAAACTGCAGGTTGTTTATAGAAGGGGCGTAAGCATTTAAACACCAATTCAAAAGTATAATTCTTTTTAAAGAAGCTGTTCTTTCAAAATTTTATACAACTATATAACATTGGTGCAATATAGCAAAATAGCTAAACAATAACACAGTATTCACGCACTATTTGCATTTGTAGAGTCAATCATCAACCAAAACTAGGGCAGGAATCATCCGCACACATAGATTTAATTCTGACGCATTTTAAGCAACGACTTCACCAAAATACGTTTTTTTAAACGATTAATTGATGAACTGTAACAACTGCCCCTTGGCTTCCATTATAAGTAAATAGACACAAGTAAGTTTCTGTATATTCTGTGTATTTGCTGTTCTCCACTCATGGAGACATGGCCCTGGAGTATCTCTTTAACTGACTGTATATACAGTATTTTAGTGTGCAGAGTCAGCACAAGCTGTTAGACCTGTTATTATTTCAATGCTTCTGTCAACAGCGTATCAAAAACCTGAGCTGTAAATTGCACCGAATCCTGATTGAGACTGTGAACAGAAATTTAAAATGGTAGATAGAGCTTTAAGTGCTTTTGAAAACGTGCTCTGCACACTGTGCGCTTTGTCTTCCTTGCCAACAAAGTCAGGCGTGAGGCTTGCCGTATAAACACGAACTTGAAAATCAGCCTGAGGTGCTGCGTCTGTGGCCAAGCGTTAAGTGCCAAACAACGGGGTGAGAAAGAAGGTAATCCAGCGGCGTTCACAGCCACATCAATAATGAACGCTCAGAAGCCAAGTGTGTCCCGTCGCAGTGTCTCAGCAGCTATTTAAAACCTGACGAGGTAACAAGCGCACAAGAGTCTAAAATAAACCTCCAACAGACATCAACTACATCTTAAAGTACAGACCAGAGGAAAGAACTGTATCTAAAATGTGTTGCAATAAAAATACCATTCCGGATGTTTACACGGGACAATATATAAGAATTCAAAAGTTTTAAGTTAAAAAAATAAAAAAATAAATTATATATATATATGTAGCAGTAAAATTCACCTCAAATATAAAATGTTCATGTTTTTTTTTTTAGGATCATGTTTTGTGCATGTGTGTTTTGTTATGATGGATAATAATTATGCTAATTATCTTTTCAAAAGAAGTGAATAGGCATCCTGGGTTAAAATACTGTTTAAAATAAAAATAAAAAGTCATCCGATGCATAAAAAATTATTTTATAATTGTATCACTGCTTACTGAATTAAATCAGGTCAAAATAAATAAAAACCGAGAGAAAGAGAGAGAGAGAGAGAGAGAGAGAGAGAGAGAGAGAGAGAGAAATATATTTTATATAATAATAAATAATTTTATGAGTTGGTAATATATTTTTATTATATATTATATAATATTATATATTATTTATTGTTATTTTTATTATGTCGTTAATGTAACTATTAGTCTGATTCATTGATGTTTTAGAAATTTGTTAATCAATTTATTTCTTCTAATCATTTAAATAAGTTTTGAATATTATTTTAATCTGAGTTATTTTTATTTTTAATTGTTTAGACAGTATATAGAGTATGAATATAATTAGCAGTTATTAATACATAATTATTGTGAATAATTTCTTTAGTATATACTACACGGAAACACAAAAAGAAACTAAAAATAAAGATTTTTATACTTCATTATTACACACTTTAACCACGACAGAGGCAGGTGAGGTGAGATCAACTCACTTCGAACACAGCTAAGTGCTGTGTAGCTAACGGTGTCCATTTAAACTCATTAAAAGTTCTAGTACACACTACACAGAAATATTGTATTATATGTATATTATGTTTTGTATCTCCATCTTAAAGCATGATAATGATGACTCTGCCTGTTCCAAGTGACCGTGACAAACTCGGAGTGTCCGTCATTTTGATTCGAGCATTATCCACTCAGAATATTGTCTTTTAGTTACTAGAAGGCAATACAAACAGATCACACCGTTTCTATGTAGCATATACTAACGTAAAAAATATACTCTACTTACCCAATAATGGTCAAAAGTTTAGAACATATATACATATACATATATATATATATATGTGTGTGTGTGTCCTGCGATGTCCTGGCGAGCAGTCCAGGGTGTACTCTGCCCTTGCCAGAGTCGGCTGGGATGGGCCTCACCATGACCCTAATTAGGATTAAGTGGTTCAGAAAATGAATGAATGAATGAATATATATATATAATATTATCTCCACCAAGG
>JBCNYH010000015.1:3605268-3620346 GCA_039654325.1 Tandanus tandanus
ACCATATAATATAGTTTTCCCTGGATCTAAATAGTCCTCTGTTTTAAGTATATTCCTGTATGAATGTGTGTGTGTGTGTGTGTGTGTGTGTGTTTGTTAGTGTGTGAGTATGTAGGGCAGGTTCGGGGAGCGGATGTGGGGACAGGTGGTCCCTGAAAAAATTTTTTTGGACAAAGTGGTCCTCGGTCTGAAAATGTTTGAGAAACACTGTACTAACGTTATCTCATGCTTTATCTGTGTGCACTAAAAGTGATTTAAGAAATCATATCTCTACCCCTGCGCTTCCTTGGCGTGGTTGTTCCTCACACACTCGTGGGCTGAGCTGCTGTGTATCTCTGGAGATGTGTCTTTACCTCGGAATGCTCAGATCACACCATCTGACGAGTCTGCCAGAGATTCTAGATGCACCAATAAGCCTGTCATTCTTCTCTTCTTCTAATCTGACCACAGCTTTCTACCGTCCTGCTTTAGATTATCAGCAGAATGTTTCACTTTCTCACACACTTCTCATCCCTCAGTGTCTGTTCATCTCTTCTGCTCTCCCACATCACCGTCTGCTTCATCATCTACTTCCTGATGTCCATGAATCAGATGTAAATCATCCAAACCAGAATCTGAGAGGTGAACGTGAACCCTGCCTGACACGTTATACCTCAGTGAGGAGAGAAAAGATGTTCTTTGATATTTTGAAGTGTGTGTGTGTGTGTGTGTGTGTGTGTGTGTGTGTGTGTGTGTGTGTGTGTGTGTGTGTATAAAAGGGTGCGAGTGTGTGCGTGTGTGTGTTAGGGGGTGTAATATAATTTTCTATACCTGCTGTAAATAAATCAGGTAGTTTCAACTGGTGAATGGTATCACTGCATTCCCTCCAAAATCCTGATCCAAAATGAGGTTTGATTTGTTTGTGGCTGAAGGGAGCAGCAGGGGTTTAATATTCTTCCCTCTCTATCTGTTTCTTTATCCCTCTCTCTCCTCAGTCTATCTCTGAATGCACTCATCACCTGTGCAGGATGTGTGGAGGCGCCCAGAGCCTAATCCCCGTTATTATTCATCATTAACTTGTCCGAGCTGTTTCAGATCAGTTTGTGTTTCGCCGTGTCTCTGGAATACTGATGATGTTCCTGCATGTGGTGACGACGAATCTCCAGGAATTCAGTGAAGATACAGAGGAGAAGAAGAAGCCACATTTTTATATTCTTTTAGCATTTCAGCTTTTCTGTGCTTCAGTGTGTGTGTGTGTGTGACTGATGACTCTTTCTCTCTTCTCTCTCTCTCTCTCTCTCATTCTCTCACTGTCTCTCTCTAAATGACTCTCTCTCTCTTATTCTCTCACTGTCTCTCTTTCAGCCACTCTCTCTCAATGACCCCCCCCCTGTATTAATTTATTAATTCTCAGAGTCACTGATGCTATATTTCAGTGCACAGTTAATGGACTGGACTGCAGAACATCAGAGCCACTGTAATCATTCAACACACACACACACACACACACACACACACACACACACACAAATGAATCAGAGAGTGTAGTACGATTTTCGTAATACATCATTTCCGTTTATTTAAAAAGTTTTTACTTAAAAACAAATGTTTATGGTTTGTTCTCCACACAGAAACGCCCCACCAAGCCCAGGACTCAAACTCAGAACCTTCTCACTGTGAGGTGGACATGTGAACCACTACACCACTGTCCCACCAATAAATGCTCACAAATAAACAAATTAAAAGAATAAAGATAAAAGAAGAGTGAACTGTATACAGATATTACAAAATACCCCTCTCCCTCCTCTCTCCCCCTCCTTCTCTCTCCCACGCTCTCTTTTGCTCTCTCCCCCTCTCCCCCTCTCCCCCTCACACACACACACACACACACACACACACACACACTCACACACACACACTCACACTCACACACACACACACACACACACACAGATCAGCCCACTCTGTGCTGCAGTTAAAGGAATATTACATCATCTCTCTCTCTAGTTCTCTCTCACTCTCTCTGTCTCTGTCTCTCTCTCTCTCTCCACTGTGGAAGAATAGAAACAGGTGTATAAAGGCAGATGTTGAACACTGTAATGTTTTTATTCGCACTTTGATGGAGTCTTTAGTTAAAGGTGATCTGTTTTTTCAGATGGAGGAATGTGAGTGGTGGAGATGTTTGGTTCTGATGGTGGAAGGACTCCACACACCCTCAGGAAATAAAGTTCTACACTCACACTGATGACTCATAAAACATCCGTCAGCTGATGGTTCGTTTTCTACAGATATGAGTCGTGATTTCATCAGCAGCAACATCGCAACTGAACCTTTCTCACTTTTAAATAAATTCATTTTGTCTCTGTAAAAAGTCCGAGCACTGATTCCTCAGGTCAGTCCTGCGCTGTGACGCTTCTCCACTAACCTCCTTCTGAACTTTACTTCCTCTTTACTTTACTCTTTACCCCACAAAAATGGAATCATAACTTTATTATATATAAAGATTTTAAAAAGTTCATCTTATCCTACATTTTAAAATGTAAACCGAGATATTACACCATCATCATCATTGTCATAACAACAACAACAACTACAACAACAACAACAACAACAATAATAATAATAATAATAATAAATCAAAAATAACACTAAACCATCAACACATCAATAATACAAACACATTTTCTGCTCTGTTCCATAAACACACACACAAACACACACACACAAACACACACACACACACACACAAACACACACACACACACACACAAACACACACACACACACACACACAAACACACACACACACACACACAGGTCTGGTTTCCATAAGTTCAGGGGACACTACATAGACTTACATTAATTCCCTGGAGACTTACCTTAACCTTAACCATAACCACTACATGCCGAATCCATACCCTAACCTTACCGTAACCATAAAACATGTCTCTTTGATAAAACAAGACTTGGAAAGTGTGGACTATCTACTGTATTCTTCCTTGGGCATGGGGTGTTGGGCAATGTGATTCCTGGCCCCCTGAGTCTCTATTAGGTGCAATAATAACTCAATAGCCGCTATCATACTATCATGCCGGGGTGAGCCAGGGCTATCTCAAGGCTACCCAAGGCTTGTAGCCTGGAGCTTTAAGCCTCGAGCTGAAACAACGATCGCGTTTCTATTATCACGCCCAATAGTTTCCCCGCCCATAAGACGCTGCCTTGCTGTAAACGCCACCCACCCCGCCTAAGATGCCTGACCTACAGAAGAGATAACGAAAAGAAATGCGATGGAGACCAAGTTTCTAAGAGAGCAATGCAGTAATGCACAGTGCGACTGAAGCGAGAGCATCAACTCATAATTCAGGTCAGCTAGCTTAGATAATATATTATACCTATATATATTGTACCTACATAATTGGATGCAAAGTACAAAGATATCATGGAGATAAATGTTCATCAGCGTGTATAATGGACTAAAAGAGATAAACCCCACCTTTCACCATGACAACGCCTTACGCCCCAGTTGAAATTATTTTTATTAAGGAATTGAAAAAGTATAGCGTTGTTGCCCATACGGACACTGTGCCCCTGCAGGAATCTTAATCTTTAACTCCACTTCCACTTTACATTATTAGAGACACAGTGATGACAGCCAGCCTTAACGAGACGCAGCTTTAATTCAACACTCCGAGGTTAATTTTCGCCACCAGCTGCCGTTAGTGAGCCTCTGCGCATCCGCGCGCTCGCCTCGGCCATGTGGGAGCATCTCCAAACGGCTCCTCACACTCTGGTGTTGACACACTCTAAGCTCACAAAAACTAAGCATGGGACACGTGTTTGTTCACCACCCGTTTACGTTAGTGTCCTTTTGTGCGATGGATTAGCCTAGATAAGCATTTTGATGTTTACACAGGTTTCCAGCGAAGATACATGACAGGGCCGGTATCAGACCGCGAGGAAAGAAGAAGCGGTGGGAACCTTTGATAATGCAACACGATTCGTTGCAAGTCCTGAGGCTGGCCGTGAACAACCAGCGTGCTCGAAATACAGATAAACATGCGGGGCTGGCTGGGCGTACGGGTATGCAACAGGTTTTATGCCTCCTTGAGCAGCAGAGAAACAAAATTAAACACATAGCTGGAGGCCATTACTCAGTTCCGCGTCAGCCGAACAATGAACAATAGCACACGAACCCCAGCGGGACGTCATTAGGACCGTGAACTCTCTTTCTGTGTCCTTTTTAAGTCTTGCTGACAGTTTTTGCAAAGAAAGAACGCAGCGTGACAACAATTCCCAGGGTCTAAATAAAAGTTATAGAAACCTGACAAGAAAAGAATACATTACATGCAACCGGTTGTAGTACTGTACACGAAAATACCTGAGCCTGGCAATATTGAGAAATAAACCCTGACTGAGTGGTTATACATGCAATCTAAATAATAAATACATTATCCAATACTTTTGTTATTGCATATCCTGCCACGCATTTATTTACATTTTGCTAAGATTTTATTTTCAGAATTATTTATAGTACTTCTATTTATTTATTTATTTTTTTAATCATAGAAGCACATGTATTTGAGCGAGTCAGAGCGTGAGTGACCTGACTATGACACAGCGAGACCCGCCTAAAGCAGATGATGTATTTCCTCCCTCATGCACTCCACTACAGACTTCAAAATTTTTCCTGCAGCGGAAAGCTCACGGCTCAGCTGCAGATCCCTCGGGTGCTCACCTTTAACTCTGATGGGGGAAAAAAAGGCCAGTCGCTTATCTTGCAGTATTGGATCGTCTCCATTACAGTACACACTGGGCCAGCTGCAGTCCAGATACACACACACACACACACACACACACAGAATGGAGGAGGAAGAAGAGGAGGAGGAGGCCTTAGGCAGAGTCCCATAATTCACTACACCCTGCTCACTGCGGATACACGCCACACATTCTTCCCTACACAGCGCTCTGCTTAAAAAGAATAAAAGAAATACCCAGGATTTGTTAAATTCTCGATTCTGATTGGTCGTCGAGGTGTTCAAGGTGCTCCTGAATAACAGTGCTGCTCCTCTACAAGTCATAAGTCATCGCTGATGACATTTAGAATAACAACTAACACGGGGACACGACTGACAGACATTCAGCTGATAAAGTGAGGAACTTTACTGATATGTGGAAGGTTTTCTCTTCTGTGTATTCAACACCTCGTTTGCAGAAGGAGTGTAATGCTGTAGCTTTAAGGAAAGTCTTCAGGATGGAGGATTTTGTGGTTTTTGGTTTCTCAGTAACATGACAGACTGCGGTTTATGTCTCATTAATATCAAGAAAAAGAAACATGACAGACTAGTGAGGCAACAACGTACGTTTTTTTTTCTTTTCTTTTCAACGTAAGCGAGAACAGGAAGCGACTTAACGTTCCTCAACTTTAACGTTCCTCAGTGTGAAATGGAACAAAAAACAGATCAAATGTACATGCACAAAATGTACAACACGACCTTGTACAACTTTGTGGATGCTGTTGTTAGCAATGGGACGGAACCGTGGTGTAGTGGGTAGCATGTGCGCCTTACAGCAAGAAGGTCCTGGGTTCGAGTCCCGGGCTCGGCGAGGGCGGTTGTGTATGGAGCTTGCATGTTCTCGCCGTGCTTGCGTAAGTTTCCTCCGGGTACTGCAGTTACCTCCAACAGTCCAAAGACATGCACATTAGGCTAATCGGCTTGTCGGTGTGTGTGTGTGTGTGTGTGTGTGTGTGTGTGTGTGGGCCCTGCAGTGGACCGGCGAGCTGCTCAGGGTGTACCCTATCTTCACCCAGAGTCGCCTGAGGGAGACCTCCCTGCGACCCTAGTAGGAGTAATTGGTTCAGTTTAATGAATAAATGAATTAATTGTTAGCAAGTTGTTCTGGTATAACTGATATTAAATGCAAGGTTATATCAGCGAATGCATCTTCTGCGATTTTATCACTCTTTTTAATCAGCTTGTTGACAATTCTGTTATCACGCACACGTCAGATGACATACGCCATCTTCTTCCAATTATTTATTTTCTTTAATGATACATATCTCTAGTTGTTGTTGTTGATGATGATAATTCTGTTTTATGTTATGTAATACCGGACACAATAACTATTATTAATAAACTATTAATAACAAATTACTTAATGCATTTTTTTTTCATGCTTTAACCCATTCAGGATGCAAACCCTTTGCATCCAGCTGCGATAGTGCGATTGCGATCATTAACCACCGTACCAGGAAAGTACCTTCGATCTACAGTCATAGTGCGAAGGCCGGGAGTTTCCATGATTCGTTGGAAAACGTATTCACTGCACTGTGCTGCGTGTAGCTGGAGATGTTTGCTCTTTGTGTGACTTAAAAAAAAGTTTAATTACAGCACTTCACTATTAGCAGAGACTAAACCTCGCATTAGCGCTAATTCGCTCATCCTTGTGCGGCTCAATTAAGGGAACGATAGTCCGAAGGAGAAGGAAAAAGAGACGGGGACGTTTTAAAACTTAGTCTGATCATCTGGCTGACAATAAAATGCACTACAAAATAATTCATACTGTACCGAGCAATGTCCTCATCATCGTCCAGTTACAGCCAGTAACATACCACATTAAAAAATTGTGTGGTTATTTTTTCTATAATGCTAATTATAAGAAATAAATTATAATAAAATAATCCATGATGCAGTGATGCGAAGCAGAAGTGTCACTGTTCTAACCTGATTTTCCTCTTTTTATTTATTTTTGATTTATTTGTTAAAAATTGAAGATCAAACAAAAATTTTCTCCACCAATTCAGTTATGTTTTACCTTCGGTTTATTTGTATGTTTGTTAGCAAGATTACGCAAAATGTCATTTGTGGATTTTCATTAAATTTCTACCAGAGGTGGGACTTTAGACAAGGAAGGCTCCATTAGATTTTCAAGATGATCCGGATCGAATTCTGGTTCCAGGAATTGTTTAATGATTCTTTAACACTGTAATATAGGACCATTTTTTTTTAGAAGCATGGTATGACAGCAGGCCCCGCAGGGGGGTACTGTGTACTTTCTTTCTTTTTTTTTTTTTTTTCCGCTGTTTTTAATGCTGTGGAAAGTCTGCAAAACAACTTCTCTCCTCTTTTCACTTTCGTTAGAGCAGCTACAAGCAGTCCTGAAGACTTTTCCTGAAACTGGAATCTCATTAAAAAATTACTAAATAAGCTAAACATCAACTTGCAGAAATAATTAAATTTAAATTCAATTAAATTAAGAATGTCACCATTTTTTAAAACAGAAATCTCTTTATGTTTTCGTAGCATCCAACATACACATCCCTGAGCAGAGTGTTACTATAGAAACCATAATGTAGCAGGATGCTGCAATGCCGCTATAATTTATTAGTGTACAAAATACTACTCAGGAACGACACAGTCTGATTGGTCTGCTATCAGGGGATTAAAAAACATTATTCTAAGTGGATAACGCTTAAATCATGAACATTAAACGTGCAAACTACATACAGAAATGCTAAACCCCAGGACTCGAACCCAGTACCTTCTTGCTGTTAGGCGGACATGCTAACCACTATTCCACTGCGCCACCCAGCAAACATTCTATTAAGTGTAATTGGGTTTGAGCAGCAAAAAATTACCATAAATGATTTGCATTTGCTTAACTTTCTATAAACTTTAGTTTATTTAGAAACCAAAGGGGGTATAAACTTTTGCACTGGACAGTAAATATCACAATATAAAGTATGTACCTGATTAAAAAAGTATTGAAATGAGGGCTTTTCATATTTTTTTGTTTTAAATACCATTTCAAAGTTCAATGTGAAATATATAGATTCAGGTGTACTTAAAGGCGGAGCCTTCCATCCGTATCCCGATTCATATCTCTACTGATAGGCGTCTGAAGCTGGTGCTATAAGAGTAGCGTGGCTCTAATCAAGGTCTGAATCAACTTCAATAAATACACAAATAAATCGAACCGAGTTTTCTGTCCACTTGCCTTTCACTCGCTGATTCACGAGGTCATGTGTATCACCTGCCTTGTTAATTCAATTATCCGTTAAACAAGTTCATGTTCACATTAATGTTGTTGTTCTGCTCAGCGAAAGTTTGTCTGCCTACCAGAGTTAGATTGTGTATTTTGTTATTCTGTGCGGGTCTGACCGGTGGTGTAGGAGCCTGTATTTTTGTTTCAGTTTTGTTATTAATAATAAATCTGTTTTTATTGTAGACATGGCAGCTTTATTGGGCTTCCTGTGGTGGCACGGACACGGGACAACCATCCAAGTCATGTTCCATTCCTATGGGGCTCCGATCAAGAGCTCCACAATAAATAAAAGAGAAGTCAGCTTTTGTCAAATGGGGATTTTTTTTCTCTTTCTTGATTATCTGACAGTCTCAGGAAATAAAGGGTTCGAAACTGGGCCACTGTGGTAGTAAACTTTTTTGTACCATAAGTGCAACCATGTTTGGCCTGGAAATGTGCAAGTTTTACTTTAAAAAGAAACATTTTATCCACATTTCTGTGTAAATATACATACTAAAGGTACAAAAGAGCTACAAAATGCCACCCCGGCACCAAGGAACAGGAGAATTTAGCACCACTTCTCAGTACTGAAAGCACATAATAACAGGGAAGAAGCTTTTAGACTGAAGCTTCAGTTCAAATCGTAGTGACTGTTGAATATTTGTAGAAAATGCACTATTATTTCTAAAGCATGTTGGATTTCGCCCAATAGATACAGTCCAATTCCTGCAGCCAGCAGACACGTCGCCAAGAACCTGCCTCGTCTATTAGGAAGGTTTTTGCGTCTATTAAAAAATCGGAAATTAAACGTCCTAATGAGGTGTTGTGAATCCAACACGCAACATAACGAGCGACTGAAAAATGGAAAAACATTTTTAAAAAATGAGTCAGTCAGGACGCAATTACAAATCCGGAGCCGTTTGCAACATCTGGCGCCAAACAATTTGCGAAATTTTGGAAAGCTTGTACAGCGTCTCACACCCTTGAGCCGTTCCAGGAGCAGGTCTGGTCCAAGTTGCTATGGGGATAAGCAAACAGTGAGAACGAGCGTCCAGCGCTGGCTAGATACGCAACAGAGGAGAGGAGAGCTTTTTTTAAATAAACAGCGTGCCGGGCCATGCCACGCCAGCACTGACTGCGTTGCTCTTGATCGCCTTCCAAGACGACATTAGAATCAGGCTGAGAGGCTTTCCAGCACGAAAAAAACGCTGCCAAGAAGTTTCTTCTCACACTGACTGACCCACAACTGAAGAGGCTAAAGATTGAAAAAAAACAAATGAGTAAACACGCGCTCTACTCCAAACTCAAGATCGATCAGTTACGAGGAAACAAGTCTGTCTTTATACGGATCTTTCAGATCATCTTCAAATTGTTTTGAAGGGAAAAAAAACAACAAAAAAAAAACATCTGCATGGCTGCGGCTTTCCGTTTCAGGCAAACGGGAACCACGCCTAACGGGTGTTTGAAGATCAATTGATTAAACAAGTGGAATCAAGTTTGTTCCTGGAGGCTGGAATGAAACCCACACAGTTTCTAATGCCCTAATCGAACGGGATTAGTTTTCGAGGGGTTAAAGGGGGGGGGAGGGGGTAAGGGTTGGGATGAGATAGGATGAAATGGGACGGAGCAATAAAATTATTACCGGAATATCTCTGGAATTTTTATCCGTATTTCACACACATCTGGAAAGATCATGCTGTGGTGTAGCGTACTGTCTAGAACATCAGCAGTATGAAAAGAAATTCCAGGTTGAGATATCCTGTCAGGAAGGACATATTCTTTTAAACATTCAAACTTTTGTGCATCCAAGGAAGAATTTTCTTATTATTTGCCGAAGAGCTTAATCCTACTACGGTCACAGGGAGGCTGGAGCCTACCTCAGCCGACTCTGGGCGAAGGCGAGGTACATCCAGGACAGCTCCCCAGACCATCACAGGACAACACACACAACCTCACACTCACAACTAGAGGCAATTGGGAGGAAACCAGAGTACACAGAGGAAACCCACGTAAGCAGGGGGACAACATGCAAATTCCACAGAGTAACACCATCAGCGAGCCCAGGACTCGAACCCAGGACCTTCTTACTGAGAGGCAGACGTGCTAACCACTACATCACCGTGCCACCTTTCTTTTAATACATTCATAACAAGACCAAAAAAAACTAAAGCAAGAAGCAGGACAATAAAATATAGATAAATTATGTATGTTTTAAAAAAGGTAATTAATCTCGTAGAATAGATATAACCTGCGGACATGTTACAAACACGTAACACGGTCATGTGACCTTGCTCAAGAAAATCATTGCCTGTTATTATTATTATTGATCATCAACATGACAATAATGCATAAATCATAAAGACACGCCCATTCCTGTGATTTATAGAGATTGTACTTATCCCATGCCCTCATCGATCACACATCCACCGGCATCCAAAAACTCCTGCCCTGTCTGATTACTACCCACCACCGCTCGCTTTATCTCCTCAGTCTGAACCTGTTGGCCTGGACACCATGCTCGCTTAGCTGGAATCCAAACCTGACTCTGGAAAGTAAATATTTAGTGCCGCTCACCATGTTCCCCGCCGAGGAACCTGGGTGTGATATGAAACGCAGCCAAGCGTCAAGCACGGACATCTGCAGCGCAGGACGCATGGAGTCCTCGCCTCATGCCAACAGCCACAGCTTTATAACTCCTGGTACCTCAGTGGCGTCCCGCGTCCCTCTCCCCGCGGGGACGACCACACAGCCAACGAGGCTAACATCAAAGTCAGTGCTCCAGTTAGGAGTAAAAAAAAAATATGCCCTCATATAAATAAATATCTGAAAGAAAATGTTTGCAGGAATGACAGTCGAGTATCGAAATAGATTCATTAATGTGTTGATGGGAGCGCTGTGGGGCTTTAGAGCTGCCATGACTGCACCACTGAGGGGCAAAAGTGGGCCATACTGTATACAGACACACACACACACGCACGCACGCATGCACAGCAGCCCATGAGTGTAAGCCGTGCTGCAGAGACTTCAAACAGCGTGACCAAGAGACATTTCAAGCACTGATTAAAGCAAGACCTCATTTTAATACGCCCACCAACCCACACACACACACACACACACACACACACACACACACACACACACACACACACACTAACTTCACAGAGGTCAATAACAGCAACCTGAGTCTATAAAAATCCGTATCCCTTCACACAAGTTAGAAACGCCCTCTCCAAGCCCGGGACTCGTACTCAGGACCATCTTGCTGTCAGCATCAGGCGAGGGTGCTAACCAGCACGCACCGTGCTGCCCCATCTTTATATACTCACTCACTCACTCACTCACACATTTGCCAAGCCGATTAATCCTATTAGGGTCGCGGGAAGGAAGGAGTACACCTTAAACAACTCACCAGACCATCGCAGGGCAACACACACAACCTTTTACACTCACACTCACACCCTGGGGTAATATGGAAGAGCCAGTTAGCTTAATGTGCATGTTTTTGGACTGTGGGAGAAAAGCCACAGAACTCGAAGGAAACCCACACAAGCATGGGATGAACATGCAAACTTCACACAGAAACGCCCTCGCCGAGCCTTGAACCCAGGACCTTCTTGCTGTCAGATGGAGGTGCTAACTACTACTCCACTGTGCCACCCCGACTTAATATAGATATACATAATACGTATAAATGTAATAAATTACAAAATTATTAGAAAACAAGAACACTTAGAGAGCGCAAACCTCCGCCAAGCCTAGCAATCTCTCAGATGAACCAAAACGTTCAAAATCTCACAACCTCACAATGTTAAAGAATCCTTTCAAAAATGATATCTATATAATCTCTATATCTAATGCTGTCTTCTTTGTCCAAAGCTCCGCCTTTGGTAGAAATTTCAAGAAAATCCACACGATTGTTAGCATAACCCTGCTAACAATCAACCCCACAAACTGTGGGCAAACTGGCAGTGCTAATAATTATTACAGTATAATCAGAAAATGAAATCAGCACATTTTTAAGTACAGAATTTCTATGTAAACAACACAGCAAGGTGTGTGCCGTTGTAGGAAAATATCACCGACTGGGCGCTGGGGGTCGAAGGAGGTGAGTTACTGATCTTCCTTCAACACTAACACTTTGTTATTTATTAAACCACTTCATGTCCTTGTTTTTATCTGTTAATATTCACGTCTAACGTTGTGGAGCATGTGTGCAACATCTTCTCGCTTACTTTCTAACAGCTAGACACAGCCCTAAACCCCCCCCCCCCCCCTGTTTATTCTTCATAAGAAAATAAACAAACAGAAACCGCGACTAGCCGTCAACTTCCGCTTCCTAACCCCTAACACTGGAGACTCATTCCATAAACACTAAACGCTAAACAGACACATCCTTACAGAAAACTGTACGCTTCGGATCAATTATGATTACACACCTGGGGACTTTTTTTGAGCAGCTGTTCAGGTGTTACTATGGAAACAATGACACATTAATACAAATAAAAAATACAGCCGGAACTACTGTTAGAGCTGAAAAAGTTCAATCAGATTTGAGAATCGAACAGCACTGTGCCGTGTATCAGACCATTACACTGTAACGTAGCATGAAATAACGCCGTCACGTAACAAATCTGTCGCTTTAGTTAGCTGTATTTACTGAACCTTCAATAAATCACAATAAAAGGACAGATAAATAGGTCATCGCTCAACAGCACAGCAGCGCGTCGCAAGCCAAGTACTATTTCAAATATAAAACGATGCAATATGTTTAAAAGCAACATTAAAAACCAGGCACATGACAAGTCCAAGTCCCAGCAGAGCGTTATCGACACACTGTCAGATCTGTCAGACGCTAAAATAGGCCTGGGTTTGGCGGCTAGGACGGCGTCTCCAGCCCGCTGGCTCACTCCTCTCTTCCCTCACTCCTCCCTCCTTCACTCTCCTGTCGTCCTGCCACCACGTGTTGCCAGTGCAGGCGGATTGAAACGCTGTGATCTCAAATACTTACGTCTACAAACTCATGATCTTCTAGTGTTGTGATAAATCTCATGTAAGTGTCGCCGCTATGGCAATAATATCATACCACCATACAAGACATTTCTACCATAAACAATTTTTTTTAATGCACTGTAGGGTACTTTAAGAAGAAAAAAGACACTGGAACGTCATGTTGGAGTTTATAAAACATCAAAGAAGGCAAAGAAGAAAACTTCAGCTGCTTTCATTTAAAAACACAGCAATGTTGATGCATTTTAGCAGCTGATTAGTTAAATTTTTAACATTTTATATTATTCAGTTCATCATTCCTCCACCTTCATGGCTGAAGAGCCCTTGAGCAAGGCACCTAACCCCCAACTGCTCTCCAGGACTGCTCCGAGTGTGTGTGTGTGTGTGTGTGTGTGTGTGTGTGTGTGTGTGTGTGTGTGTGTGTGTGTGTGTGCTCACTCGCTTAACTTGGGTTAAAGGCAAAGGTAATCATTCAGTACAGTGTAGCAAACATCCCCCCCCCAAAAAAAAGTGCAAAAAAAGAACAGAAAACCTGTAAAAAGTAGGAAAAAGAGGAAAGTTAGGAAAACTGGGATTAAATCATCTTCTTACAGTAAGTCTCATTTCGAAACCCCAAACTCAACATGAGGAGGTTAAATAGTAAAGTACAACCCTTATAGCGTTTAATATTACTGAACAAGTTCATAATTTACAGCCAGACAACGAGGAGCAAAAGTACCAGCATCATATTATTATTATTATTATATTATTATTATTACTAGTAGAAGTAGTAGTACAGTCCTAGCACTGGTGGTAGTGGAAGGAGTAGAGTAGTAATAGTGGTAGGACAGTAGTAGTAATGGTGGTGATGGTGGTAACTGTAATAGTACAGTACTAGTAGTAGTAGTAGTAGAGGTGGTGGTAGTGGTAAAGTAGTAGTGGTAGTACAGTAGTAGTGGTGGCGGTGGTAGTGGTAGTAGTGATAGTAGTAATAGTAGTGGTGGTGGTGGTAGTGGTGGTTGTAGTATAGTAGTAGTAGAAGTAGTGGTAGTGGTGGAAATGGTGGTATTAATACAGTAGTAGTATTGCTGGTAGCGGTAGTCTTGGCAGTAGTACAGTATTAGTAGTAGAAGTAGTGGTATAGTATTGCTGATAGTGGTAGCGGCGGTGGTAGTAGTACAGTAGTAGTAGTAGGGGTGGTAGTGGTGGTGGTGGTAGCATAGTAGTAATAGTAGTAGTGGTGGTGGTAGTTGTGGTAGTAGTAGTGGTGGTGGTGGTAGTAGTGGTAGTGGTGGTAGTAGTACAGTAGTAGTATTGCTGGTAGTGGTAGTGGGGTGGTAGTGGTGGTGGAGGTAGCAAAGTAGTAGTAGTAGTAGTAGTGGTGGTGGTAGTACAGTAGTAGTAGTAGTGGTGGTGGTGGTGGAAGTACAGTAGTAGTAGTAGTAGTGGTGGAAGTAGTACAGTAGTAGTAGTGGTGGTAGTAGTGGATGGAAGTACAGTAGTAGTAGTGGTGGTGGTGGAAGTACAGTAGTAGTAGTAGTAGTGGTGGTGGTGGTGGTGGTAGTACAGTAGTAGTAGTGGTGGTGGTGGTGGTAGTACAGTAGTAGTAGTAGTGGTGGTGGTAGTGGTAGTGGTGGTGGTGGAAGTACAGTAGTAGTAGTAGTAGTAGTGGTGTTAGTGGTAGTGGTGGTGGTGGTAGTACAGTAGTAGTAGTGGTGGTGGTGGTGGTAGTGGTGGTAGTAGTACAGTAGTAGTAGTAGTGGTAGTAGTGGTGGTAGTAGTACAGTAGTAGTAGTGGTGGTAGTGGTGGTAGTAGTACAGTAGTAGTAGTGGTGGTAGTGGTAGTGGTGGTAGTAGTACAGTAGTAGTAGTGGTGGTAGTAGAATTCTCTTATTATTAATTCTCAGTGAGCACTTTATTCTAGTCAGTGTTGCAATGGATCTGCAGTCTATCCTGGGAACGCTGGGTGTGAAGCAGGAATACATCCTGAATGAGATAGCAATCCATCACAGAGTACTGCACACACACACACACACACACACACACACACACACACACACACACACACACACACACACACACACACACACA
>JBCNYH010000015.1:3748127-3758850 GCA_039654325.1 Tandanus tandanus
TATATACACACATACACACACACACACACACACACACACACACACACACACAAAATTCACACTTAAAAAATTACATTCAAAAAATACATAAAAAAAAAACCACAAACAGCATCACATTTACTCACTGAGTATAGACTGAGGTATACTTGTCCTTGTGAAGCAGAGTCAGACACTACGTTCACACTGCAAACCAAGTGGCCTGAATCCGATTTTTTTCGAGTGGCTGTTCACATTGTTTTAGAGATGAGACCTATAACAGACTGCAGTGTGAACAGTTTAATGCCCCAATGTGGCCCCACCTGCGCAATAGAAACACGAGTCTGACGTAGCACGGTGTTTACCGAAGTGAAAATACACAGAAGTCGATGACAAACGTGGAGTTGAGAAATCTCAGTGATGACAGATTAATTTTAAAGTTATTGTGCAGTGGAGGTAAAAAAATGTCAGCAGATGACGAGGAGGAGAAGAATGAAGAGAAAGAGAGACAGAACTCTGGCTGTGGCTTTTTTTAGTAGCAGTCTGTAGAGAAGTCTGTATGGATGTATTCTTTTTGTATTCGGGGCTCCCACCGTCGCATAATTATGAAGAATGTCGACCGAGAGTGACGTCAAGGTCGCACTGAATTCCGATACAGGTCATATTACTGTTCAGACTGAGGTCGCATTTCAAAAAATCCGATCTGTATCCGATTTAGTACCACGTATAAAAGTGGCCCAGATCCGATTTGAAAAGACCGGATTCGATGTGTATTTTGGTGTTCACACTGGCATGAAAAAAATCAGATATGGGTCACATAAGAGGGGGAAAAAAATCAGATTCAGGCCACTTGGGCTTGCAGTGTGAACGTAGCCAGAACGTATTCACAGATAGTGACTTTAAAGTCGCTCTGGATAAGGTTGTCTGCTACATGCGGTAAATATAAATCCATCACTTCATCCAGCACTTCATCCTTAATCTCAGTTCCAACCGTTGCCCAGGAACACTAAACATCCAAAATCGGAATCTTATGTTTGAGCTGTGTGTACACCAGTATGAAGCTAGGAGTCGCCTCAAAAGCACGCTTCAAGCCAACCAGCTGTGTTGACAAACGAGTTTAACCAGGAAGCAAAACAAACTGGTTAGCCAGCCAGGAATCACATTCGCCACTAATAAAAAGAAAATCTGCCTTAATTGCAAGCAAAGGTTAGTCTACAACATTTATTTCGCATGTAACCCAAACACAACAGTCCGGAAAAGACGCTTGATCAGACAAACTGGACTTCGTGGCGGGTTGTCCAACAGGAAGCACAAACAACTCAAATACGAGTTAACGTACAAACAGCTTTAAACGTCATCCATGGGAATTAAGCAAATCGACCCGATTAATCAAAGTAAATATAATGAGAAGCGAGGAATTGTTTAATAATCACCTGTACACAGAATAAATATCCAGGGTGTTTACACAAAACAGGTCTTACAACATCAGGACACTTTTAAACCCGAGATAAAAGCCTTTTATTATTATTATTAAAAATCTACGTAATCTTACTCGGTCTTATCAGGCTGTCCTTTTTTTAATCTCCAGGTTGTTGTTTTTTTTATCTTCTCTATTCTGTCAAGAAATGTTTTTAATGTGTTTCACTTTCACAGAGAACATTTAAACTGGACAGAGACCTTTTTATTCTGATTCCTAAAACACACGTTTGTGTCATTGCATTCAGCTCGGTTTTACATAACCAAATACGGAGGGAACAAATATCAGGACATGATTTTAGAGTTCTCCAGACACTTCCATAGAAGTTCTATGGTTTTTTTTTTTAAAGAACAAGACATGGATTTAAACGGTGTTACTTGTCAATATTAACCCCTGGGAAGATTTGCTAGCATGTTAGCTGTTAGCCTGCTTGCTATCCATCATAGCATCGAACCTAGTAACATCACTAACATTCCAAAACAATGAGAAGACCCAGTGTGAAGATGTTTAACCCAAGATGTTCAAACACCACAGGTGTGAAATGAGTGCAATGGACTTGTGTTCGAACTGACAACCAGAGCAGTTAATACGGTCTGTATGTAACTAAACATCAACCCAAGATCAAATAATGACACCATAATATTCACAGCTAACCTTCCAATAAGGAAGTCTGTACTTCTTTCAGGATCAAATAACAATTATGTCAAACCTATTTGATTAAAAAAAGGATGTCTTTATTATCCGTACTCGATTATCTAACATCTGGGACTCCATTAGCTAAGTTGCTTATGGGGCTTGTCATTTTAGTTAACGCTAGCTAGCCAATGCTAGCTGAACGAATTTCACGGAAATAAATTTACCTTTTATGACTTTCACATATTTATTCCTTTCTAACGTCCGTCCTCTTGAATTAAATCCTAACCTTGTGGAAAATACATAAACCAATTACACCTAAAACTTCTTACTTAGCTAGTAATGCTAGCTAATAATCCATTTCTTATATAGCAGCTAAGCTCATCTAGCTAGGTCGTGGGCAGTCCCGCCTATTGTGCTGGGATTGGCTAGCCATGTCGGCTTACCGCATTTTATTGGTTGAGCGTACATATTCCGAGTAAAACTAGCCAATCCTAGCGCAGGAGGAGGCAGAACATTTCATCGTTAGTTTTTAGCCACTTAGCTACCTCGGTTAGCTAGCTAGCTAGCTAACGTTTCGATTGAAGTGCTTTCTTGTAATATTTTGGTTGGACCGTTTAAGAAATGGATAGAATAAAGCCATATTTACCTGATGGTTCGATTTTGGATGCCGAGGGCCCATATATTCCCGTGTTCATAGCTTTAAATGGTGTTTTATTTTTTTTAATCCCCACAGCGGCTAAGCGCGGATTCGCTGTTGTCTCTTTAAGCCTGCTGAAGACTGTAAACGCGAAGCGTCAGCAGAGTCCGTCACTCCCCATCACACTTTCACACCAAACACATCCGGACTGGGGAGAATGTAGACATGTCCCTGTTACACACGGCCTAAGAAACAACCTGTTTTTGCTTGTGCTGTAGCGGTACTGAAACACTTCAGAGAAACAACCTTAGGCTATCTGGCAAAACGGTGTGTGCTACACGTGAGGACACGTTCCCCGAGTTTAACCCAATGTCTCAGGGAAAAAAATAATAATAAACATGTTTTTTTAATGTTAAAAGTACACGAGCAGAACCTCAGTTACCACACAGACATCTACAGAAAGTCAAACCAAAAGTTGGATCTTTTCAAAGTCCATCTTCAGGAAGAGCTTCTTCTTGGTCGAGGTCGTAGTGGATCCATGGGGATCTGGGTCTACTGGGCGGCGTGAGGAAGGAATACGCCCTGGATGCGACTTCGGTTTAATCAGCCCAACATTCATACCTGGGGGTCACCGCCTAGTATCACCAACCCGCCTACCTGTACGTGGACAGGAACCTGAAAGAAACCCTTGTGAATATGAGGAGAACATGAGAAGCCCTGAGAATAGATTAACCTGAAGATCCTGGGGTCCATCACCACACGCGAAACTTCTGCGGTAGAGTTATTCAGGGGTTTAACGGTTCCACTTTTTGATATGCTCTAATTGGAAACTTTCATTCATTCATTCATTCATTCATTTGCCGAACCGCTTAATTACTTCGTACTTCAAACTAGGGTCACGGAGAGGCTGGAGCCTATCTCAGCCGACTCTGGATGAAGGTGGGGTGCACCCTGAACATCTCGCCAGTCCATCACGGGGCCAACCACGCACAATCATTCACACTCACACCTAGGAACGGCAAATTAGTCTAATGAGAATGTCTTTGGACTGTCGGAGGAAACCGGAATACCCGGAGGAAACCCACTCAAGCACACGGAGAATATGCAAAATTTCGCTTGGCCTTGCTGACCTCAGGAATTGAACCCAGGACCTTCTTGCTGTAAGACAGACATGCCAACCACTACACCGCCATGGCGCCCTACTTGGAACCTGTTTGCTTGTATTGAATTGTTGTACAGCATGCAAAGCGCTTAGGTGTTCTTGGAGATGGTTTACAGTTACGTCTATGGCATTTGGCAGACCCTTTTATTTAGGGCCACTTACATTTGATCACGTTTGTAAACTTGAGCAGTTGAGGGTTAAGGGCCTTGCTTAAGTGCTGAACAGCGGCAGATTGGTGATACTGGGGCCTGAACCCCCGACCTCATGATCGGTAACCCAGAACCCTATCCATTAAGCCACCAATGCCCATGTTCTGTCTCTTATCGTGCATTGAACAAATTTATACCATGAGATCAAGCAATGACTTTTGTGTTTAAGTGATGAGGGTAGATTGGATAGTGAAGGGTCATAGCTCCCCCAAAAAGGCCCGCTGATGATAGAGAAACCCTTTGATGCTTTTTTAAGGCAGTGGACATCCTCTTTTATCAGATCAAGAACTTCTTATGTCTAGGATTATTATGATTATGACGGTCAGGCGGTGGAGATGATTAGGGATGGAGCCGAAGTGTTCAGGGAGGTAGATCACCAGGAACAGGGTTGGTTCGCTGAGTTAAGGGTTCTTGATTTGAGAAAAGTGCAATAGTTAAGATTGGCATAGAGCTCCCTCTGTAGGTGGGAGCAGCAGCAACACGAACGCCATCATTTATTCATGGGTTCATCTTCAATAACAGTTTTATCCCAGTCAGGGTCACAGGGACTGTTCATGGAACACTGGATGTCAGGCAGGACTGCACTCTGAATGTGAAACAGTTCAACGCATGGTAACACACACACACACACACACACACACACACACACACACACACACACACACACACGCACACATCTTCTTTTGAACGGAGAAGGAAACCAGAGAACCAGAAAGGAAACCCATGAGGAGAGCATGCGAATCTCTACTCCGACAGTAACCTGAGCTCAAGATTGAACCAGTGACGTTGGATATGTAACACTACCTGCTACATCACATGAGCAGCGTCCTTCACATATTCACCTGGATACCTTTTGTACATTTTTAAGCTGCTAGCATTTACTTTAAAATGTATCGCTGTTGTTGTGATTGTCGCCATGAACATGCAAACCTAGATCTTACCTTTAAAAGTATGTACAAATATACAAGATCCAGTCTGGTGTCCAGAACACTGTTTATTAGGTTTGAAAGCTCCTAAAGTGAACTCGAAATGTAAACACTAACCTGCGTAATGTTATTCAGACACGCCCAATCAATGCTTCAAAGGAACACAGGATACACATCCATCATTTTGCATCGTTACCAGCAAGTATAAACCCAGACTAAGATCTATTTTGTGGCATCACTGTGAATTAAGGGTGTGGCTTACTTGATTGACAAGCTGTGTATTTTTATGCATTGATTTCTAAATAAATGGTTAAATTCAAGAGGACACGGTGGTGTAGTGGTTAGCACGCCTGCCTCATAGTAAAAAAAGGTCCTGGGTTCGAGTCCCAGGCTCGGCGAGGGCGTTTCCTCACACACAACCACTCACACTTACACTCACACCTAAGGGCCAATAAGCCTAACGTTCATGTCTTTGGGCTGTCGGAGGAAACCGGAGTACCCAGAAGAAACCCACGCAAGCCCAAGGAGAACATGCAAACTCCACACAAGCCCAGCCCAGGACTTGAACCCAGGACCTTCTTGATGTGACGTGCTAACCACCGTGCCGCCCTCTTTTTGCACTTAATGTCATATAAATGAAATAAATGGCTGCATAAAAACAACGACTCATCGTCTCTACGTACTGCTTTTCACTCAGCTCCCGTTGAGTAAGTGCTCGAACACAGGACTTTTTTTTTTTTTTTTAATTCCTGAACCATCAGTGATGACATCACGGTGTCCAGCAGCCTGCTGACGCAGACAGAGTTTGCATGTATTGTCATGGCTACATTTACTGTACGTGCGTCACCACACAAAAGGAATATCAGTCATCAGAGCGGCTCTAAAGCATTGAAAAGGAATTTATATACAGGATCAGCATCATCACCTCTTTTACATGTTCAGACAAATAATGAAAATAAAGGATGAGCACTTGTTATGGCCTGGGACTTTACAAAACTTTATTTCCTCAACGCCATCAATCAGGACAGGTCCAAGCAAACATTCGACCAAGTCACACCAGTCTCCTAAGGGGCCAATACCTTCCAGCACAGTAAAAACAATGAGATGTTAAACCTGCAGTGCTATTTTATTGATTTTTTTGCTTTAAAAAAAGTGCTTAAAAAAATTCCCAGCATGCTGTGAGCTCTCAGTGGTTCTGTTTAACAGCAGAAACACTACAGCACTAGTGCGAACGCTCTCTGAAGTTGTACTACAACGCCAGGAGCACCTGCTCCTCCCTGCATGACGGTAACTAGCTCAACAAGGTTTCTGTTTTGGATTTTTCTCTTTGGGTTTATGTAGCTACAAGTCCAGACATGGATGTGCCATGGATTTATTGTGTAGCCCAAAGGTGCCGCATTCACGCATTGCTCTAACACCTGCCGTACTGTGAGGCTGTATAATGGGTATAAAGGAAGCAGGGGAAGGCACAGCAGTGGACAGAAGGCTTGGGTGACTGTACTGTTCTCCAAACACAAACGGTTGGAGAGTTGATGGAAAGCTCAGCCGACACGGAGTCTGGAAACGACACGCGTCGTCTGTAGAAGCGCTGACAACATGCTGACTAGCACCGCTTTCCGAAAATGCTGTTTCTTTCCTGTTGCTTTTCACGTCCTCGGAGAGATCAGCCTTTGCTGCTTTGCTGTCTTCTGACGCACGTCTTTTCAGGAGAGGAGCGAACCGTTGCCCTTTGCGGAACTTTGCACGCCTGTTCTTGAACCACACCTGGAAAAAAAAAGCATCACGACATTTACATCCACACTTTTAGTCAAAGTCAGGTAGAATGCAATGACAGAATAAAGGCGATGGCGGATCAGAGTTCTGGGATTTGTTCAGCAACACAGCTCTTTAGAGTACAATATTTGATCCCAAACTTTACAGCTTTGATTCTGGCCTTAAACATTCCTTCATTCATTTTATAACCTGCTTAATTCTAATAAGGGTCGCGGGGAGGCTGGCGCCTATCTCAGCCGACTCTGGGCGAATGCGGGGAACACCATGAACAGGTAGCTAGGCCATTGCAGGGACAACACACACAACCACTCACACTCACACCTAGGGGCAATTTGGAACTGTCAATCAACCTACTGTGCATGTTTTTGGACTGTGGGAGGAAACCAGAGTACCCGGAGGAAACCCACACAAGCACAGGGAGAACATGTAAACTCCACACAGAAAGGGCCCAAGCCCGGGAATCGAACCCGGGACCCTTTTGCTGTGAGGCAAACATGCTAACCACTGTGCCACCCTATCGCCGCCTTAAATTTATATATATATATATATATATAATTTTTATTATATATAATTGTGATAATGATACTGTGACGCACCGATTTTCATTCCGCAGGAAATTGTGTGTGTGTTTGTCTGTCCTCAGTCCACGAGTGCGTGCTTCTGGTGGCGTACCAGTTAGCTTGTACCCCTTACAGAAAGAAGGTCCTGGGTTCGACTACCTGGCTCAGCGAGGGCGTTTCTGTGTGGAGTTTGCATGATCTCCCTGTGCTTTCAAGAGTTTCTTCCAGGTACTCCGGACAGGCACATTAGGTTATTTGGCTGTTCGAAATTGCCCGTAGGTGTGAGTGTGAATGGTGGTGAGTGTGTGAGTGTTGGCACTGTGATGGTCTGGCGAGCTGTACAGGGTGTACCCCACCTTCACCCAGTGTTGGCTGATCTAGGATCCAGCCTCCCCGCGACCCTAGTAGGATTAAGCAGTTTGGCGAGTGAGTGAGGGAGTGACAGTTGTAATAAAACAGACTCAGGTCAACAGTTTTTTTTTAACTGAAACACTATTGCTTGATGTTTGTTAGCATTCTTGTGCATCATGATCCGTATCGTGTGTTGTAGAAATGTTTTTAGGTGTCGTGATATGATATGTTTGCCATACCATCCACCTTAACTGAGAATATTTAGATTATAGTAAAGATGCAGTGCAGAAATGCGTTCAAGATTAAAACCCATTAGACTTTTGGAGCCTGCTGGAGACCCTTGGATCCCTGCGTCTAAGAATTTGTGTAACTTGTGTTAGCATTGTGTTAGCACAGTGTGCTCACCTGAACGCGTGCCTCAGGGAGGTTGATACAGACGGCCAGCCGCTCCCTCATGGCCATGTCAGGATACTGGGTCTGTTGGAAAGCTTTCTCCAGCGCCTGCAGCTGTGACACACTGAAAGCCGTCCTGCTCCTCCGCTGTTTCTGCTGAACCCCATCCCGAGCCTCGAGGATCAGCTCTGAAGTGTACACAGACACAGTGATTACAAAGTTCTTCAGGGGTTCTTCAAACACCAAACAGAAAAACACATCCTGTCTGAGTATAGGTGCCTCTTATTTACATTCATGTTATATGTAAAAATAATAATAATAATAATGCGGTGATATTTAATGATGGTGTTTTAATTCTTTGGAGGTTTCTTAGGGCGGCACGCTGGCGTAGTGGTTAGCACATTTGCCTCACAGCATGAAGGTCCTGGGTTTGAGTCCCGGGCTCGACGAGGGCATTTCTGTGTGGAGTTTGCTTGTGTGGGTTTCCTCTAGGTACTCCGGTTTCCTCCCATAGTTCACAGACATGCTCGTTAGACTGATTGGCTAGGTGTGAGTGTAAATGGTTGAGTGTGTATGTGTGTGTTTGCCCTACAATTGTCTGGCAAGCTGTTCAGGGTGTACCCTGCCCCCACCTATTGTCGGCTGAGATAGGCTCAGCCTCCCCACGACCCTGGACGAGTGAGAAGAGTGAGTGAGGTTTCTTAAAGGTGCAGTTTGTAATGTTTAGATGTTTGGATGTTTGGATGTTTCGAGCCCTCTGCTGTCTGTGAAGGGAACTGCAAGATTTCATTGCAGTGAAACCATCAGCAAACCTGAGTATTGTTGGTTAAAGTATGGTTTGTTTGCTTGTTTGCTTTTATTTATTTGTTTGTTTGCTTGCTTGTGTTTGAGGGAAAAGTCATCTAAGGTAAATTTAGGAGCGGGGCTATTTTTTCTGGGCCAGAAAATTACAAACAGAAGCTTTAAAAAAAAAAAAATCAGTGATTATTATATTCATAAAAGCCTTTAATAAATAATAAACTGAATTTTTAATTTTTAATAAAAAGGCATGAACTAAAGCAAATTGTGTTTAAAATGAATAAAATATATTGAATTATCAGTGCAGCCGCGGCTGAAGTGCCCTGAAGCAAAGCATCAACCCCAAACTATCCACCCGCAATAACAGATCAACTGCTACAACCGTCTCATGTACACGCGAAGGCTAATGATGATGATGGTGATGATGATGATGATGGTGGGGATGATGGGTGTGTAAACTTTTGCACACAATTGTAGTCACATCTGCACTTCACTTGTGTTAAATGAATAAGAAGGTTGTGGGCTGTTCATTTATTTATTTATTTACCTGCGAGTCTCTCGGCCACAGTGACGGTGTGAGTGTGAAGCCGGTAGCGTTGAGCCATCTGCCGGTGGAGGTCCCAACACAGTGCCGGGTGAAGAGCACAAAAATACGGAGAATTCATCACGCCTGACTGTCGACACATTTCAGCATTATACATTAACCTCAAAACATAAAGTCAGAGTAAACAAAGGACAGAAGATAAGAAATATTTAGTAAAATGTTCTAGAGATGACATTAACAAAGAATTAGAAGTGAGTTGTGAATAGGTTTGTTGAGTTCACCAAAAATGGGAGGACTTCCTGGTTTGGAACAAGATGTTGATGTAATGTTATTCATGTTCACTCACTCACTCATTCTCCAAACCGCTTACTCCTGTTAGGGTCGCAGGGAGGCTGGAGCCTGTCTCAGCCAATACTGGGCATAGGCAGTGTACACCCTGAACAGCTCGCCAGACCATCACAAGGCAACACTCACACAACCATTCACACTCACACTCACACTCACACGTAGGGGAAATTTGGAACAGCCAGTTAGCCTAATGTGTATGTTTTTGGACTGAAGGAGGGAACAGGAGTACCAGGAGAAAATCTGAACAAGTACGGAGAGAACATGCAAACTCCACACAGAAACACACAAGCCCAGGACTCGAACCCAGGACCCCCTTGCTGTGAGGTGGACATGCTAACCACTATGCCATTGCGCCACCACGTTCATGTTCAAAACAAATACATTTCCACAGAATGTGATTCATCTGTTTTTTTTTTTTTTCACACTTTATCTTGTATAACCTGGTGAAAGGGACGTATCTCAGTTTGCAGTGAAACCGCTAACAATACAGCACAACATGAAAATCTGTACATTATAATAATGTAAAATACACTATACTAATAAAAACACTTTAATTCATTTAAACATCATTTAAATTTTTGGGTTTTTTTTTTTTCATTTTGAAGATAAACAATGCTTTTTCAGTTCAGAGCTTCTGAATTTTTGGAAATAAATATGGGAAATATTAACTTAATACTATAATATCAGTATAATAACAAGATTATAACAAGATAATAACACAATAATAACATGCTAATAAAAACAGTCTCCTCATTTTCACTTGAAACATTGAAAAAACTTAAAACTCTGAAATCTAACTTATCTATGAGGAAGAATTACGCAGTGCTTCCGCTTTTCTTTCTTTCATTTTTACAGCTAGTTCAGGGACATATAACAAGTCAAAATAAAGAAATTAAACAAACAAACAAACACACACACACACACATATATATA
>JBCNYH010000015.1:3763840-3787313 GCA_039654325.1 Tandanus tandanus
TGTGTGTGTGTGTGTGTGTGTGTGTGTGTGTGTGTGTGTGTGTGTGTGTGTGTGTGTGTGTGTGTGTGTGAGATGTGGGGGTTCCTCCTCCTTTACCCATGAGCGCCACTCGGAGAACCAAGAACACGGAACAGTTAAGCTCATCAAACAGAACGCACACTGCGAACTTTTCCTGAATACTGGATGCAGGAGTGTGCAAAGAAATTCAATCCTGTATTTAATTAGATTAAGTACTTGATTCTGTAACAGTTCCTCGTACAGGGCGGCACGGTGGCGTAGTGGTTAGCACGTCCGCCTCACAGCAAAAAGGTCCTGGGTTCGAGTCCCGGGCTCAGCGAGTGTGTTTCTGTGTGTCCTCCCCGTGCTTGCGTGGGTTTCCTCCGGGTACTCCGGTTTCCTCCGACAGTCCAAAGGCATGAACATTAGGCTAATTGGCTGCTCCAAATTGCCCCTAGGTATGAGTGTGTGTTTGTGTGTGTTGCCCTGCGATGCTCATGCAAGCTGTTCAGGGTGTAAATCTCCTTCGCCCAGAGCCGGCTGATATAGACTCCAGCCTCCTTGGGACCCTAAAAGTAGGATTAAGCGGTTCAGAAAATGAGTGAGAGAGTGTTTCATTCATGGGGGATGCAAACTTTTGCATTCCAAAGAATTTCTCTTTCTTTTCCTTTTGTCCATTTTTTTCTTTTGTTTTTCTTTTTTTCTTTCTCTCTTTTTGTGGGGGTTTCCTCTTCTTCTTTCTTCACTTTTTATTTGTTAACTTTCTTTTTCTCCCCCCCTTTTTATGGTCACAAAGATAATTTTATCTCCTTTTTTATTTTCCTTACCTCAGACACTTTCTTATCTTACATTTTTCTGTTCTTCTTTCTTTTTTCCCCCCACTAAGATGTTCATTTCCTTCTTTTTTCTAATTACTTCTTGTGTATGCTTTTCTTACCCTCTTTCTTTCTTTTTCTTTTCCCCTCCTCACATCTTTCCTCAACTCTTTTTCCCTTCTCAGTACCACACACTCGTTATTTTTTTTATTCTTCACCCAAAAAAGAGACAGAAAAAAAATTGCACCCAACATAAAAACCACAGACCCGTCATCTGAAAAATCACTCCTGAGATTTTTGCATGTGTTTCCTGCTACCTGTTTCCACTTGGATTTGATTTCTTTTCCTTCTCTTCTTGTATTCATCCTCTGTTCTTTCGGGCCCTCTTCTCTTCTTTCGCAGTCTTCTTGCCTGTCAGCGTCTGTTAGTGTCAGTGTAAAGTAAGTCATTTAGAAGAGCTCGGGCAGCGCTCAGGCCCTGAACTCTGTTTAAAGCTCTCGGCTCAGAAGCCTTTGTCTCCTCGGCCTGTGGGATTAGCGCAGATTTGCTGTGAAGAAATAAAGCACTTATTTCATGCCACTTTCCCGGTGAAACCTGGCCGAAGCTGTGTTGGCTTGGAGGATTAGAGCAGCACAAAGACGCTGCTTCTGTGTGACTCCCCTCCCTGAAAACTGCTGCTACTATCCACCCCCACCCTGTCTACACACATCTCCCCATGTCTCTACACATCTCCACAAGTCTCTGTACCATCACCACACATCTCCACCCCATCTCCAAACATCTCTACATCATCACCACACATCTCCACCTGTAAACTACCTATCTCCTCGTGTTTCCATCTGTCTCCACCCTTCTCCACATCATCCCCATGCCATCTCCACACTTCTCCACACCACCTCCACATATCTATCTACACCTCTTCACAAGACTCCACACCATCTCCACACATCTCCGCATGTTTCCATTTGTCTCCACCCTTCTTCACATGTCTCTACATTATCTCCGCCCGTACCTACCCTTCTTCACACATCTCCACCATGCCCATCTATTTCCATCCCTCTTCACCGGTCTCTACCTGTCTCCACACCATCTCTATACATCTCCACATGCCTCCATCCATCTCCACGCTTCCCTTCACCATCTCCACCTGTCCCTATTTGTCTCCACCAGTCTCCACTCCTTCTTCTACCTGTCTCTACACCATCCCCACACATTTCCACCTGCCTCCAAACATCTCCACCCGGCTCCACCCACCTACACTAGCTGCAGTCCACCTCCATCTGTCTCTACCCATCTCCATTCATCTCTACTCTCCTCTGTAGTATTTTTTATCGTTTTTTTGTTGTTGCTTTTTTCGTTTTTCTTCTTTCTATTATATTTCCCCTACTGTTGTTTCAGTTATGGGTGAGGGTGTTTCTGTGTGGAGTCTGCATGTTCTCCATGTGCTTATGTGGGTTTCCTCCGGGTACCCCGATTTCCTCCCATAGTCCAAACACATGCACATTTGGCTAATTGGCTGTTTCGAATTGCCCCTCTAAATGAGTGTTAATGTGAATGGTTGTGTGTGTTGGCCCTGTGATGGATGGTGAGCTGTTTTGGGTGTACCCCGCCTTCACCAAGAGTTGACTGAGATAGTCTTCAGCCTCCCTGCGACCCTAGTAGGACAAAGCAGTTCGGCAAATGAATGAATGAATAAATTAATGAATGTTTTGCTCATTTTTTTCTCTCTTCAATCCAATTCTTCTCTTGCCTTCTCTTAATCGTAACATTCTGCCCTCTTGCGTATTGTTTCTTTTCTTTAACGCTTGCTTCTCTCTTTTTCCATCTTCTTGTCTCTTAGTCTTTTCTTGTCATACTTTACTCCAATCCTCACCTCTTCTCTTCCGCTCCAACATCCTGCTGTTGACAGATGGACCCCGGAGCTTTTACCTACTGCACTGAACTTCTCCCTCCCGCTGCATGCTTCAGTTTTTCCTCCAACCTACACACACGCATTTCAAACGAACCACAGAAAGGAGGTGGCCAGTTACACCAAAACATCATGCTAAAAGACATCGTTGTATCATTTAAACATCCTCCAGTTTATTTATTTTGGCCTAAGCGGATGAAGGCCTCTTAATTTCATTAGTGCAACCGAGTTTTAAGGCGAAGCATTTGGACTTCATGGGTTTAAGTCCCTCCTGCAATTTAAAAAGGCTTAAAGGGGATCTCCACGTACACAGGCAGGGATTAACACTTTAAAGCAACAGGAAAGACCTGATGAGACTCAGCACAGAGAGACGACGGCATCAAGATGTTTTAGATCCTTGCCTTTCACACATGTTATATGTCGCAAAACGCACTACAATAAAAAAAAAAAAAAAAACAATCATTTTATTCAAAATAAATTTTTCATTTTTCAAATTGCTTTATTCTTTATTAGGGTCACGGTGAGGCTGGAGCCCATCCCAGCCGTCTCTGGGACAAAGACGGGGTACACCCTGAACAGCTTGCCAGTCCATCACAGGGCCAACACACAATCATTCACACTCACACCAAGGAGTAAATGAGAACATCCAATTAGCCTAATCTGAATGTCTTTGGACTTTGGAGGAAACTCGAGTACCCAGAGGAAACCCATGCAAGCACAGGGTGAATGTGCAAACTTCACACAGGAATGCCCTCGCCGAGCCCGGGACTTGAACCCAGGACCTTCTTGTTGTGAAGAGAAAGTGCTAACCATCAATCAATCTATCTAATCTAAATCAATAAAAATGCTAATGATAACATCTATTACCAACATAACCAACAGTTAATGATGATGATTTAGTCTCACGTCGAAGGCGATGAATAAGTACCTGCAATGGTTAGCGATGAATCTTCTCATGGGAAAGCAATCCTATCCTGGAACGGCAACTTTCCGGCACTAGCGTCTGGACAGGCGTTGGCACTGGCTTTCCTCCCGGCTCTTGTCTCGTTAAGCCGGCTTGTTCTGTTTGTTTCAAAGGTACCGATACTTTTTAGGCAGATTTGACGCTACTTCGCGTGATCGTGAGCAGTAGTTTCGATACACATCTTCAGTATCGATGCTACATGCCTAGGATAAATAAATCATGCTAAAGCTAGAAATTCTGGTGGTCTTTGCTAAATTATATAAATATTCCATTTATTCTATTTAATTTTATTCCTTAAGCAAAGTATCACTGCTAAATGTTAACCCGCTGCAACAAAACGTTCTTCGCTGTGTGATAGCAAGAAGCTAGCATAGCTAAACGATCACAACGGCTATGCCTGCTAGCCCATGTCCAGCTCACTGGCTAGCAAGCTAATTGTTTAGAAATATTATAGACGTGTTTGCGATGCAGCTAAACGATCATGATGTGTAAAAGAACACGTGACACATAAGTCAATACTGGATGAACCCCTCGGATAAAGAGAACCCTGTTACCTTTTTTTATTATTTAGGACAAATGAAGTGTGTAAAATCCGTATGACTTTTCTATAAAGCGAGTGATTGCTCTGCAGCAAATCGTTTATCAACGAGGGCTATCTGAATGGTTTTTAATATTCTTTGGATATCTTATAAACTACAGAAGGACTACAGAGGGACTTAGAAGAGCTTTGAGGGAGGCTTCTGGCCTTTTAAGATATCCCCTATTGGTTTTTGTTTACTTCTCTTGTTTAACAGATGTTTGAGTCCGTGGCAGATCGAGCTCTCTTTTTATTCCTTTAATTACTCATCAATAGGTGAAATTTGTATTGACAAGTGGCTGTCAAGGGCTGAGCTTTGGAGCTGTCAGTTATCTGAGGAAGAGCTGCTTAACCAGGAGGCCCTCACACGCGCGCACCATCGATCCAGACGCCGCACAATTGAGTGGCTGTGGCGCTTCTGGAGTGGAGCGGGGGGCTAAACGCGGCTTCGCCGCAGAGATCGATGGGGCTGGCTGGCCTTTGACCTGACACGGTGAGGGATCCAGACCAGCAGGACCGCAGCAGTGTCTCATACAGACGGAAAGAGAGAGTGAGATAGAGAGAGAGGGAGAGAGATACTCTGAAAAGTATGTGTAAGAGAGAGACCCTCTGAGGTTTTGTTTTGCTCTTAAACAGGAATTCTTTCACCAGTCTCTCTCTTTTGATACTAATCATTTGCTGTTCATGTTACAGAGAGACCACAAAGCATAAACGCCTTTGTCCAGAAAACTGTTACAAAACCCTGACACTGGAGACTCCTCCTTCCACCAGATTTTTATGCACGCCTAACAGAAAACTTTACCATGTCACCATATCTCTATTAAAGGGGCCGAGTCATGGTGGTTTGAAGGAAATAGATTAAATAACATCCGTGGGGTTATCACAGAACACATAATCCTTCATATACACTGTCCGGCTAAAAAAAGAAGTCGCACAGACGAATATGTTGTTATTTCAACAAACTTAAGCAACATAACATTGATTTCCATCCAGTGTTGGGTTCATTTCTCACCGACGTCTTGAATCGATGAGGGAAAAACTGAACCACTCCATAAAGTCTTCTCCGGCACATCCCGAACACTTTCAACAGGGTTAAGGTCAGGACTCTGGGGTGCCAATACATATGTGAAAATGATTCCTCGTGCTCCCTGAACCACTCGCTCATTATTTGAGTCGCCATTTTATATCCGTGCCATCAGGGAAGAAAGAGTCCATTGATGTGATAACCTGCTCATTCAGTACATTCAGATCATCAGCTGACCTCAGTTTATTGCCACATTAATGTTGCTGAGCCTCGACCGGACCAGCCGGAGCAACAATGCCATGGAGATCACATGCTGTGTTCATGGATAAATGCACTCCATGAAAATAATGTAGACATACACTTGAATTAGGTTTGTGCAACAAATGGGGTCTTCGCATTAGGATTTCAATCGTTGGAAACTGTTCATCCTAAAAAAGATTTCAAAAATTCCTTGCTGCAATCCATCCCCATCCACCCCGTGTCAGGTTTAGAAACTACAGGTTCAGCTATTTTACCAACGCAGACAGCAGTGTGACATTAATTGCATATAAACATGTCTTTCTGGGCAACTGGTTTTAGTTAAAAATCATGACACAGCATCACTTATTATCTGGACATTTTACAATTACAGCATCTGGCAGACACCCATATCCGGAGTGACTTACATTTTTTATATATACATATACAACAGAGGGCTTTGCTCAAGGGCCCAATGGTAGCAACTTGGTAGTACTGGGGCTTGAACCTCTGACCTTCAGATCAGTAACCCAGTGCCTTAACCACTGAGCCACCACTGCCTCTTAGGACTTCCTGATCCTGATGATCACTTCCTGCTCGATCGAGAATACAACCATGCTATGGTATCGTTTATTACCTCCACCAAGAACGTTATGTTTTCTCTTTGCTTTGTGTGTAAGCAGGATTACGCAAAAAGTTATGTGCGGATTGTTGTGAAATTTCCACTCGAGGAGATTCTTGGACAAGGAAGACTCCATGAGGTTTTGGCGATGATCCGGATCAAATTCTGGATTCAGTGTGGAATTTTATATGGGGGATTGCTGGGCTTGGTGGAGGTTTGCGCTCTCCAAGTGCTCTTGTTTTACACCTCTCTCTCTCGCTCTCTCTCTGTTTGACTGGCAGTTCAGTATTGAAAGTGAAGTCTAATAAAATCAAGTTTGCACAAGGGTTTTGGAGAATGGCGGACGGGGTTAATGACTGACCCGAGGTCAGACGAAGGCCACAGAAGGCTGTAGAAGCAACAAGACGCTAAAGTTATATTTATAAAATGCAGCATTGAAGAAAGCACACGGGAAGTTAATGTTGGTTCCATGTTTAACTGTTTAATCTGAGAAGCAGGACCATATTGACGTTCAACATCATACACAGTGGAGCAGTAGGTAAGAAGCACCGCCCTCCTCATCAGGATCTAAAGGTGATCAGAGGATAAAGTGATCGAACTTGATGATGAAAAGCTGCTCAGTCCCACATGTCCAAATCTCTAAATCGCTCTTTAAATGCCCAGGAGGAGCATTGTGTGTGTATTGATTCGGCTGTGGGAGCTTTTTAAATACCTGGTGGGTGTGTGTGTGTGTGTGCTGAAGGCCCCCGCATGACTCTGAGGGTAAACACAGGGCCCCACAGAGCACAGGGACACAAAGGCTTCCCCTCTCACACCACTCTGTCCTTTATATTTTCCGACAAAACAGCTGCTGAGTAAATGGGGGATCCTGAGCTGGCAATCTGCTGAAACTGGGATTGAAGGAACACCAAATTTTGGGGTATAACTGTCTACTATAAAGCTTTAGCTCTCGACTACGCTTTGCGGAAAGCAATAGACGGACGCGAAGAGGGGCTTGGATTTACAATCCACCCACGACGACGCAAGCGATTTGGCCCCACCGTGATAACGGATCTTGATTTTGCTGATGATATCGCGAGGTGGTTCAATTTAACATCCAACAAGAAGTAAATCTGGCTACACTCGGGGCACGGCATTCGCCACAAACTAGTTCTTTGGGAGCCACAGCATGGATGGGCTTCGCACGTTGGTCAGTGTCTGACGTTTGTGGACTAGCTGCGTCACGATACTGGCCTGCAGTCTGTGGAGGAGTTAAGAGCAGTTTTGCTTGACAGGCCACCCTGGCACATCATTGCTAGTTGTTCCTGGGGAGACCTGACAAGATGATGATGATGATGATGATGATGATGATAAAGCTTTATATTGCAGGTGTCAAACTTAATCCCCGCAGACCAAATGGGGCCCGCCAACCCATTTTATGTGGCCCACAAGTGCATTTAAAGTCTATGATTATCATACATTCTTTGCATCAACCATTACCATGAAACTTCATCATCCATCCATTCAGGTGGCAGCAAATCAGTTTCAAGTGTCATTCATGGCTCAAGAAAGATGGCAAGCTAGCATGTTGATGTCAAGCATTGTCGGAAAAGGAAAGTAAATTAAATCATAAACTAAACGAATCATTTTGCCATACAGGTTTCATGGTTGCCCTATTTGACTAGATTATCCGGAACTTGATGACCTCGAAATTTAGTGGCCCCCAGGGAAAATGATTTGGACACCCCTGCTTTATATCACTGTCTGCAAAAACTCCACAGTTTACTGCAATCAAAGACGGAAGACGAAAGCTGTTGCTCCAGGACGATGCACCCGTCCACACGGAACAGGTGGCAGTATCCGAAACAGAAAAAAAACGTGGCTTTCAACTGTTGCCCCATGTGTCGAAGACACCCGACCTGCACTGTCTGACTTCTATGTTTCCCGCGCTTAACATTTTCAGAGTTAACATGAAGTCATTCATGCTGTTGAAGGCTCAGGATATGAGCTTGAAGGGACAGCGAAGCTTAAACAAATGTGTATACATACACACAGGGTGTCCCAAAAGTCCCTATACACTTAATAAATTCCTAAAGAAGCTGAGTGTATTCATATTTTTAATATCAACAAAGGAGTCCTTGCAGTTTTACTTGCCTTTAGACTTGCCATCATGTTCCAACGACTTGGAGACTAGCTGAATACCTCCACATGAGCGCCTCCATTTCTGACAACCTTCAGCTACCTTTGGACGCCGAGGAAATTACCTGAAGATGCTGCAGGAGTTTGCTGTGCCACAACTTGAGGCAAGGAGTGGCCCGGCTAATATACCACTAAGCCCCGTGACCTGTCACAGCTTGAGGAAAGAATCTGCACGGCCTGCGGCGAAGTCACCTTCGGACGTAGGCTTCTCGGACGTTGTCCTGCATAACTTCCCCGACCTCGCCGCAGGCAATGAGGATTCTTTCCAGGTCACGGGGCTTAGAACCCCAATGAAATTGCTGGATTACATGAAAATTGCTAGAATAGTGGTCCATATCATGATCTCTTCATAAGTATGAACAAGGAAGTCACGTATGGTGATGTATGGCTTCATCGTTTGCACGGGGCACTGCTACGATTGGCAAATAATACATCGATTAACAAAATTTGTGGGGAAATGGTCATGATTGGTTAAAATTGCAAGGTCCCGCATAACACAGATGGAATTTATTGAATTCACAATAATAATAAAAGTATTAAATATCTCAAAATAACTCCTACGTATTGTCTTTTTTTTCTTTCCATTTTCTCCCCTAATTTTAGTCGTATTCAATTCCCACCCGTCAAGTATTGCCTTCCCTATCACATGACCTCCACCTACCAGGGAGGGGCGTAAGCATGCACATATAAACTCCTCCGTGACATTCAATGCTACCACTCGCTTCTTTACGAACTGCCGTGCATGCGCATTTGGAGGCGGCCTAACACACTCGGAGGGAAAGCGCTATCCGCCCCCTCGTATGAATGAGCTCACAGACGCCCACGATTGGCTGGTGATCGCAGTGAGTGACAGTAAAGTGAGCGTATGCCATCCCTTCTTCCCGTGAGAGCCCGGCCAATTAGCTCCGGATGGGGTCGAACCGGTGATCTCCAGGTTGATGTACCACTCGGGAATCCACGTATAGTCTTTCTTCAGGATCCATAAAATTAGTGAACAGAAAGAATTCCAGGTAGAACCACGTAAATGCGACGTGATGCTAAAGTAACGCAGACCCAGAATGCCATGAATTAAATAATAAAGCGTCAGACAAACAAACCGTTTGAATTAAACCATTTAATAGGAAACAAAAATAGATACAAAACAGTTTTGTACAGTGTATTTACAGTCGGTTGTTTTTAGCTCTAATCTTAATCTACCTATGTACAGAGGTGCATTATGGGCTCGAGGTGGCGTTATAGTAGCTTTTATGCTAAGTGAGAGGGCACAAATGATTAACAAAAAAAAAAAAAGGAAAGAAAATTAAAACGATTTTTAAAGACATAAAAAAAATTAAAAAAAAACATAAGTTAGAGCTGAAGTCTGGAGAGAATACACACGCCAAGCGCTCTTATTATCCATCACAGGCATGAAGACAAAAAAAAAACCAAAACACTGAAATCGAAATACTTTTACAGCAATGCATTTTACAGGAGTTTCAGGTTTTTACCCGCCTGGATAAAAAGTAATGTGAGTTGGTTGTCGTTTCCTTTCTATCACCTGGTCATGCTTTCGCTCTCGTTAATAACAGAGACAGTCGTATCAGGAGCCGTGAGTTTACCCAACCTACATAATAATAAAGTTTATTATAGTCAGTTCATTTAACGACCTGCTGTAACTGACCTCTCTTCTGTTGTGTTCCACACACACACACACACACACACACACACACCCTCCTTACACTCGTACAGTAAAGCAACAGTAACACGATCTGAGTTGTAGATGAAGAGCGACAGCTGATGTACGGTCGTTGACGTTTATTCAGTTCCCTGTATTCATCGTTCCGCCATGTACTTCCTGTTCAGCGTGTAACGCACTAAAATGGAAATCGTATCCTGTTCTATTCTGTACATCCTCACCTTAGATGTGCAGAGCAACATTACAAAAACAAAACAAACGCAGAAGGAAGCAGCATAAATTGTTGGCACCTCTGGTAAGTATACACCACAAACTATGTATTAACTTAACTCAGCATTCGCCGAACTGCTTAATCCTACTACAAAGGTCGCGGGGAGGCTGGAGCCTATCTCAGCCGAAACTGGGCAATGGCGGGGTACACCCTGAACAGCACGCCAGATCATCGCAAGGCCAACACACCAACAACCATTCACACTCACATTCACACGTAGGGGCAATTTGAAACAGCCAATTAGCCTAACGTGCATGTTTTTGGACTGTCGGAGGAAACCGGAGTACCCGGAGGAAACCCACACAAGCATGGAGAGAACATGCGAAGTCCACACAGAAACCCATGCCCTTTTTACTGTGACTACACAACACCACCTAACCCAAACAACTGATAAAGGTGGCAAGGAGGCATAGTGGTTAGCATGTCCGTCTCACAGCAAGAAGGTCCTGGTGTGTTTCTGTGTGGAGTTCACATGTTCTCCCTGTGCGTGTATGGGTTTCCTCTGGGTACTCCAGTTTTCTTCCACCATCCAAAAGACATGCACATTAGCCTAACTGGCTATTCCAAAATGCCCCTAGATCTGAGTGTGTATGGTTGCGTGTATGTGTGTGTGAGCTGGCGAGCTGTTTAGGGTGTACTCCGCCTTCGCCCAGAGTCGGCTGAGATAGGCTCCGGCCTCGCCGTGACTCTTGTAGGATTGAAAGGTTCAGTTCGGCAAACAATCAATTAATTTTCACGCTGTGGAAATCTGTGAGGGATTTGTTTACATAGTTAGCTTTATCGCTAATGCTTATTGCTGGAACGGTAGCCGGGCAGGCCACGCCCACAAGCGATAACAGTAGCAGGTGTTACATATTTGCGAACTACAAGCGACACGATTGTTTTGTGTCTCTCAGTTAAGCCGTCAATTGATTATCAGCTAATTTTATTCATCCGAGTGTACAAACTACACACATTGTATGATCGTGCGTTCTTATTGGTGGCTCACGTTTATACAGTAACTACTGAACGTAGCTTGTTGGCGATGGACAGCGGGAGGTCCTGATTACTGACGGCATACAGGAAGTGGACTAAAACATACAGTCAGCCTGATAAGTAATAATTAATGCCGAGATACAGAATATCCGAGTTTTATTAAGTAACGTACGGATTTAATACAGTGCAACAAAAAGCGTTTCTAAGCAGCAACCAGATCAGCAATCTAATTTCCTGCGCTACCAAAACTGACCCATAGACATCAAAATAAATAACATGACCCTGGTCCGCACCTCAACAACCCCCCCTCCCCCACCCCTTTTCAAGTTTAAACGAGGCTGAGAGAAAAGAAATATCATAGCGCATTGTTCAGTCTACACCTTTTTTTTTTTTTTTTTTTTTAAATGCAGCAGGTCTAAGGGGGTGTTCCTTCAAGACCATATATGGCAATGTGGGCGTGTCTAAGTCCACAAAAAAGGCTTTGGCGTTACGGTTATTTTCACAAGAACTAATTCACCGGTCAGGATTCCTGGAATGCAAAAATACAAAAAAAAAAAAAAAAAAAAAAAAGAATAATAAATCGTTTCAGACACACCCATATATGGGCTCAAAGACACGCCCACTGACTCCCTTCCAGAAGAGGACGCTGTTGATGGACATGTCTTTTGACTGACAGCTGAATCTGCACAAACTCACAATCTATAGACAAGCAGTGTGGCATCTTTCCTCCTTTCTCCTTCTCTGTCGTTTCACAGCTTCACGTCGCCTTCTCTCCGACTCTCCGTCTCTGCCTGCTCAGTGAGGGGTGTGATGGGAAAACTGGGATATCCGTAAGGTCAGAGGTCATCTCTTGACTTTGGCGTCCTCTTTGATCCTCCAGATCATGAGCTCCATGCAGGCGGCGGCGTCTTCGCTGGAGTCGTGGCCCTCCACTAGAAAGGAAAGAAATGACGAGTGAGGCGTAAGCATCGACTGCGATGAGTGCGGATTAAATAAACGGGTTCTGATAACTGATCCAGACATGTTTTATGGTCAGGAATATGTGCCTGTGCTCTAAATTCAGGTGTCAGGTGCTGTGCTCACCGTTGTCCTGGATGATGCGTTTCAGGTGATCAGCCATGAGGTTTCGCAGGGCGCGTTTGTACGGCAGGCCGAGGCGGTGTGGGAAGATCACAGCCGTGTCGATGATGGTGGTGTGCAGCAGCTGAAAAAGCATGGGGACGGCGTTAAACACACACACACACACACACACACACACACACACACACACACACACACACAATACAGAAAAGAGAAAGTCAGTGTGCTTCTGCATGCGAGCACATCTGTATTTACTGTGTGTGTGTGTGTGTGTGTGTGTGTGTGTATTACCTTAAGGGCGAAGAGATCACTCTCCAAGCTGTGGCCAATCAGGATGGATTCTGCGCTGAACATGCTCAGTAACACAGCCTGCACGTCTCTCAGCCTCATCGTGGTGCTCTCAAGATCTTCCTCTGTTACACCAGAGAACCTGAACACACACACACACACACACACACACACACAGAGAGACAGACACACCCAGAGAGAGAGAGACAGACAGACACACACACACACACAGACACAGGTTTAAATGGCTATTGTACATTTCTACACCTTCATACGAAAAAAGAAAAGTTTACAACATGGATGGGTAAAAATCACTGACAAGAAATCTTGACAATACAATTATTTCAAAAATATCAAAAACCCAAATATAAATCACTGCTTCGTGGGATTTTCTTCTCAGGAAATTAAATGTGGTTTTTGTATTAATATTTTTAATGACCCACTAATGAATTATTGGGTTTTGGACTTTTTGGGAATTTGAAAACCATAAGCCACACACACACACACACACACACACACACACACCTGTACAGTGTATAAACACTCTTACCGTGTGTTATAATCCACCACTTTGCTCTCTGGCTTCACAAATGTGTCGTAAACCACCTTCAGGTCAGAGCTGATGACTGTCACCCTGGTCAGCTCCAAACCCTGCTTTGTGTAGCACTGCGGGCGGGAAAACAAGACTCATGTATGTGTGTGTGTGTGTGTGTGTGTGTGTGTGTGTGTGCGCGAGAGTGAATGAGTGAGTGTATGAGGTAAAAGCTGGTTCATAATATTTTAGTCCACAGTATACCAGATATCTAGAAGTATACAGAACAGTATATGTGTGAGTGCTTATGTATTTTGGTGTGTGTGTGTGTGTGTGTGTGTAACTGTATTCTCACCATCTCACAGTCCAGGGCATACACTCCAGCGTTTCCATCAGATGATGAGGGTTTGCTGAACGTCTTTACGTAGCCGTCTAAAGACTCCTTACGGCCGTCCTGAACGTGTTGCTAAACACAACACAGACATCAATTCTATTGGATTCACGTCACACTTTACTCCAACTCTAATCTACGATTTAATCTGTCAAATGGAAAATAAAGGATTTAAACATGAATACAATTAACTAAAGGTGCTGAAACTATCTACTAAAAAAATGTTTTAAAAATGTAACTGAGACTAATGTGTAGGGTGCTTTCACATATGCATCATATAGTGTGTTTAAGGGAAAACCTGAGCCAGAGGACAGAGCTGGAGCACTACAGGAACAATGATTAGAACAGCTGCTTGAGCATTATTTCACTAACATGCAGTGAGACAGATGGCAGAGAGAGAAAGTCAGACATGGGTGGCAGTGTTTTTGGGGGATCAAAAGCACAGAGTCAGAAGACTTACTTTAGCCACCTGACATCCAAGAGAACCCACAGCACCCGAGCAGCAGCTGTACTGCGTTTCCCAGCCTCCAGACACTGTAACAGACACACACACACACACACACACACGCACACACACGCACACACACGCACACACGCACCAAAATGGGGCAGAGTTAACATTAGAATAGGAGGAAAAAAAACACTTTTTTTTTTTTTTTTTTTTTACATGTTCTTACCTTTGTATCTGCGTAATCTCCCCCAGTGGTGGTTACACTCCTCTTTGCGGATGCAGTTGCCGCTGACATTGACCTTGTACTCAGCTCCACACCGGCAGCACACTTTGGTGAAGGCTGAGGAAACACATGTTCACACAACAACAAAATAAGGTGTGTCTGTCACCTGTAACAGATCTTTCATGTGGTGAAAGAAAACAGTTTAACTAACTTTTAATCAGATTTTAAAATGCTAAAACTTTACCAGCGTTGGAGAAACATATTTCAGTTCAGGAACATCTGACGTTCAGAACATGTACTACAGAATGTCCATCTGACCAAAAAGTCCAAGGAAGAATCACATGATATTAATCCTAGTGTGTGTTGAGAGGTTTGGGAATATTAAGGGGTTTCCATGGATGTCTGTGATGACCCAGGGGTCACATAGGTTTGGTAGACAATACAGGAATAAGTAAAGTATTCAGGTAAATTAAATAAATAAATAAATAAATAAATAATAGCAGCTTATATTTGATAAACCCCCAACCTGCAACTTATAACCTCCAAAAACAATAACAGCAGGGGGTCGGGCTGAGATCCATCAAGAAAGGCAACATCACCATCTAGTGGTGAAATAACTGCTGAGTGAGAAACAAGACAGGAAATGGAAAGACTGAGAACAGGAAGTAGACAAAGAAAAGACAGGGCGTGGCCTAAACAAGAACAGGAAGTGGGCAGAACATAAAAACAGGAAATGGAGAGAAAGAGAATGGGAAGTGGACAAAGTGTGCAAACAGGAAGTAGACAGAGAAAAGAGAGAGAGAGAGAGAACAGAAAGTGGACAGAGAGAGAACAGGAAAAGGACAGAGAGAGAACAGGAAGTGGACAGAAAGAAAACAAGATATAGGCAGAGTGAGAAAGAAAGTGGACAATGAGAACAGGAAGTTGGGTTTACAAATGGTTTAATCAGGTCAGTCTCTGTCCATCCATCCATGAAAAAAATGAAAAACACAAAATAAGGTGCGGATTAAAGCAGTAAACATACGATCTAGGGTTTTCTTCTCAGGAGCGTTATAGACAATGGCATGGCCCGGGTGCTCAGGATGAGGTCTTGGGTAACCGTGTTCCTGCAGCTGCTCCTCAGTCATAACGTACTCTTTCAGTTTCCGGTACAGAACTGCACCTGCAGAGTGTGCGCACACATACACACACATATCACGTATCCATACTACAAATAAGTCATTCCTCTTTATCGCTTAAGGGTGCAGTCTGCAAAATTCATCTAAACCTGCAATACAACTACTACCACCACCACCAACAACAACAACAATTAATATCGGGGCTCCCTAGTGGCCAGGTTCGAATGCAGGTTGATGCTGCAGCCATCTGCAACCAGGAGTCCATGGGCTCTAATTGGCCGAGCTCTCATGGAAGGGAGGGATGCCATGCGTTCACTTCTCTGTGTGTCACCAGCCAATCATGGGCATCTGTGAGCTCATTCGCACAGGAGGCGAATAGCGCTTTTCCTCCGAGTGTTAGGCCGCCTACAAATACGCATGCGCAGCAGTCTGTAAAGAGGCGGACGGTAGAATCGAGTGGCACGGAGGAGGCATGCTTACGCCCCTCCCTGGATGGTGGTGGTCGTACGATAGGGAAGGCAATACTTGATGGGTGGGAATTGGATAAGACTGAATTAGGGGAGGAAAAAAAAAAGGGAAGGGGGGTTTCCCCAAAAAATAAATAGATATATCATAATATAGTGGGTCTTGTAGGCTGAGTGCTGTGAAAAATAACAGACTTCTCCTTTAATGTGTTCGCTCTTCATCATGCTTGGAAACGGTTTCTCGATGCTAAGTTGTGGTTTCTGTCTCTGTGTTTGTCGTGTAAAGTAAATGAGAGGTGTTTTTAAATCGGTTCGGAGTGAAAGAATTCACTACCTTTCAGCGGGACGTCCTGCTGTTTGCTCGTGCGGTTGATGGTGTAGCTGGTGGTGGCCGCCAGTCGGCCGCCGAGTACTCCCTCGTGAGACTGAGATTTCCTGTTTACACCCGCGGCGGATTTCTCTGAGGAAGAACAACACAGAGAGCACGGTTTCTAGCGGAGCAGCATACTTAGCGTCGCGAACATTGTGTCCGTCCGTACGTGGGAACCCTGTGGTGATATTCCTCGTGCTGGTTTATAACCCTCGTAATGGGAATGAATGTCTGAGTGATGGTAAATCCTTCCACTCTATCTTCCTCTCTAAACTGTTACTTGTTGTTGCCATAAAATAACATTTTTAAATATAATAAAACGGACCACAGGGGTCCAGACGCTCTCGCCGAAAGGACCCTTTCATAATATGCCAATTTAGAACAAGCATAGCAAGTTTGAAAGCCCCAGCTTTTTTTACAGCTGGTAAAATAAAACGCAATGCATTTGAATAGAAAGGCTTTTAACACAATCACATTGAGGAAGCGCATGACATAAATGAACCTATCCTGCGAAATGACATCTCGCCACCCTGTGGTGACATCGGGTTTCCATTAAAGAAATCTTATATAATATATATAATCTCAATAGCGTAACACTTTCAGACAATATCGAAACTTTGGGGAGTGGCGGGGTGGGTGTCGTCATAACGTGATGGTTACATGACATTACATCATCGATGGCGTCATAATAACCAATTCACATTGAAAGAGGTGGAAGATGACTCGTACTGGTGGATGGGGAGGAAGCTGATGGCGATGGAGTGGCGGGGGGCGCGCTCTTGCTGCGTAGCTTCTTCAGAGTGTTCACGGCGACGTTCAGGTAGATGTTTTTACTGCTACTTCGGTCATACACCAACTTCTCCTCATCCAGAGCCTGGAAGAATACATACACGTACACACTGAACACAAGCTACAGGATACTCCAAACATACAGCAGGGATAGACTGAAAATAAACGTGGTTTTTTTTGTTTTTTTTAATGATAAGACATCCGGTAGTATTTCATTCCACAGCAAAAAAAAAATTCAATCAAAGTTTTCATTTAACTACCATCAATCATACTTTTTATCCATTTATAGTTACACTTAATGCTAAGTCCCATTCCTCACATGCTACATGTGAATGGCGCGATCTGATTGGTTCAGGATAATGAACACCGACGGCAAGGTCAATATCATTGGCATAGTCCATAAGACGGAACGTCGAGAGATATCCACCAAGCCTGAGGCGCATAATTGTTTTAGTACAGTATATACTACACAGGTGGCACGGTGGCGAAGTGGTTAGCAGACCCGCCTCACAGCAACAAGCTCCTGGGTTCGAGTGTTTCTGTGTGGAGTTTGCAGCTCCCCATGCTTGTGTGGGTTTCCTCCGGGTACTCCGGTTTCATCCCACAGTCCAAAAACATGCACATTAGGCTAACTGGAGATTCCAAACCACCCCTAGATGATTGTGTGAGTGTGAACGATTGCGTGTGTTGTCCCTGTGATGGTTTGGCGAGCTGTTCAGGGTGTACACCGCCATCGCCCAGTGTCAGCTGAGATACGCTCCAGCCTCCCAGCGACCGTAGTAGGAGTAAGCAGTTCGGCAAATGAGTGAGGTACTACACAGAAAACAAATCAACATTTTTATACTTTATTTTTATATATTTTTACCATGACAGACCCTCCATTCACTCTGTGAACTCCCGATCCCGCCTGACCTTGAAAGCTACTCAGAGTCGGGCCTGGTCAGTACCTGGACGGCAGACGGCCTGGGAATACCAGACGCTATGGAGGGTTAGGGAAGAGACCTGGCAACCTACTCTGTAAAAAATCTGCCAATACAACTGCCAAAAGAACAGATTTGCCAAGACATGGATATGGAGATCCTGCGGTGCCCAACCAACAAGATCTCCCACGACCTTTTTGGTTGGGCACCGCAGGATCTTCATACACCCTGCTCAGGCTTGCGGCCTGGAGTGGACACTTCAGTGCTCTTCGGCATACAGCCACAGAAAGCGTTGTATGCCCGAACCCAATGCATTTCCCATTTTCTCTCGAGTCAGAAGGAGGCCAAGATATACTACATGGCAACCAGAGTAAACCGTGCCGAGTAATGACGCTGCCTGCTGCGAGTGACTGTTACAAACTGTGAGTGTCCGTCATTATCATTCAAGCAGTATCCACTTGGAATGATGTTATTTTTAATCCCTTGATATCGGACCAATCATATTGCGCCGTTCCCATGTAGTAGGTACTAATTATCCATCCTGCAAACTCAGAATAATCACTCACTCACTCGCCGAGCCACTTAGGGAGCGCATGGAGGCTGGTGCCTAACTCAGCCGACACTGGGTGAAGGTAAGGTACCATTGCACATGCACACACACACACACACACACACACACACACAACTGTTCACACTCACACCTAGGGTCACCCTGGAACAGCCAAATAGCCTAATGTGCATGTTATTTGACTGTGGGAGGAAACCGGAGTACCTGGAGGAAACCTACGCAAGCATGGCTAGGAGACGCAAACGCCATACAGAAACGCCCGACCCAAGGAATCGAACCCAGGACTTTCTTGTTGTGTAAAATTTGGTTCATTTTGCTGTTCTTTTGTTCCCGTGTTCCTGCGATGGCCTGGTGAGCTGCCCATGGTGTACCCTGCCCTCGCCCAAAGTCAGCTGAGATGGGCGCCAGCCTTCCCGCGACCCTAATTAGGATTAATTGGCTTAGAAAACATCACCGAGTTATATGCCATTCAGATGGCCCTGGGTTAACTCACCATCTGGAAAGCGGCCTCCTCAGACGTGCAAAACTTAAGACATTCGTCGATAAAAACGGTGAGGTAGCGCTGGCGTACGTTAGTGGGCACTTTCGCTCCAAACTCAGTGGGAATGATTGGCCGCTTCATAGAAGAGCTCTAAATGGAGAGAGAGGTAAAGCAGAGATAACATACTACAAAAGAAAGTGTTTTATTTCACTGAGCACACACATGCGTACACACACACACACACACACACACACACACACACACACACACAGAGCACCCCCATTTCATTCAAAACTGCTGCTCTTGCTGCATCACAGGGCAGGGTAACACACAGTGAGGAAAGCACTATCCGCCCTCTTCAACATACATGAACTCACAGATGCCCGTAATTGGATAGTGGTGCTGTGATTGACAGGAGAGAAAGAGGAAGCCCTGCCCTCCCAAAAAGAACAGCCATTTTTACTGTCACCTTGTGCGTAGGAGTGTGCGCCATTCTCCTCTGTGCCGTGGTGGACACCGTTTTGGACAACATGCCAGCTGACGTTTGCGCTCTGATGGACGACTGATCTGGTACGGCTCTGCTGGGTGACAACACACCACGGCTAGCCTGCTGTGACTCTGAAAAAATTACACAACACACACACACACACACACACACACACACACACAGTCTTTTTAAGTGTCCCAGACGAGCTAAAACCTGGTACTGAAGAGTGTTTCCTTAAAAATTCTTCAGTACCAGGTTTTTTCGCGGAGACGAGGGCGGGGTTGGGGCGGTGCATCACTCGGCGTTTCTCCCCTGACGCTGGAGTGCTGGAGAAAGGATGCGATGCAGGGGCTGCGTTCTTGGCGGCGGCTGCGGCCAGCTGTGCGGCCTGCTGCTGTGCGATCTGCATGCGCTGGTAACACACCTCCTGAGCGGTCAGTCTGCGCTGAGGCTTGGGCAAGACGTTCAGCGACGTCTCCGTCTGAGCAACATAAATCAGGATGCAAGGAATAAACAACACATTACATCCGCACCCACTGGATATGAGTAATGGCGCGCTCTGATTGGCTAATCTTCTACCAGGATATCAGCTCATATACCACTAGTGGGGGAACAATTTGGCAAAAATATTCTATTTGAAAACAAAACCAAACAAAACAAAAATACTTAAAAAACAAAAAAAGAGCAGCAGAATTTGGAAAGAAAGTATTTGATGGTAAGAATTACAATTTAGTGTTGGGACGATCGAGCCATTTTTCAATAAGAGCCACTTCCAAATTTATCAAATCCAAATATTGTGACTCGAGTCACTATTTATCAAAAGGTTTATAATTTTTTTTTGCATATTTTCATCAGAAAACAACTAAAATGTACTTTTACGTGTCTCTGTGTGTGTGTGTGTGTGTGTGTGTGTGTGTGTGTGTGTGTGTGTGTGTGTGAGAGTGTGTATACGCAGCTCACTAACTGGCATGTTGTGTTAAATATGCACTGTGCATGCTTGATGTTTAAGGGCGCATTTGTATTTGTATCTGCGCAGACACCACAATCCTCTTTAAATCACAAATTAAAGTATTCGCTCAATAACTCGCTCTCACTGATAACCTGAGCGAGCTGCACAGTGACTGCCGACTCCCAACACTTTTATTATTATTATTATTATTATTATTATTGCGTTTTTCTCCAAAGAAATCGTTTCTGTCGGCTGATGCTGTCAGTTTGTAACTGTACATACAGTCATCCACTTCTGGAGAGGTGCATTAATGTAAAGAGTATCCTCTGTGCTGTTTACAGAGTTCGAACACGTCCCTGCCACCACGCGACTTCGAGTAAACGGATCAACACTCACACTTCCTTTTGCTTTGAAATGCGAAACTCTTTTCTTCTGGCTGGAGAAAAGTGTAGTTACAGCACTCTGTGTGTCCTGATCTTCCTCCTTCTCTCTGGGAGGCTAAAATACACACACACACACACACACACACACACACACACACACACACATATATATTATACATGTGCTCTAATATAACTATGATTGACAGCTGCACAGTGAGTGCATGAAACAGATCATACAAATCATCATGGATTCACATACCATATTTTATTTTCTCTGTGATAACGAGGTCATTTTACTGGTGGTCCTGTGATCTCAAGGTATTTCCACTGTCATAAAATATTAACGGCTGCTTTCCTCTGAAGGTGTCTCCACATAATCTGATTCCATGGTTGGTGTTGATCTTGAGAAATCCCTCCAGTCACTTTCAGAATTACAGGCTTTAGACTCCTGTATGTCAGCTGACTTATTATTGCGTAAAGTCCTTGGAAAGAAACTAGAAATTCTCATCTTTTCCTACCACACACCTATACCAATATCACAACCAAACAAATAAAAACTAACTCATAGGTGTATCACTCATGAGGCCTTTTCCACCATTTCCTTGTTACAGAAATTCACTTCCCTTACTGTACGTAACACAACACTGGGCGAAGGTGGGGTACACCCTGAGCAGCTTGCCAGACCATCGCAGGGCAACACACACACACACACAAACATTCACACTCACACCTACGGGCAATTTGGAATAGCCAGTTAGCCTGATGTTCATGTCTTTGGACTGTGGGAGGAAACTGGAGTATCTGGAGGAAACCCACACAAGCACAGGGAGAACATGCAAACTCCACACAGAAACCCCTGAGCCCGGGATTCAAACCCAGGACCTTCTTGCTGTGAGGCGGACGTGCTAAGCACTATGCCACCATGCCGCCCACTTTTTGCATAACCCTGCAAATAAACACACACAAACTGAAAGCAAAATATAACACTGGTGGAGGTGATGATGCTCTGGGAACAGCGGCACCTGGAGAACAGCATGATGTAGACTTTTAAAAAAAACTCGAAGCATATTTATGGGGTGAATACTGTATTCTCTTGTGGTTGTTTGCTGTTGTGGTTGTTGTCTTTTAATCGATCATCCTCTGTTTAATTTATCTCTCAGACATTTTGCCATTCCAGCTAAAGAATGGAAGCAAACACCGAAAATAATCAAATGGCTCTGATATACACAGAGGAGATGTCTTGTTGTGAAGACTGGAAGACAAACTGTGAATAAAGATGCGGATGCTTGCGTGATCTGGAGCGCTTGGGTGGTGAGATTTGTCACTGCGCATCTCAGAGCGAAAGCACAGAGAAATGATTTCATTCAAATGATTTATATGAACAAAAAAATAAAACCATCACCCTATGAATTATAGGGACATTAGACGAAAGCCAATCAGCCTTTATTAGCAAATCATGAGAGTCAGTCATGATGAGGTTTATTATGACTGAACAGGCTGAGTCAAAGTTCAAGGGCGTTCATCATCACTGAAGGTATAAAGTGCATCACTGTCACCTTTTAAAAGCATCATTATGGAAGGCAATCTTCAGTGTCATGTAATTGGATGCGCTCTGCGTATCGGAGGAGAGAGACCTGTCCTGAACATATACCGTTTTATTACTGCTGATGAAAAGAAGCTAAGACGAAGTTTTGTCAGGTGTTCAGTCAGTGGTGTGAAATTAAATCTAAACCCTAATAAATAAACAAGCAGTAAACAAGGAATTACTTGCCGATTAATGAACACTGTCTGTACACCAGCAAAAACCGGCACAAGTTCACAATAAACAAATATTTCTGACATGTTTATACTGGGGCGGTACAGTGGCATGATGGATAGCACGTCCGCCTCACAGCAAGAAGGTCGCGACTTTAAGTCCCTGGCTTGGTGAGGGTGTTCCTGTGTGGTGCTTGCATGAAATGACATGGGAGTGTTGGAAGGAATACAAAACACACTCATTCAAGTAAAAGTGTTTGTACTGTTATGTCCTCTCCGAGCACAGGACTCAAACCCAGAACCTTCCTGCTGTGAGGCGGACATGCTACCCGCTACATCACTGTGCCGCCCTCTTATTATTTTAACAGCTACTGATTCTGATTAGGGCGACACGGTGGCGTAGTGGTTAGCACGTCCGCCTCACAGCAGAAAGGTTGTTGTCCCTGTGCTTGCATGGGTTTCCACCAGGTATTCCGGTTTCTTCCCACAGACCAAAGACATGCACGTTAAGCTAACTGGCTGTTCCAAATTGCCCCTTATGTGTGTATGTGTGTGTGTGTTAATGAATAATGCATAGAAACTTATTCATCGTTCTGGTGAAATGAGCCAGACATGTGAATGTTGGAACGAATACAAAACACACTCCATCGAGTAAAAGTGTTTCTACCGTAATGATAATTTACATTATAATCATGAAGTAAGTGTAAATACACCTGCTGGTAAATATTCGTTCTATTTATTCATTTTAAAAGCTGCTTAATCCTAATTAGGATTGCAGGGAGGCTGTTGCCCATCTCAGCCGACTCTGGGTGAGGGCGGGTACACCCTGGACAGCTCGCCAGGCCAACGCAGCCTCCTCGTGACCATAATAAAGTGGTTCAGGAGATGACATGACATTCTTTTTCTCCCTAGCAGTCATCAAAAACGAGTGTAACAAGGTTGAATCGATTGTTTGTTGGATTGATTGTTTGTTGATATAT
>JBCNYH010000015.1:3787413-3809577 GCA_039654325.1 Tandanus tandanus
GAGATACGTGAGGGGAGGGCGGAGGTGTGTGCGTTTGAGAGATACACACACACACACACACACACACACACACACATACATACACACATACATACACACACACACACACACATATACACACACATGCACAGACACATATAAACAAACACACATACATACATACACACACGTACATATAAACACACATACAAAGACACACATATATGCACATGCACACACACACACGCAGAAAGACACATACACACACACACGCAGAAAGACACATACACACACACACACGTACATATAAACACACACACACACACACACACACACACACACACACACACACACACACACACACAGAAAGACACAACAAAACTGAAAGCACAACGAGATTTTAAAAATAAACCAGTAAAACTCCCCTTCAGAGTATCAGTTCTGACTCTACCCACATTCCACATTATAAACCAAACTTCACCACATTAACAAATAAACACGTCAACTATCTAACGTGGGCGTGTCGATCACAACTCGGCGAGCGCAGTACCTGCTTCGCTTGTCTGCCTTTATCTTCCGTTTTCACGTATTTGGACTCGTTAAAGATCCTGAGACACTCCTCCATAGGATCCGAGTCATCATCTACGTCCTCCTGAAACATGGAAAACTCAATAGCGCCACCATCACCACCACCTCCATCATCATCATCATCATCATCATCATCAGGTCCAATATCCTCCTCTGACGACGTCTCGGTGGCATCAGACGCCTTCCTCTTGTTAACCACCCTGCCTCGCTTGAAGGCTGAAGCAGACTTCCTGACTATTCGTTCGTCTTCCTCGTCCTCCGGGCTCTCATCTCCGAACAGGTCGGCGTGACTCAGGGAGTGCGGCTTTGCCTTCGGCGCTTTGGCGTCCTTCCTCTCCAGAGACGAGCTGCACTTCTTGGTTTTGTCTTTGCTGCTGCTGCTGCTTTTCTTTTTGTCCTTCTCTCGTCCGCTGCCTTCTACTCTCCCGTTCTTCTGCTCCTTGTACTTGCTGGATTCCTTGCCGCTGTGGTGCACCTTGTCCGATTTGGGTTTCTTGAGCCCCTCGCGAACATTCCGCTCCTTCTCTCCTTGACACGTCTTCTTGTCTGGCTTCTTGCTTTTCCCCTCTTTCAGTTTCATTTCTTTCCCTCCTTTCTCGAATTCTTTGGACTTGACCTTCTCTTCTCCAGCCCTGCCCTGCCTCTTCTCCTTCTTCCCGCTCTCCTGACTCGGCTTCTTCGTGGTCTTCTCCGCACCGCCGCTTCCTTTCTTCTCTTTCTGGCTGCTCTTCTTGAGGGACTCCGAGATCTCTTTCCTCCCTGTTCTTTCACTTGGGACCTTCTTCACCTGGACGCTGTTCTTGGTCCACTTTTTATCCGACGGCTCGTCATCCGGCTCCGGCTCCTGAGATTCGAGAGGCTCAAAGCTATCGGATTCGTAGCCATCTTCATCCTCCTCCTCCTCCTCCATTGTGAATTCCTGATGTTTGAAGCCTTCCATTTCTCTAGGTTTCCTTTTTTCATCGTCCACCGACTCCACGCTGCTTTTCCTCCTCTGCAGGCGGCTCATCAGCGTGGGACGATACTCATTTCCAGAACTTTCTTCATCCGAATCGAAGCTGGCTGTGTATTTTTTTGGTTCTTCGACCGGAGGCCGCCTCGGTTTCTTCACCACGGGGACGTATTCCTCATCCCTGCTTTGTTTCTGCCATCCGGGGTGAACCCTTTTCCTGTCGTCACGCTCCGTCCCGACGTCTTTCACACCCTTAGTGCCTGGCTTGGCGGAAAAGTTCGAGAGCGGATCGTACTCCATGTCCGTCGACGGTTTCAAATTGTCCAGGGTGTACTTATTCTTGGAGGATGATGAGCATGTAGAGGGAGTGCGGGGTGCTGGAGCTTTTTTAGCCACGGCTCTGGACACAGCTGTCGGAACGTACTCCAGTGAGTTCGCGTAGCTGCTGCCCGAGTCCAGCGTGTATTTGCTGGAGCGAGGAGTTGGGTTGTACTCAGACGTCTGGCTCATCTGATAACTCCCCGGATCGTAAGCGCTATGGGACGATGACGCGGCGGCCTTCTGTCTGCTGTAACCTGCTTTGATGGAGCTGTTCGCAGGATCGTATCCCTGCTCGCCAATCCGAGACAGCTTCTTCTTCTTCTCCTCCATTTCGCTCTGGACCGCCTCGATGGCCCGGTTGACCAGTTCCAGCTCCGTGGGTCCCAGGTCCATAACCGGACTTGCTGGGGGCTCTGCATTGTATTGCTCTGTGGGTCGGACCACCTCAGGGTTAAACGGGTCATAGCCTTGGTCTGCACATAAGAGTCAAAGTACAATATATAATTAGATACCGTCTTTTACCCAGGGTTGAATAATGTACACTCAGTTTAGGTGATTAATGAACTAGAAAGATATAATTAACCCTTAAAGGACAAAACAGAATGGCCTGCCTGCTGTGAGATGACAGGAAGCGCAGGGTAAATCAAATAAGCACTTTGCACAGCCGAAGTGAGCAGGAAAGAGGGCAGCCATGGCCTAATGGTTAGAGAAGCGGGTCGGGGACCGAAACGCCGCTGGTTCAACTCCCGAACCAGCAGGAAGAGTGTGTGGCGGCGAGCAGCACCTTTCCCTTTCTCCACCTTCATGGCTGAAGGCACCTAACCCCCTACTGCTCTCCAGGCACCGCAATGTGGCTTTGGATGGGTTAAATGCAGAGCCTAATTTCCCTTGTTGGATTAATACAGTAAATAATATATTCTAAAACCAAAAAAACACATCAAAGCCTGAGGACGATGGGCTACAAAAGCTAAAGGTCTCACCAGGTTCCAGTCATATCTCAGAATAACAGAAATCTGAGGTAAGTGTGTGCACAGACTCACCGAAATTGGACGGTTAATGATCGGAAACATTGTTGCATCTGCTACACGACTGGTCAAACCTCAAATGATGAATATATTCAACCTTGTTGGGTAGTGGGCCAGTTTAACAAACACGGTGCTGAAAAACTTCTGTTAAAGTCAAGAGCTGATTTTTATTTTTTTTTTCTCTCTTTTAAATAAAACATTAGGCAAGTTTTCAACACCAAGGACTCTGGGTAAATATATACTGGGAACCGAAACACTCTCATTCTCACTTATCTGCCAAACCACTTAATCCTACTACGAGGGTTGCAGGGAGTTTGGAACCTATCCCAACCGACACTGTGGTTAAGGGGTACACCGTGAACACCTCACCAGACTATCACACACACCTAGAGGTGATTTGGACCACCATATCAGCCTAAAGTTCATCTCTTTGGAGTGTGTTCGAGGAAAGCACAGGGGGAACACGCAAACTCGAACCCGGGACTCGAACCCAGGAGCTTCTTACCGTGAGGCGGACATGCCAACCACTACACCACTAAACAGCTGTCAGGAAAACAATCCAAGCAATAAATGTTTCCTTTTCAGTGATGACAAAGAAAACCAGGTTTGATTAAAGCTCCTGTGTTGTTTTTGAGGGAAGGAAGAGGATCCTGATGCTGTGAAAAGGTTCAGCTGCTGGGTTGGACTCTTCATGCACAAATAACCTGAAGAGATGGATTTGAGTACACAAAAGGAATTCGAGCACAGGACTGTTGGAGGCTGAAGACTTCTGACACATGATGGGTCATTAACTGACCTCATACAAACACACACACAAATACAAACACACACCAGCCGAGACCCCACAACCCTCCCAGAATCAGGTGGAGGATAAACACAGCTACTCACCGTTCGAGTCGGGTGGACTCTCTTTGACTCTGCTGATCTCGTACGACCCAGTGGAGGTTCTTTGTTTGTTGCCGTGCCTGAAGTGACAGTGCGGTCTGTTACAGCCACTTGTCCCGTCAGAGTAAAACGGGCAGTCAATCCCACGGAAGAAACCGGTGGACCTCAGCATGGTCACGCTGAGACGCTTTCATAACCACACTCATTCAAACACGTCTCACTCAACCCTAAACTACTCGCTTTATCTTCGACTCAACGCGTCTTTCCGAGCTTTCTTTCGCTCTTTCTTTTAGCAAAGCTTCCTAGTGGGCCGCCATGTTGGATGGGCGGATGTGAATAGTAGCACCTGTTAGGAAAGTAGTGCACTAGAGCTGCTGTTGACGCCATTATTCTGCACCCTAGTCAGGGCGCTCATAGAGGGAGCGAATTGGGATTTGGAAAGCAGACGAAAAGGCCCCCCCTGCTTTCTTGTTTTTACGCCACATAGTAGGCTGATGTAGTTGCCTGCGTCAAAAGAAGATAATTGAGTCTGAGGAGTTTCTAAACGCCTGCGAGGGGCGGTTGTATGCAAATACGGTTTTTTTTTTTTTTTTTAATAAATAATCATGGGGAAGGGGCTTTTATCTGTTTGTAAAAAAGTGCGTGTGTAGGTTTAAGGAAAGGCCCCTTTTGAGAAAGTATGTCAATGAAGTAATACAGTATATACACATACAAATGCTCAGCTGTATTGTTTATGACTACTGATAGTGAAATATTTTAATGACAAAACAGTTGTGTAAAAACAGTAAGACAGACAACACAACTTTTATTTAAAAAGTGATCGCATGAGAAGCGCCCCTCGCAGGCCCAGAAGTCCATATTTGTCACTGTAGAATCTTAAGCACGCCACGTCCTTCATGGTCCAATACAACACCAAGTCCTCCTCTTTGGTCCTGGAGTAGTCCCAGTCCTGCACAGGTTTTCATGCTCGACACCTTATTCAACTAATCAGCCTTCAAGTTCATACGGGAGTAAGGAAAGTAATATGCAGGACAGAGGGGTCTGACAGCACTAAATCATACAGGTACCGAGTCATACAGGCCACGTAGGTGGTTCCGTCAAACCACCCCCGGATTGGAGTATGCATCATCTTTCTGGAAGAAAAACAAAAAAACAAAAAACAAACTCCATTACATTAGGAGCTTACATGTCTCCACATGAAGGGGGGGGGGGGGGGGAAATAAGGCACCCCCCCTGGCTAGTAGAAGTAACTGCCAAGTTTGAGGAGCTTAATCTCAAAACAGTGAGTTCTGGGCCAGAATGGTAATGACTACAGACTGACTATATCCACCACATTATAGGCCGGGTGGATTTAAAAACAAAACCAAAAAACCCCACAAGACCATTGTAACTTTTATCCATTTAAAGCATTCCAATCTCACACCATACAAACATTACATGAAGTTCATGAGACAACTGACCGTCTGAGTGATCACACTAACTGCATTTTTAAAACAAATATTTTCCACATATGAAATTTGTGTCAAACTACTAATCAAGAGTAAATTACTTCCCCATGATGAACTTCACCTCGACTACAAGACGAGCATGTAAATGCACAAGGCTTCACGCACTAGGAACTCATAACTCTCTCCAAATGTACAAATCCACTTCACACAAAAACACTGATACAATTTACCAAATTGTTCTTCTAGAAGGATATTTTTTTACTGAAAAACTTTAAAAAAATTTTTTTTTAATATATAAACTTCTCTAAATAGATGTATTGCCATCTAGGCCCAACTCCATTACATGGGCCTGTCTCTATAAAACCTGCACCAAACATGTAGTGGCAAGAAACTGAAGTCATAAAGTCAGCTATAGCCTAGCTCATTTAACTACAATTAACACCACACACAAACAACACCTATTTTACTCATCATTATAAGCATGGGGGTGTGTTATACACCTTCTACAGACATCAAGCCAGCCAGCACTCTTATACAACCTCACCCACAAAAGATCAGCCATCATTGTTGAAGGAAAGAAAACAAACTTTTCTTTCACCCCTTTTATAATACCCTGACAGCTGCAAACAGTTAAGTGTGGATCAACATCTAATCAGGGGTGTGTCCAGTTTAATGAGTCTGATTTACATTTTTTGACGTCAGCTTTATGCGTCGGTTTGAATTTGTTTGGTGCTTATTTACTTACTTACTAATTTATTTTTACCTGCTTCCAAGTACCCTGACTCTGAAGGACAATTGGGCATTTGATGTAAGAGAGAGAGAGAGAGAGAGAGAGAGAGAGAGAGAGAGAGAGAGAGAGAGAGAGAGCATTAAAAATAAAAAAACAATTTAAGCAGAAATACATTAATGATATTTGTGTACATGAAACACAGCAACAAAAGCAAACACGGATTGATGGCAAAACAGGAACAAGGGAAGAAACAGATAAAAAAGAAAAGGAGTAGAATATAATCAGAAAGCAATTTTAGTGAAAATATAAATTAGTTGTGTTTACCACAGGGCTCTTAATTCAACACTGCGTTCATAACAGCAGCGTAGTTCCAGCTGCAGCTGGTGGTGAGGTTCCAGACTACAACCAAATGAAATTTCATTCTCAATCCCTTCCTCCTTCAAAGCCTGTATAGTTTGGGCTACTGTTAAAACATGGGGTTACAAGATGGCGGCCTCCACGAGAGGGGACCCGCCTCATGTAGATATAAACAGTTTACTGCAAGGTTTCAAAATCATAACTTTTAAAAAAATGCTCATAGATTAAAAAGAAACTTTTTTATTGATGATATACTTAATTTCTGCTTAACGTTCCACAATGCCATACACCTCCATGACGTTACACACTGTACCTTTAATGCACCCACTCTATTATAGTTAGGAAGCAGGAATCTTGAGTCATCCAGGACCATAAAGTGTTTTTTTGTTTGTTTGTTTGTTTGTTTTCTCATAAATTGGGTTCACAGTCATATTGTGTTCCCAGAAAAATGTACCAAACAACTTAACCATAAGAATAATTTCTTTAATCCAGTAAATATCTAGTAATGTATAAATCAGGTGTGTTTGTCCACTTATCTGTCAAACCTCAATTAGGGTCACGGGGAACACTGGGCGGAGGCGGGGTTACACCCTGCTCAGCTCGCCGGACCGCCACAGGGCAACACATACAAACATTCACACTCACATTCACAACTAGGGGCAATTTGAAAGAGCCAATTAGCCTGTGCATGTCTTTGGACTGTGGGAGGAAACCAGTGTACCTGGAGGAAACCCACTCAAGCACGAGGAGAACATGACAACTAAACACAGACACGCCCCCGCCGAGCCCGGGACTAGAACTCCGGACCCTTTTGATGTGAGGCGGACGTGCAAACCACTGCACCGACATACAGCCATCCTGCGCAAACTTTAAACTTATTTAATTTTTTATTAGATGTCTTCTAATACGACCATATGTAACAGATATCCTGTCGGGTAGAAACCATACCATATGTCTGGAATTTTACGTTTTGTCGGTGTCTTCTATTTTTTAGACGGTCTCTTACTACACAGCGCGTTATACACAACCAGTGACGTGTTGCCCCGCCCATTGTTCAAGCCTCGGGGAGGGGTTAGGGGTTGTGGTGAAAGAGGGCATAGTCTAACAAGTTTACTTCCAGGAAACAGTGAGGTGTGTCACATTCAGTGCAGAGGAACTGCTTAAAGACTTCAGTTTGGAACATTTATATATTTATATATAAAAAGGAAAGACATCTATGAAAGAAATTAACAATGGAGAAGAGTATGGATAGTCTCTCTGGTAAGACTTTTAAAAATATATAAAATTCACAAATACTAAAGAGCAATAAGCAGTGATGAATGAAGAAAGAAGAAATCTTGCAGGACCTGCCACAGTTTGTCTGGAGTGAAATCTATTTGTGTAACATTGAATTTTGTGCTGGAAAATTATCGTTTGGAAATCTAAGATTGTTTTTGCGATGACTCGGTCATGCATGCATTAATCTGTTCATTTTCTGAGCCGCTTAATCCTTTTGATCCTTTCCACCCGGAACAGCTCACAATTCCATTTCAGGGTCAACACACACACACACACACATACACACATACACACACACATCTATTCATTTACATTTACAGAATTTGGCAGACGCGCTTATCTGGAGGGACTTACATTTCTCTTATGTTTTCAAGGGCCAAACAATGGAAGCACGGTGGTGCTGGGGATTGAATCCCTTAACCACTGAGCCTCCACTGCCCATTTACACCTGCACTCACACCTAGGGACAATTTGGAGCAGAGAGTTAGCCTAATGTGCATGTCTTTGGACTGTGGGAGGAAACCGGAATACCCGGAGGAAACCCATGCAAGCAGGGGAAAAAAACGTACAAACTCCACACAGAAACGCCCTGGCCAAACCCAGGACTCGAACCCAGGACCTTGTTCTCTAGCACAGATGGTAATGTTTGCAGTTTCCAAGCCCTGCCGTGTTACTCACTTTGTATTTCAAAACCACCTGGATGTTGAAATCATTTTCCCAAAACCAACTTCCTCTTGTGTTTTCTTGCAGATGTGCAGAAGTTGCACAAGAGGGTCATGAGAAACGGTGTCCTGAGGTCCACCCAGATCAGCTCCCTTTTAGGTGGTCAGTCAATCAAAGATGTGATTTTAAACGAATTCTACGTTCCGCTTTCAGTCAGCGCAAACGCGAGAGACGCTTACGGCGGGTGCGCGATCTCAGACTTGGACCGTGTGATTGCTCAGGAGTTTGGAGAAGGGGCTGAACCCGGTAAGTTGCTCCTGAGTGGAGGACCAGGGATGGGCAAGACCACAGCAATGGAACAGCTCGTTTGGGACTGGGCCTCTGGAGTCCAGCTTCAGCGCTTCACGTTTATCCTGAGAATGAGCTCGGGTGTGTTTCATGGACCTGAACAGAGTCTGCAGAGCGTCCTTCTCAGCTCACACACTCATATCTCAGCTGAGCATCTTGAGATGATCTTCAGGACGCCTCACAGGATACTTTTAGTGTTGGATGACGTCCAGGACCTTCGATCTAACGCCGCTGAATCTGCAAAGCTGGTTTCCGATCCACATCAGCCAGCAGGGGGCAGCATATTGGTGCGCAGTTTAATAGAGGGGTCTTTGTTGCCCGGAGTGTCATTACTGCTCACGTCAAGAGATGCTTCCGAGATGAATTCCGCACATGTTGCTCAGCTGATTGGTTTCTCAGACTCCCAGAGGAAAGCATTTTTCCGGCGCTTCTTCGACAGCAATGATAAAGGAGAGCAGATACTTCATCGCTGCGAACAAGCTGTCGGAATCAAAGAGCTTTGTGCTTGTCCTGGGTTCTGCTGGACCCTGTGCTGTGTGTGCAAAGAGCAATCGGAGAGTCGTTGCGTCCCCGAGACACTGAGTGAGCTGTACTGTGTGATCACGCACACACTACTGCAGGAGCATAACCTGAGCGTTGAGACAGCAAAGGAGCTGATTTATGGTTTGGGAAAACTTGCGGAACAGCCCACATCTGTCACCTGCACGCGTTCTGATGTCATCAAATGTGGCCTTCAACCTTTCCTGGGTTCCCAGATCCTGTCTGCTGTCCTGCGCGATGCCACTTCCTCTGAAGCTACGTTCTCCTTCACGTCTCAAACATTCAAAGACTTCGTACGGGCGGCCTCGTCTTACCTTGGCCATGATGATGATGATGATGCTGGCAGGATCCTAGAAAGTCCCATAGAAATACACAACTACCATTTTTTCCTTGCCGGACTTTCAGACCCCATGCAGAGGAAGCTTCTGGAAAGCTCTGTAGGCCTCTTGAGCAGCGGCCGTATCTCCGAGTTTCACCGCTGGCTCATGGGTACGGTTGCAGAGGTGTTGCCGGGTATGGAATGTACAGAACACTGGCATGTTTTGCGTATCCTCTACCACACACTCAGCCCTACATTGGTCAGGGAGAGCGTTGGAAAGTCCAAGTGGAGGCTGATGGGCTACGGTGGCATGCAGGAAGCTGACTGTGCAGCGCTGGCGTTTGTAGTGCGATGTTTAGGAGAACTGGAGTACCTGAACCTGTACAGAAGCTCACTGAGCGAAGGGCAGGCAGAGAGACTCATAACTGTCTTCCGCATGGCCCAAACCATCTGGTAAGGAAGGGGAAGAGGGAGCATGAAGAATGGGAAAGTCTGGACTTGAAACATTTTGTTTATTGACTTTATTGGTTTGGCAATTTGACCTGTTGGGTGGCACGGTGGCGTAGTGGTTAGGATGTCCGCCTCACAGCAGGAAGGTCCTAGGTTCGAGTCCTGGGCTCGGCTTGGGCATTTCTGTGTGAAATTTGCATGTTCTTACTCTGCTTGTGTGGGTTTCCTCCAGGTACTCTGGTTTCCTCCCACAGTCCGAAGACATGCACATTAGGCTAACTGGCTAACTAGGTGTGAGTGTGAATGGATGTGTGTGTGTGTTGGCCCTACGTTGGACTGGCGAGCTGTTCAGAGTGTACCCCGCCTTCGCTCAGAGTGGGTTGAGATGGGCTACAGCTTCGCCTTGACCCTAGTGGGATTAAACGGTTTGGCAAATGAATGAATGACTGGTGAATTTGACTTTTTGGCAATTGTTTGGACTTGGACTTGGACTTTGGTAGTGGCCTCGCCAAATATGAGGAACAAAAATGCTGCACAATGTCTGAAAGAATTAATTCTGTCTTTTAGCAAGCGGCCACGATTACACACCGTGCACACACGGGTCTTGTTTTGTGTTTTTTTATAACTTTTTTTTTTTTTTTTTTTAACATTTGAAAACCATTATAAATATTTCACCTTTCAGCTTGGATCAAAGCACATTGAGCGTGGGTGTGACAAGACAGTTGGCTCAGGCGCTGAAGGACGGACGAGCTACCAAAATCAGCCTGACCCACTGCAAACTGGGAGAAGAAGCAGTAAAGATCCTGTGTTCGTCCCTCACACACTCCAGGATGCACACACTCAAGTAGGATCCTCACAAAAGCACACAGAGAAAAAAAAAATTTTGTCATCATGTATGTCACTCTGTGTGTGTGTGTGTGTGTCTGCGTGTGCGTATGTGTGTGTGTGTGTGTGTAGCTTGTGGGCCTGCCATGTGACAGCAGCGTGTAGTGAGGCGCTAGGTGAGATGTTGTCCATGTCTAAGCTGCGCGTGCTGGAGCTGGGAGGTAATGACCTAAACGATGAGGGACTCCTTCGTCTCGTCGGTGCACTCGGGACGTCCACGTGCACGCTGCAGAAACTTGGGTTCTCTCTTTTTTTTTGCATGTGCACAAACACAACATAAACAACAGACAATTCTATAAACAAATTTCTGTTATTAAGTAAAGTAAGGTTGTGTGTGTGTGTGTGTGTGTGTGTGTGTGTGTGTGTCTGCACTCTGCAGTTTAGATCAATGTTCTTTGACCAGGTCATGCCTGGCTGTGCTGTCATCAGCCCTGATGTCTTCTCTCTCTAATCTGAGGAATCTGGTCCTGAGTAGGAACTTGCTGTGTGATGACACTCTGGAACATCTCTCACAAGCGCTACAAAGTGGCCGCTGCAATCTCACCACACTGAGGTAGTACACACACACACACACACACACACACACACACACACACACTATTCACATACACTGTCTTATATCCATAAAAATACACCTACATACACATTCATCCATTTATTTATTCATTTTCCAAACAGCTGAATCCTACTAGGGCCTCAGTGAGGCCGGAGCCTATCTTAGCCGATGTGCATGTCTTTTGGACTGTGGGAGGAAACCGGAACATCAAGAAGAAACCCATGAGAGCACGGGGAGAACATGCAAACTCTACACAGAAACACCTTTGCCAAGCCCGGCCCTCGAACCCAGAACCCTCTTGCCATGAGGCGGACATGCTAACCACTATCCAAATGTGATACCACAATTTCAAAATCTCTCTCACACACACACACACACACACACACACACACACACACACACACACACACACACACACACACACACGCATTAAAAAGAAAAATGTTCATGAGAGAACAAATATTCAGACACAATAATAAAATCAGCTGCACGGTGGCGCAGTGGTTAGCAAGAAGTTTCCCGATTTCCGGGCTCGGTTGTTTCTGTGTGGAGTTTGCATGTTCTCCCCGTGCTTGCATTGGTTTCCTTCGGGTACTCCGGTTTCCTCAAACGTCCAAAAACATGCACAGTAGGCTAATTACCCCTAGGTGTGAGAGTGAGTGTAAATGGTTCTGTGTGTGTGTGTGTGTGTTGTCCCTGCAATGGTCTGGCGAGCTGTTCAGGGTGTACCCCACCTTTGCCCAGAGTCGGCTGAGACGGGCTCCAGCCTCCCCGCGACCCTGATTAGGATGAAGTGTCTTAAAAAATGAATGAATGAATGCATATTAAAATATATGTATATGTAAAAGTTATATTAAAATAAATCAAGTTCTAGATATAACTACAGTAACTGCTTTGTGTTTGTGTATTTCCTCTGTAGGTTATTTAATAATCAGCTGACCAGCTCCTGCTGTCCGTCCCTAGCGGCCGCGCTTCAATCAGAACACTGCGCTCTGACCGAACTGGACCTGTCCGTGAACGACTTTGACGAATCAGGCGCGCTTCTCATCTGTGATGCTCTGAAATCCCCCAAGTGTTCCCTGGAGAAGTTTGAGTATGTGTGTGTGTGTGTGTGTGTGTGTGTGTGTGTGTGTCATGATGAGTGTGCTGTATATGTATGTCCACATCAGACATTAGAGTTTCATTATCTCAGGTCTCGTGACGCGAATTCTGCTTGTATGATATTTCAGTATAAAATTCCTTATTGGCGACATGGTGGCGTAGAGGTTCACACGTCCGCCTCACAGCAACAAGGTCCCGCGTTTGAGTCCTGCTCTCAACGAAGGTGTTTCCGTCAGGAATTTTTGTCTTCTCCCCATGCTTGTGTGGGTTTCCTCCGGGTATTCCAGTTTCCTTCCACAGTCCAAGGACATGAATATTAGGCTAACTGGCGGTTCCAAATTGCCCCTTGGTGTGAGTGTGAGTAGGAATGGTTGTGTAAGTTGACTCTGGGATGGACTGGTGAGCTGTTCAGGGTGAACCCCGCCTTCATCCAATGATGGCTGAGATGGACTCTGGCGTCCTTGCGAGCCTGGCAGGGTTAATCGGTTCGGCGAATAAATGAATGGTTGGATATTCGTTATGAGCGCTACCTCTTCTTTCACACTAGGTGGCAGCACCAGAGGTATCATAGCACTAGTTGTACTGCTGTAGGAACCCAGGTACCCGAAAACATTCTAAACATTCTTGTTTTACAGTCACCAAAGTGAAAGTAGGAACTGCAATAAAAAGCGGCCCATAGTACACAACTACTCAAAATATCCGAACTCCGTAGCGTAGCTGACAGAAGAAACCTTCCTATAAACCACAATATATACTATACATGCACTCCGGCTCCTATCACGGCTGTCTTGTTTTTATTCGTGTGTGTGTGTGTGTGTGTGTGTGTGTGAGAAATGAAGATCCAGCAGGACGTTCATTGTACTTATTGTGCTTTATATACTGTATGTATATGCTTATGTGTGTGTTTGTGTGTCTCAGAATGAATGCGTGTGAGCTGACGGCTCCAGTGTTCAGCGCACTGGGTAGTGTGTTGATGTGTGGCACTAACAGGCTGAAGGAGCTCGGCATCGGAGTAAACAGAGTAGGAGACGCTGCAGTCCGACCCATCTTGGAGGCCCTGAAACACCCTCACTGCCGACTACAGCACCTGGAGTAAATCTGACTCTCTTACACACACACACACACACACACACACACACACACACACACACACACATGCTTAAGCAACAATGGTGAGTCATCTTGTACAGTTTATTCTGTATATCTTAGGGGGTGATCACACTAGAGGTGTGATAGAAAAGTGACTGGCGTGAATAGCAATTCGCGACTGTCTCTTTTCATTCTCAAAACATTCCCAAATTTGTCATTCGCGATTGTCGACATTCGCGATATCGCATTTTGGTCACTTGCTTCGTGAACTCATCGCAAACACGTTTGAAATTTCGCAAAACGAGGCTCTGACGCGGAGTAGTCTCAAACTCAAACTTAGTCCGCACATGTCACAAGAAGGTCGCACCTAATTCGTTTTTTTGTTAGCAAGGAACAGCGACAAGTTGGGGACTTCCATACGGAAAGTTTGAGAAAAGTTTGAGACTTGCTGGCATCCGGCATATTCCGCGTATTTTGTCATCATTCGTATTTTATTCGCATCTTGTTCGTGCTAATAGCATGTGAAAATAAAAAGCGAATGGTTTGAGAACAAAAAGCGAGCAAAACGCGACTGGTTTATGACAAGAGGTTCGCTTTTTACACCAAACATCCGCAAATCAGTCGCCGACTGCCATGCGACTTTCTCGCGACTTTCACGCGATATATGTATTTAAGCCACAAAATATTCGCTTGCATGTGAAGTCACAAAACATCCGGACGTGAATTTCAAAATTCACAAACAAAAAAAATCGCTGTTTTTTAAAATTTTAAATCAAGTCGCGTCAGTTGCTTTTCTATCTCTATACCTCTAGTGTGATCACCCCCTAAGTGAGAATGTCGTACTCAATAACGCTGCTGAGAGATTTGCTGTGTGAGATGAATAGCAATGTGATTGTCTACTAGAGGTTAGAAATTGCTCTACGCACACTTTGATCACTTATGCTGTGAACTCCAGTTGAGGAAAAAATAAAACTCCCCTCAGCCATACATAGCCCAATGGTAAAAGATGCGTTTTTGGAACCAAAAGGTTGCTGGATCGAATCCTGAACTAAGGATAAATGCGTAGCGGCGAGGGGAAATGAGCAGCACCCCTTCTTCCACCTTTACGGCTGTAGTGGCCTTGAGCAAGGTGCCTAACCTTCTACCACTCTGCAGGCGCAGCAATGTAAAGCTGTGGTCTTCCACAGCTCCGAGTGTGTGTGTGTGTGTGTGTGTGTGTGTGTGTGTGTGTGTGTGTGTGTGTGTGTGTGTGTGTGGGTTAAACATGTATCCTTGTGTATATAATAATTTATGAAAGCAAACAGATCACCGTAACCTTGCATGAGTGCTGAACATATCAAACCACATCTTAGTCGACTGCAGCACTCACTAGCTTTGCAGACTTTCTATATCTTGCAGAGCATGTACGGGTTACCCCATGTAGCACCACCCACCACCCGAGGCCAGGCCTCTTTCAGTATATGGTAAAGCACTCTGGCACCCTTCTTTTTACTTGGCCTTATAAGTAAACACTCATTTATTCATTCATTCATTTTCTAAGCCGCTTAATCCCAAATAGGGTCGCGGGGAGGCTGGCGCTTATCTCAGCCGACTCTGGGTGAGGGCGGGGTACACCCTGGACAGCACGCCAGGCCATCGCAGGGCCAACACTCACACACAACCATTCGCACTCACATTTAGGGGTGATTTGAAACAGCCAATTAGCCTACTGTGCATGTTTTTGGACTGTGGGAGGTAACCGGAGTACCCAGAGGAAACCCACGCAAGTACGGGGAGAACATGCAAACTCCACACAGAAACACCCGAGCTGGGAATCGAACCCTGGCCTTCTTGCTGTGGGGCGAACATGCTAACCACTACGCCACCGTGCCGCCAACACTCGTTTAGTTAATTAACATTTTTAATTAATATCACTTGAGGTATTTATCAATTGAATCACTCTCTCACTCACTCACTCACTCATTTGCTGAAACACTTAATCCCATTAGGGACACGGGGAGGCTGGAGCCTATCTTAGCCAATACTTGGCAGGGTACACCCTGAACAGCTCCCCAGCCCACTGCAGGGCCAACACAGACACAGGACACAACACTCACACCTAGGGGCAATTTGAAGCAGCCAGTTAGCCTACAGTGCATGTCTTTGGACTGTGGGAGGAAACCAGAGAACCTGGAGGAAACCCATGCAAGCACAGGAAGAACATGCAATCTCCACACTAAAACCTCGCCTGGGGAATCAAACCCAGGAACTTCTTGGTGTGAAGCAGACATGCCCACCACTACTCCAGCATGCCGCCACTTTGGTTTATCAATTGCCCATTTATTTATTTATTTATTTCCCCCCCCCATAAGCCTGTGTTGCTTTTTTTTTTTTTTTTTTGTTAATCAGCACTCGTTCATCTGTTGTGTTTGTCCTGGCAGTCTTGAGATGTTGGATCTGACGGACGCCTCTCTCGACGAGCTGTGTGAATCCGTCATGGCTTGTGATTCCTTAAGAAGCCTGGTTCTGAAGAATAACAGCTTTACTGATAGCTCCGTTCCCCGATTGGTCAAACTCGTTCAAGACCGTCCAATCCTGGAACTGAAGTAAGTATGACGCTCATCAGGTGTGAAACACACACCACCCTGAGTTCAAGATCTGAGATCTGCAGCTCGCTTTGTCTCACTGTGTGTGGTTTTTTTTTTTTCCAGCCTGCAGTATAATGACTTCAGCGAGGATGCGTTCGAGTTGATGGACGTCTATGAAACAATACGATATTAGCACAACGTGCTAGAAGAGGATTGTAGACTGCAGTGTGTTTGAATAAACTGGATGTGTGGTATTCATTCTTATATACTGGAAACCTTTATATATATACTGTATATATATTTGAAACAAAAATCACTTACTCACTTATTTTCCAAGCCGCTTAATCCTATTAGGGGCACCGGGATGCTGGAGCCTATCTTAGCGGACACTGGGCGATGTCGGGGTGCACCCTGGACATTTCGCCAGACCACTGCAGGGCCAACACACACACAATCACTCATACTCAAACCGGGGGCAATTTGGAACCGTTAATTAGCCTAATGTGCATGTCTTTGGACTGTGGGAGGAAACCGGAGTACCTGGAGGAAACCCACACAAGCATGGGATCAGCATGCAAACCCCATACAGAAACACCTGAGTCCGAGACTTGAGCCCAGGACCTTCTTGCTATGAAGCGGACGTGTTAACCACTGCGCCACTAACAAAAATCAGTGTGTTATAATGAGAAGCTTTTTACGTACTGCTTTAAGATGGTTTGGGCAAATAGCCATCTTATGCTGGAGATATATTTGCTTTGTAAGCATGCATTCAAATAGACAACTTAATCATAAATATATACTTACTTAAATGTGTACCATGTGTGCTACTGCAGGATTCCACCAGGGGGCGAACTTGGTTATACATTCATTTATTCATTCATTCATTCATTTCATAAGTGCTTAATCCTGCTAGGGATTTACTACTACATCTCAGCCAGCTCTGGGCGAAGTCAAGGTACACAGCTTGCCAGTCCATCATAGGGCCAACACACACAACCATTAACACTCACACCTAGGGGCAATTTGGACCAATTGGGCCAATTGGCCTAATGTGCAAATCTTTGGACTGTGGGAGGAAACCAGAGTACCCTGAGCTAACCCACACAGGCATAGGGAGAACATGCAATCTCCAAACAGAAACACCCAAGCCTGGGACTTGAACCCAGAACCATCTTGCTGTGAGGCAGATGTGCTAACCACTACGCTACACTGCTGCCCCTTAGTCCCTTATGGGCAGCGATCCAGAGTGACCTAACTGTATCATTTTAGTAAAACCAAGCCTTGCTCAAGGGCCCAACAGTGGCAGCTTGGTGGTACTGGGAATTGAAACCTCAACCTTCGGATTGAGAATCCAGAGCTTTAACCACTGAGCCATCACTGCCCATAAGGGGCAAAGGCACAGCAGTGTAGCGCACATTTGCCTCACACCAAGAAGGTTCTGGGTTCAAGTCCCAGGCTTGGGTGTAAGTCACTTTGGATAAGGGTGTCTTCGAAATGCCATGAATGTAAATGTATTCTCCAGAAATGAAAGTGAAGTGAAGACAGTCCACTTGCACAAACCTGAGAATGTAAAGGAGTTTGTCTGGTTGTCCATCTGTAGTCGATGCTTGACAGGAAGGGACTTGTCGTTGTAATTCTCTTCAAGAACTCTTCACGAAATATTGGACGGGTACCAAGTGTGTGCACCAGTGTTTTTGCACTAAAGTGAAGATAAGCACCATTTGTATTAACTTTTATACCTAATAAATAAATGCATTTGTTTCATACCAGTGGTGTGTCTGAAGTGCAGTTTGGGTCTGGGATTATATAACCTTATTTATTATAATTTATTTCAAATGTATTTTTAAATAAAGACATGGATGTGTGTGTTAGACTGGTGATCTGTTCAGGGTGTGCTCCGTCACTCATTCAAAGTCAGCTGGGACCGGCTCCAGTTTCCTTACAACTCTGATGGGTAAGCAGATGATAGATGGATAAGTGTTAAAGCATCCAGGTGGCATTTATATCTTAAACAGGATGACACAATCATATTTTTAAGAATAATATTAACCAAAAAATGTATATTCCATTTAAAAATCACTGATGGCGGCACAGTGGATAACGTGCGCCTCACAGCAAGAACGTCTTGAGTTCGGGTCCCGGGCTCAACCAGGGTGTTTCTGTGTGGGGTTTGCATGTTCTCTCCATGCTCACATGGGTTTCCTCCGGGTACTCCAGTTTCCTCCCAAAGTCCAAAGACATGCACAGTAGGCTAACTGGCTGTTCCAAACTGCCCCTATGTGTGAGTGTGAATGGTTGTGTGTGTGTATGTGTTGGCCCTGCGATGGTCTGGTGAGCTGTTCAGGGTGTACCCCACCTTCGCCCAGAGTCGGCTGAGATAGGCTCCATCCTCCCCATGACCCTAATAGGACTGAGCGGTTCGGCACATGAGTGAGATGATGAGAGTGGTCACAATTAGTATTAGTATAGTAGTACCTGTCTGAAATTAAACTGAACCACTCAATCCTACTACCAGGGTCATGGGGAGGCTGGAGCCTATCTCAGTCAACACTGAGCGAAGGTGGGGTACACCCTGAACAGCTCACTAGACCACCACAGGGCCAACACACATACACAACCATTTACACTCACACTCACAGCCACTTAGCCTAATCTGTCTTTTGGACTGTGGGAGGAAACCCACTAATGTACGGCGAGAACATTCAAATACGAGGCCCAGAACTCAAACCCAGGACCTTCTTTCTGTGAGACGGATGTGCTAACCACTATGCCACCGTGCTGCCCCCAATCAGAACACGCCACTGCTTATATCTAGTGGGTGTATACGCAACAATATAATGTATCGAGGTTATATATTTTATCTATGTGGAAATGATGTACACATCTGATTGCTTTAATGGTGTGTCAGTTTACCCTGCATTAAGCTGAGTATCTGAGAGAGCGCACAAACGTGTTTTCACTCTGACGCTAGTTGATTGCCTTGGAATCCCATCAGGCCAGTTTTATTAAGTTCCTTTCTAGAGAAACCCTTCAGGCTTTTGACTGGAGGAGTGACAGTTGTAGAAATTCTGTAGTCTCTGATTATAGACTGACTGATCAGAATCAGATGAATCCGAAAAGATTTTTTTTTTTAATGACATCCCATTTCTTTTTGCTGCCCGAAAGCAATTATAACTCATAGAACTGCGATAAAGACCATGAACTTTACAACGTCTATGTCCTATGACAACGTCTTACCTGGATCTTCATAATTTCACCATAACTGAGTCAACTAGGACTTGTAAATGATTAGCGTTCGAATATAGTCATGGTTGATTTCCACACGCCACACGTGCACTTCCACATGGAAGTGCACATTACACAGTCATAAAAATAAATAAATAAATATCATTGGTGTCTTGGTGGTAGCACAGTGGTATAGTAGTTAGCACGTCTGCCTTACAGCAAGACATGCTAACTACTATTACACACGTGTGTGTGTGTGTGTATGTGTGTGTGTGTGTGTGCACATATATTATCAACATTACTGAGAAATGTTCATGTGTTGTATGTGGAGAATGGGGGAGCATGGTTGAAATGAAAAAATAAGTACACACACACACACATACACACCTTAAAGACATGAGTTTAAGCCACTTAGTCCTAATTAAGGTCGTGAGAAAGCTGCCGCCCATCTCAGCCGAGGGCGGGGTACACCCTGGACAGCTCGTCAGGCCATCGAAGGGCCAACACACTCACACAACCCATTCACACACACTCACACCTAGAGGCGATTTGGAACCGCCAGTTAGCCTACTGTGCATGTTTTTGGACTGTGGGAGGAAACCGGAGTATTCCGCCTTTGCCCAAGTGTCGGATGAGATAAGCTCCAGCCTTCTTGCGATCCTGATACTAGGACTAAGCAGTTTGGCAAATGAGTGAGTGAGTGAGTGAGTGAGTGAGTGGTGTCTTGGCTGTTTTGGATGTGGGTCAGAACTCAGTAGATGTACTATCATATTTTAATATATAGATTTCTGCTCTGCCTAAGGTCGGAGGTCATGACAGATATCTTTACTGCTAGGTGTCTGAGGCTGGTCTAACAAGAGGAGTACTTCAGCCCTGGAGGAAATAAACAAACAAATCTCCAAAGCATTTCCCGACTACATCGCTGAATTTTCTTTTCACCGCTGCTTTCATTTGTATCACCTGTCTTAGTAGTTTAATTATTCGTTTAACAAGTTCATGTTCCGTGCTCCCCTTAATGATTGGTGTAGTTTTGCCCAGCGAACGTTTGTCTGCTTTCCTGAGTTCGACTGAAGTATTTTATTCAATGCTAGTCTTAATGGAAGTGTATGAGACCGTATTGATTTGGTCTCAGTTTTGTCATGAATAAACCTTTTTTTTTTTTTAATTGCCGTCTGCAAATTAGCGATATCTAACATAACAGCCAATCAGCATCAACTCAGCGACGCAGCAGCCTTATTGGGTTTTCTGTGGCACAGACACAGGACCACCATCCAAATCATGTTCCCTGGCTATGGGGCTCCACTTAGGATCTCTGCCAGTATTAAATGTGTGCTGAATATAAAATATACAAAAGGTAGCAGCGCACAGTGCACCACATGACTTTGTCTCAGTAATCACCTGCGTTTCCTAACAATCCTCATCAAAATGTGTTTTTTTGAATGACTTTCCACCCGTTAAACAGGTTTGTTAGGCTATATTTAATGATATTTTGGGTTTATATCATACATGAAAAAAAAAACCCAGTCTGGTTTAAGGTTTGCGATGACGTTCATATGGTAACAAGAGCCAAAACACACAAAGGTGTGACTCAGTCTACTTTAAAAACAAATCACAGTTTTCACGCTTGACTGTGGTTTCATTTTGAACTTACAAGCAGTGATCATGATTGAAGGAGAGAATTGAAGTATGTATGATGTAAAAGCATGCATAAAAACGCACTGAGAATGGAAGAATCGGAGAACGAGGAGAGCGAAGTATTTAAGGTTATAATTAAAATACAGTGCAAGTGTTGGCTAGCAACAAAATATGTAGTGTGTTACACAAGCCTAATTAGAGCTATAAAGATTTTTGCTGTACATTTTGTTTAGTTTTTTGAGAAACAATCGTCAGAGATTTTTTAAGATTTATTTTATTTTTAAAGAAAATCTTTAAAAAAAAAAAGAAAGAAATGCCCAGCCTTGTTCCTGTACAAACCTCCGCCAAGTACAAACCTCTGCCAAGCCCAGCAATCCCCCATATGAACCAAAATGTCAAAAAATCATCCCATCTCCCAATGTTAAAGAATCTGTTAAAAAAAAAAAAAAATCCTGGATCCACAAGTTGACCAGGATCATTTCCAAAAATTTATGGAGTCTTCCTTGTCCAGAACATTTTTGTGTAATTCTGCTAATAAACACCCAAACAAAGCAAGGGTAAAGCATAACCTCCTTGGCGAAGGTAATACCAAAACAAAAATGCAAAGGATCTGGTGAGAGGACGGTAAGTTTATAGGATAAAATTGGATCAGTCCTTGTCCTGAGTCTCGATCACCTTGATGAGAACAGTAGTGGAAATGATGGTAGTCACAGGCTCGCTGTGATCTGGAAAAGACACGCACAGATTCATATTACTGTTTGAGGTTTGAGGAAATCTGTTGAATGAATTATGTCAGACACTCTGACACATCTGGTTATGATCAGTATTGAGTTTCTGTCTCGTCACACGGAGCCTCATTATAATCACTTTTTTTTTATTCGTTCATTCATTTGCCGAACTGCTTCATCCTACTAGGGGAGGCTGGAACCTATCTCAGCCGACTCTGGGCCAACACAAACACACACACACACACACACACACACACACACACACACCTAGGGACAATTTGAACAGCCAAATAGCCTAATGTGCACGTCTTTGGGTGTGGAAGGAAACCGGAGTACCAGGAGGAAACCCACACAAGCACAGGGAGAACATACAAACTGCACAAAGAAATGTCCTCGCTAAGCCTAAGTCTCAAATTCAGGACCTTCTCGCTGTGAGGTGGACATGCTAACCGCTATGCCACGGTGCCGACCCATGGTGTTTGATATATATATATA
>JBCNYH010000015.1:3825715-3836930 GCA_039654325.1 Tandanus tandanus
GGAGTTCAGGCGTGTGCTCGTTCGATCGCTCACTCACTCACTCACTTACTCACTTACTCACTCACTAATCCCTTACTCACTCCCTCACTAACTAACTTACTCACTCCCTACTCCCTCACTCACTCCCTACTCACTCACTCACTCCCTACTCACTCACTCACTCCCTACTCACTCACTCCCTCCCTTCCTCACTCACTCCCTACTCCCTCCCTCCCTCACTCACTCACTCACTTACTCACTCCCTACTCCCTCACTCACTCACTCACTCCCTACTCACTCACTCACTCCCTCCCTCACTCCCTCACTCACTCCCTCACTCCCTACTCACTCACTCCCTCCCTCACTCACTCACTTACTCCCTCACTCCCTACTCACTCACTCCCTACTCACTCACTCACTCACTCTCTACTCACTCACTCCCTACTCACTCCCTCCCTCCCTCACTCACTCCCTCACTCACTCCCTACCTCACTCACTCACTTACTCACTTACTCCCTCACTCACTCACTCCCTACTCACCTACTCCCTCCCTCACTCAGTCCCTCCCTCACTCACTCACTCACCCCCTACCTCACTCACTCACTCCCTACTCACTCACTCACTCACTCACTTACTCACTCACTACCTACTCACTCCCTCCCTCACTCACTCCCTACTCCCTCCCTCACTCCCTACTCACTCACTCCCTCACTCACTTACTCCCTCCCTCACTCCCTACTCCCTCACTCACTCCCTCACTCACTCCCTACCTCACTCACTTACTCACTCCCTACTCCCTCACTCACTCACTCCCTCACTCCCTACCTCACTCCCTCCCTCACTCCCTCCCTCACTCACTCCATCCCTCACTCCCTCCCTCACTTACTCACTCACTCACTACTCACTCCCTCCCTCACTCACTTACTCACTCCTTCACTCACTCCTTCACTCACTTACTCACTCACTTACTCACTCACTTACTCACTCACTACTCACTCCCTCTCTCACTCACTTACTCACTCACTCACTCCCTCACTTACTCCCTCCCTCACTCCCTCACTCACTCACTCCCTACTCACTCCCTCCCTCCCTCCCTCCCTCCCTCACTCACTCACTCACTACCTCAATCACTCCCTCACTCATTTGTCCAACTGCTTAATTTTATTATCGTCGCGGGGAAGCTGGAGTTTATCTTAACCAACGCTGTGCGGAGGCAGGGTACATCCTGAACATCTCACCAGGCCGTCACTGGGCAACACGCACACACAACCATTCACACTCACGCCTAGGGGCAATATGGAACAGCCAGTTAACCTAATGTGCATGTCTGCGGACTGTGGGAGGAAACCCATGCAAGCAGGGGGAAAACATGCAAACTCCACTCAGAAATGCCCGAGCCAAGCCCAGGACTGGAACCCAAAGCCTTCTCGCTGTGAGGCGAACATGCTAACCAGTGCACCACCGTGCTACCCTGTTCCTTATTACTAAGATGAATGATTAGGCTTGTAGAAGGTGTGGTGTGAGTTGATTGAGTCCTTGTGTGTGTGTGTGTGTGTGTGTGTGTGTGTGTGTGTGTGTGTGTGTGTGCGTGCAGGAGCAAAGTGTGAGGCGAACACGTTCGATGGCGAACGATGTCTATATGGCGCTCTGAGTGACTCCATACGCCGCCTGCTCAAGGAGTACAAACGCATCACGGCTAAAACCATGCAGCGGGATTACTACGAGCAGTTCCTGCAGACGTGAGACACACACACACACACCTGTATAACCACATATATCTTCACTACAGCCAAGCATTTAAAAACGCACTTAGGAAACTTACAAAGGGGTAAATATTTAAATTGTGCACAGGGTTATACATACACACAGAAATGAAAGCTTCCAGTCAGCTGCAGGACCTTCGCCACTTGCCTTTAATGTGCTTTATTGTCAGTCTGGACCAAAAGGGAAGAATATATTTAACAATTAACACTTGAATTCTTGACTCTGATTGGTCAGAAGGCATGCATTGTTACTGCTACGTAACAGCAGGACGCGGGTAGTCGGTTAGAACGTAATGTGAGCGTTATATCGTGCTTCTTCTAATATTGTGTAATTTCCAGAGTAACAGTTTAGTCACATGGCGGAGCATAACCCAAGAAGAAGAATAAACAGGTTGAAAAAATTAGTTACTATTCGCTAAACAAAGAAAGACGTGCAGTTGTTGATGGATGTTTTCGTTATTAGCTGATTAACGCTATTATTAATTTATTAACCCTTTAGGGTCCGGGTTATAATTGGCCGTTTTTTAATACTTTAGATTTTACGCTTGTATTTCACCTTAAAAAACTGTTTACCTTCCCTTGTTTGGTGTAATTTTTTTTCACACAACCTCACCTGTGTGACCTTACACTTACTTTTTTATTTTGACATACTGTGTTCACATATTGGACCTAAAATAACGCAAAAAACACAAAATCCAAGTAGAAAAAAGGTTGTATATTTTTTACTGTGAAAAAACGCCAACAAAGTTTAACGAACCATTTTTATAACTTAGAAAGCAAATATAAATTGTAAATAAAAAAAAATTTGTACAAATTTAGCACTGACATTTCCAGGGTGTGTTACTCCTCCTGTTGTCCACTTGATGGCAGCGTTTACCTCCAGACTGCCTTGGGGGTTTTTTTTGCTGACATCACGCCGTGTAAACTGTCATCGCAGGCAGTTAAACTAAAAGTATTGAATTATTAATTATAACTCTGATTTTATTTGGCCTATCAACACCATTTAAAAACTGGTGTATAGTTTGAAGTCTGCACTTCTGACACAAGTTAAAATTGAGACTCGGCAAGACCACGTTTTCCTGCTACGTCATCTTAAATCAGCAACGTGATTTGGACGCGTCCAGCGACTCCTAAGGGTTAATTAATTAATTTTTCTCCCGCTAATTTAGTCATACCAGTCAAGTATTTCCTTCCCTCTGTGCGCTCTGTCTAACTTGAAGACGAATTAGATCCCGGTGTTAGACCAATGGGAAAGTTCCCGTCTATGTAAATGTAATGACTATCGTAATATTATTTTACTTTAGTACAATTTCCGTAAGCTCTCATATGCCTAGTAATAATAACATAAACAATATATCGTTCATGTCAAAGGTAATAACTTCCTAGGATCGCGCGCACACTAGTGGGCTGTGGACAGACAAACACACACGATTTCCTGCAGAACGAAAATTGGCACGTCACAGTACCTTCCACATAGCTCACACGGAAGGTAATATTATATATTTAGGTACTGTCTAAAGGCGGGCGTTTCTAGACTAAGGTCTGAAGCAAAAGAAGGAAAGGTTAACACTGAGTTTTCTGTTCACCACCTTTCACTCGCTGATTTCCTCCTTCATTCGCGTCTCCTGTATTGTTACTTTAATTATCCGTTTAACGAGTTTATGTTCCGTGTTAACACTAATGTTTTGTGTCGTTTTACCCAATAAAAGTTTGTCTGCCTACCCGAGTGAGATTGTGTGTTTTTTTTTAAATTCTGTGCAAGTCTGAGCGGTGGTGTAGGAGCTTGTATGAAGCGGGCCTGGGATTGAAGGGTCGCTGGTTCGATGCCCGAACCGACAGGAAAATACTGTGGCGTCGGGGAGAGTGAGCAGTACCTCCCCTTCCTCCACCTTCACAGCTTAAGTGCCCTTCAGCAAGGCACCTAACTCTTCCAACTCCTCTCCGCTGCTCTGTGTGTGTGTGTGTGTGTGTGTGTGCACTTTGTATGGGTTAAATGCAGAGCCAACATGGTATATCAAAATAATAATTTTTAAAATCTTTATGGCTTGGTGGAGGTTTGCGCATGACTTTATATCTAATGTACAATACATCTGTGACAGATTTCTATTTGTTTTTCTACTTCTCTATTTAAAAAATAAAAGTATTTATTACTAAGATGAAAACTTAAAGTAATCTTGTGCTGTTATATGCAAAATTTAAGGCAGTAAATTGTTTATATTTTATTTATTTTTTTTCTTCACATATTAAAAAATTGGCATATGATTAGCCTTCATGTAGCGTTCTGGTGTAGAGGTGAGAAGTGAGGTCTCTGAACCAAACCTTAACATTTGCATGTTCTCATCACTACTTTTCATATAAAGGGACTCATGGGTTTATCAGAGAGGCGTAATTCACCCTCGCACCTGCAGCTTCATTCCCTTTTGCTGTCATTACTTTCTCCCTGAATCAATTTAAATATCCGGTGTTGAGCTGGTAAATTATTCGTTCTTGTCCTGTTTTCCTGTGTCCGTGTGCAGGCTGCTGGAGCAGGGCTCATACAGCGACGTGACCTTCATGGTGCATGGCGAGATGTTCCGTACGCACCGCTGCATCCTCAGCGCCCGCTCAGAATACTTCGCCCATATGCTGGAGACCAAGTGGAAGGGCAAGACCATGATCGCTCTCAAACATCCACTGGTGGGTGCTGTTTCACACAAACACGCATTTATTTCACCGTCTATTTGTATCCTGTAGGATTTTTAGCCACTACCACCTTGCGGACACACAGAGCAGCCATTCTCTGCAGGTGCTTGGTTCATTACATGAAAATGAGGCATTTGCATGTGAATCCTGCTTTCATGTGCTAAGAATGGATATGTTGGCGCAAACCGGATGTAGCCGCGTCATCCACACACGAGGCAACATGGAGACTTCAGCCTTGTGTTAGAAGGTGTATAACGTGGACAGAAATCTCTAGTGGGCTGAATTTTATTTCCTTGTACGCAAGATTTAGACCACTGTTCATCAATCAATGTTAGGACACACAATTAAAGGCAAAAGTTTGCATCCCTTTTTCAAACAAAATGTACTCAGGAAAAAGAAAATTGAGGGCGGCACGGTGCGTAGGGGTTAGCACGTCCGCCTCACAGCAAGGAGGTCCTGGGTTTGATTCCCAGGTGTTTCTGCGTGGGTTGGCTCCAGCCTCTCTGCGGCCCTGATTAGGATTAAGCGGTTCGGCGAATGAGTGAGTGATGAGTGAGAGTAAATCCTACGTGTTGGATCTTTATCTGCGTAAAGAATAAAACACACTGTCGAGTTGATTATTTTCCTAAAACAGCATATAGCTGTTGAAGTGTTTTTATTATTCTTATACCGCAGTTAATTTGTAACGATTGGAATTTATTATTAATGAACGAAATGGGTGGCACAGAGGTGTAGTGGTTAGCACGTCAGCCCCAAAGCAAGAAGGTCCTGAGTTCAATTCCCGGGCTCGCTGCGTTTCCATGTGGAGTTTGCATGTTCTCCCTGTGCTGGCGAAGGTTTCCTCCGGGTACTACGGCGTCCTCCTACAGTCCAAATACATGCGCACAAGGCTAATTGTCTGTTCCGAATTGCCCGTGTGTGAGCGTGAGTGTAAATGGCTGTGTGTGTTGCTCGCCAGACCATCGCAGGGCTATTCAGGGTGTACTTTATCTTCGCCCGGTGTTGGCTGAGATAGGCGCCAGCCTCCCCACGACACCAGTGGTAGGATTAAGTGGTTTAGCAAATGAGTGCGTGAGTAATGAAGAAAACGTCAAGCGGTTTTAAACATTTGAAGTAATGTTCCATTCTGTAAGATCTTTAAAACCTTCCCTCAGCGTTTTCTCATAAACGAGGTCAGATCTAAAACGAGGCGAGAACAGCCGCAGCGCAGATCTAAAATGATCTTTTCTCCGGAGTGTGTGTTCACTGGGTTGGGTTCCTCCTTAATGCCTTAATTCGCGATTGTCTTCGTCCAGTACATGACCTCAAGGCACAAGAACAGGAATTCTCACGCTGGGTCGTTCTCTCAGTCTAATCTCGGGTAAATGATGTACTGTTTGCTCATTATGTCTTTATGACTACGCTGAAAACAGAACGTGGGAAAGGGAACATGACCGATAAGAGGATTTGGATAAACTAATAGGTTTGTCTTTTTTCAATGCTGGTTTATTTTTGACACTTGTTATAAAGAGAGTGTGTGTGTGTGTGTGTGTGTGTGTGTGTGTGTGTGCGCGCGCAAAACCAGGTGAACCCGGCTGCGTTCGCTGCCATCCTGCAGTACTTCTATACTGGTGAGTATCCCATAAGATAGAGAGAAGTGTTAAGATAAAAAACTTGCACTTAAAGCCGGGGTCGGTAATTTTTTTAACTATCTGCACAAACTGTTAGGTTGGTTGAAATGGTCTTTACACCCCGATAGCGATCAAAAACTTATGAAAGCCTCTGAAAAATCCGTAATCTTTGGCCACTGTAGTCCTCTTAAAACACCAACCAATCACTGCCTAATGGTCCGCTATTCAGTTTCCAATCAAATGCTCCCATGTGTCCCTGCTCATGCATGACCCTACTGTGCATGAACCAGCAGTCAGAGCAGAGCTCATGCATGTGGTGGTGATGGTGGTGAGGGTTTTGGAAGGACCTCCACGGGACAGCGGAGGGTTTAGCCGGAGCGTTGACGAGATGCTACTTAAAATTTTGCTAGCTTTCCAGATTACCAACCCCAGCTTTAAATCCAACACTGTAGACGCTATCCCAGAATTCCTCACAGTATTGTTTGTGTACCCGGTGACTTTTTGCAGGTCGTCTGGATATCGACGTGAATTACGTGGAGGACTGCAAGCGTCTGGCCAAGCAGTGTAAAATCAGCGAGCTGATCGAGGAGCTGGAGGTCAAGTGCAAGCAGATGCAAGAGTTTGGTGAGATGCTGCTGATCGTGACACTCTTTTTACACTGGGGGGGGTGTTTGTGGTAATCCCTATCTTTCCACCATCAAATAGAGAACCTGAACAAGTTTCTGTCTCTGTCAGTGTCCAATAAGCCGGGGACGTGTGTGAAGGTCCTCACTCTGGATCCTCATGACTGGCAGCTGCAGGACGGCATGGCGCTGTTAGCCGATAGCGCTCTCCCCGCTGATCTGAGGGTGAGACACGGACACATGGGTGCATACAGTCTGCCTTTATTCGAGTAAACTGCGTGTGATCTTTCACTTTCGCTTTTACTCTCACTTCCTCAGGTTGGATACGGACAGCTTCCTTTCGATTTGACGGACAGTTTTCCGAGCTACCCCGACATCTGCTTCCGGGTGGATGGTTATGACTTCCTGTGTCATAAGGTAACTGAATATCTGAATATCAGAGAATTTTTATTATGCCAAGGCGGAATGTTTTCGGGTATTTCATCCATATGTGTCCTCGTATGTGCATAAATCAGTCCGGGACATTTTTGTGAACGCCATGTCTCGAGAACGCTTTGATGGATTTCCTTCACACTGTGAACAAATGTCCACCTTGAGTCTAGGATGGATTGATTAGTTTTAGGGGGGGGGGTCAAAGGTCGTAGGTCATTGCCGCCTCATGATCACTCTTTCCTTGTGATGTGAATGCAGGTTCCAGGAATGGCTTGAGGCACGCTACAAATTTGATTCGAACATCAGCTTGAACTTAAGGATGAACTGATTAGAAGGAGGTCAAAGGTCAAGGACGTTACGGCTTCATGTTCATCCCTTGTTTAGTAATGCATTGAACTGTATGGAGGCATAGACCTCCCAGGCGGTAGTTCTAGTTTTTATTTAACGGTTCTCACATCACAACTCCTCATGTAACCTCTAATGTGACATCTATCGTGTGTGTGTGTGTGTTCATGTCCACAGGCGTTCTTCTGTGGCCGTAGCGATTACTTTAAGGCGTTGGTAGAAGATCATTTCAGTGAAGGTGAAACACTGCAGTCTCTTCCTGAAGTTCCTGTAATTACCCTGCATGATGTATCTCACGAACTATTCACCAAAATACTCTACTACATCTACAGTGATAACACACAGGTACACACACACACACACACACACACACACACACCAAATGAACTCAAATCTTGTGTGATATCACATCTTTGAAGCAGATCAAGGTGACAGATTATGATATGGCATCGGGTTAAGGGGGTGGGGCTTATGAGAAGCTTCCCATTAGCAGATTGGACAAATTTTTTTTTGGACAAATCACAACTGTGTATAGTTTGTGTTTTCATTGAGTGTTAAGCGATTAAAGCTGGTTGGCATGGTGGCTTATGTCATTTCATGTAACTTGTGAATGCAAAAAAAATATGATTGCGTTTCATTCCTTCATTTGCCGAACCACCAAATCCTACTAGGGTTGCAGGGAGGCTGGAGCCTATCACAACTGACTCTGGGCGAAGGCAGGGTACACTCTGAACAGCTCACTAGTCCATCATTGGCCCAACACACATACAACCATTCATACTCACACCTAGGGGCAATTAGGAACAGCATGTTGTCCTAATGTGCGTGTCTTTGGACTGTGGGAGGAAACCGGAGTACCCGGAGGAAACCCACGCAAGCACGAGGAGAGCATGCAAACTGGAGCCCAAGACTCGAACCCAGGACGTTCTTGCTGTGAGGCAGATGTGCCAACCACTATGCTACACTGCCACCCAGCCTTAGTCCCTTAAGGGCAGTGGTGGCTCAGTGGGTAAAGCTCTGGATTACTGATTTCTCTTTTCACTTTTGGAATATCTTATCTATCTTTTGGGGGCACTCCCAAGTGGTGCAACAGAAAAGTATTCACGCCATCATCCAGAGCTCATGAGCGCAAGCCCTGAGTGATGCGCTTTCCCTCCAAAGTGTGTTATGCCGCTTCTGATAATGCGTGAGCAGCAAACAACTTGTCAGCTGTCATCATGTGCCTCAGAGGAAGCCCACGGTGACCTCATCCTGCCTGGGTGGCATCTTTTTTTGTACGCAGGTTAATAAAATCCTGCTTTGTGTTCCTAAAATGCATGCCGTGTGTGTGTGTGTGTGTGTGTGTTGCAGCTATCCCATGATAGCGTATACGAGGTGCTGTGTGTAGCGGACATGTACCTGCTGCCGGGTCTAAAGCGCCTGTGTGGCCGCACCCTGGCCGCGCTGCTCAATGAGGAAAACGTTCTGCACATGTGGAAGACGGCCAAACTGTTCAGCCTGTCGCGCCTGGAGGACCAGTGCACGGAGTACATGGCCAAGATCATCGAGAGGGTGCGTTACCACATGTGTGGGTGTTTTCACAGCTGGGATTTTGATCTCTGGAATATGAATCTCAATAAGCACAGGGATCTTAATAAGATCTCGGATCAGCCTTAAAGCTGTAAATAAATCAAACGTGTGTGCCGCTCTTTGATCCTGAACCTTTGTGTGTGTGTGTGTGTGTGTGTGTGTGTGTGTGTGTGTGTGTGTGTGTAAGCTGGTGGAAAGGGCGGAGTTTGCAGAGCTCATCCAAGAGGATGCCGCGAGCGTCGCGGCACGCCAGGAGACGGACTCCATTCCGCTGGTGGATGACATCCGCTACCACATCAGCAGCAGCGTCCAGACATACAGCGCCATTGAGGAGGCAAACCAGAAAGTGCACGCCCTCGAGCTCCTGCTCAACTACATTGGCCTGGACTGCTGAACACACACACACACACACACACACACAGAAGCTGATGCGTAGACAACACAGTGCAACGTTACGCCTCTATTCCTGCTTATAGCGCACCTGAAATAAGTAGCAACAAAAAAACCAGCCTGATATTTAACATGCTGAGTGTGTATAAATTTATAAAAAGCTTTAAGTAAGTTTACTTATTGTTTTTATATTCGAGTAGCTTCTGTTCTTATTAACCTAAACAAATACCGGTCAAATCTTCTTTTTTTTCTTTCTGTATGCTTTAATGTGGTTACGTAACGATACAATTACAAAGAAGTGAGTTAGTGCTGCACAGTAATGCTTAAAATCTAAATTCTTTACAATGAGCTAAGCCTGTTAGCGGGGAAAAAAATTGCATTTTGAATAAAACCGAAAACGATTTGATAATCTGTCCCATTGTACTTCATAATCCTATATTCCTACAAATTATTTAAAAAAAAATTAAACAGCACAATTGTATTATGAGAAAAATAAATCACAGGACTCCTGTGCATCTAAAAATGGGGTGTTAAATTAGATAAAACCTGCAGGAAGGTAGATTCTCCAGGAACAGGGTTGGAGACCCCTGGTCTAAAATATCTTTAGCTGAGCTGGGCAATAAGTGAGTTAATTATATATAATTAATTGAAGAAACTGAACGTCGTGCTCATTTTCTGTACAGCTGTTTTACAGTAATGTTAAGCAATAAGTGCTGTCTTTTGTTCAGTGCTAAGATTGTGAGGTCATTTGTTAAAAAAAAAAAAAAAAAAAAAAAAAAAAAAAAACCCTTAACGTTTTCCCTTCCAAGTTGGAAGTGCGCTATTAGTTATGTAGGATGACGATGACGACGATGATGATGATGCAGCTCAAAACGTGCATATTATGTTGATTTAAAAAATGTTTAGTTGCATGTGTGCATAAAATACAAAATACATAAAATGCCCCATTGAAGCACTTATTATGCTTATTATGCATTAATAACTAATATCTAATTGGAGCTTAACAGCAATTCTTTGCTAACCTTCCTACTACTAATTATAATATATTGATTTCAATGCACTTATTTGTTCAGCGCTAACATTTCATTAACTATTATTCACTGCAGACTCATGAAGAATAAGTGTTTTAGTATATACTGCATGGGAACATAAGAACAGTAAACTAAAACAAGATTTTAATGCTTTGTTTATACATTTTATTCATGCATCACAATGCACATGGACGCTTCCTGGTGGTGTCCTCTGAAACACCTTTAAAGTTTGAAAAAAGTGCTTTTTTTCCATCAAAAAAGTGAAGACCATACTGCATAGCTTTCCTTACATGTTTTTGGGACAGCATTTTGTTGAAATTCTAGGATTTCTGAAGCAGTTACCGTTGTAAACCGTGTCCACCATTTAAATTCAAGCATTATTCCGAGTTTTCAGGGTGAACAATGTCCGTTAGTGTATATAATGCACAGGAATGGTGTAGTTTGATTGCTCCTCTATTTTGGAATTTAAAACTCAGTTTGTCGTTGTCACTTGGAGCAAGAGGCGTCATCATTATCACTCTTTAAAATGAAAAAATAAACGTAAAATCCTCATTTTAATTTGCTTTTTTTGTTGTTGTTTCTGTGTAGTATGTACCAGAACACCTTTATGGAGTGTGGTATTGTAGACTAAACAAACGCTGTTAGCTACACAGCACTTAGCTCTGCTTGATGCTCAGAGTTCACCTGACCCACCTCTGTCATAGATATGTAAAAATAAAGATATACATTTTGTTTTAGTTTGTATTTTCTTGTTTCTGTGTGATTATATAATAACTCCATTTATATATATA
>JBCNYH010000015.1:3886184-3893684 GCA_039654325.1 Tandanus tandanus
ATCGTTTATTTATTATCAATAAAAAATATTTTTATTATATGTTGTATATATATTTCTTTTTCAGTAGACTTGATTCTGATTTATAATAGATCTTTTTTTCAGTTAAATCAATTCCTACTAGAACATTTTATATCATTTTTTTATCTGATAGAATGAGGTCTTTTTTTTTAATACGATTGATTCTAACTTTAAATATAATTATTTAATAAATTCAACTCCATCTAGAACTTTTAAAATCTTAAAAATGTATCTTATACAATCAGCTGGTTTTCTTTTTAATAGATTTGATCCTGATTTTAAATATAACCTTTTTTTACCTTTTTTAAAATAATGTTAAAACTAGAACATTTTATGGAATCACATTCAATTCTAAATTTAAAGCAATTTTTCTTGGTCTCTTATTGTAATGCTAGTCTAGCTCTCATTGATGGTTGTTACCCATACTTTATTATCATCTAAACCCCCACCCCCCACCCCCTGTATTTCAGGTGCATTCCTCATCCCATATTTCATCTTCCTGTTTGGTGGAGGACTTCCCGTGTTCTTCCTGGAGGTAGCACTGGGCCAATTCACCTCTGAAGGAGGGATCACCTGCTGGGAGAAACTCTGCCCAATCTTCACTGGTAAGAGAAAAAAAGAGATCCACAAACTCCAAAAACAGAGAGTGAGACAGGAAGACCAAGACAGGTTGAGAGAGAAAAGCTGACATATGTACTGGAGTACAGTTTGGCAACATATTCTAGTGATGCATGAGATTTCTGATTCGCTATGACACAGCACGTCTAAAATAGGTCAGCTGTGAAATCATAATCTCAGGAGAGATCAAAAATCATTTCCTGTAATAATAATGACCGTGGGGTGACGTGTTGGGGCTGAGATAAGCTCACATCTGCTGAGAGCGGGTGATATAACGGTCCAATCAGTCATTCGGATTAATAAGCTCGCCCTGATTAGATTATTTCAGTTTGGAAATTACCAGCAGAACCAGTAGGTATTGTGTGTGTGTGTGTGTGTGTGTGTGTGTGTCGTGCTTTCAGTGCCTAATCATTGTGAGTTGTTTTCCTGGGGCAGGTTTTGTTTCTAGGCAGCAGCAGAAGATGCTGTTCTCCCTTTCGGATTAACTCTCAGTAGTGTTGTGTGTGTTATTTGTCAGATGATTAGTTCTAGCTAGGATATCCCTTCGTCCTGGAGTTTTCAGATGTACATTACTGATATTTGTAACAAGTTCTCAGGTTTGAGATACTGATGCCTCAGAGAGAGATAGACAGTTCACTTCCACTTTGCTCTTTTCAGCTTCATTTTTTCGCTGCTTCACTTAGAGACACACATGATAACTTAAGCATTCACTGAATCTTATGCACACACACAGCCATAAGGCAGCATGTAGTGCTCTCTGTCTCTCTCTCTCTCTCTCTCTCTCTCTCTCTCTTTCATATTCTCTCTCTTTGATTACTGGCCCCTCTCTCTAAACACACACCTGAAGATGCTGGTAATTACACACAGGTGAAACTCATGAGCATGTTACCTGCTGGTTCTACCTGTAGAGGGCACTCCATCATGCCCCCGCTGCCACAAAATATTTTATTCAGAAATGGAATATATTTTCGGAGGTAGTCAGTGGAATTCGAGGTAAATGATAAAAAAACCCGTTTTTGCAGTCTTGGAAAAAGTTTTGAACCTGCTCAAAATTTGGTGCGAATTCAGAGCGGCTCGAATGCGAGCGAAGAGCTCCGGAAGCAGTTCGGTCCTTTTTGCTTGTTTTTGAACGGCTCAAGTGACTGATTTTTGCACGTCACGCGAATCTGCCCCTTTTGACAAAGAAAAACCCATGAAATTATGACACATCACGCAAATCTGCCCCTTTTTTATAAAGAAAAACCCGCGAAATGATGCACAGGTCACGCGAATCCACCCCTTGTATAAAGAGGCGGCCAGCGGGAGTTTTGTGCGCCTCTATTTACACTTTCATTTTCAAAAGAAAAAAAATCTGCATATTTCCTACACGCAACGTGCCGCTTGCCATCTCACACAGGTATTATAAAAATATAATATTATTTCTAAATATAAATGGTTGTTCCGGTGTCAGTGTACTTACTGCTCAAGCTGCTTTTCACAAGATCTGCGTATCTCAGATCTGTTTCATTTGCGCCAGGATCTGATTCTTTGGGATGTATTACAGGGGACATGTGGGAAATATATATAGGCTATGCAGTAATCTATTGCTGTATTTTTTTATTTACTTTTCCTGGAATAACTAGTTCAACTTGGATTTCCCACATAATCACTCCTCTGATATAATACGGGATTTTCCCTTATCAGCGCGAATCGGAAAGCTGATCTAGTCTGTTATGCGCGTCCAAAATAAATAATAAATCCCCAGGTTTAAATTATTCAGAAGCTCTAACAGGTAATTATGCTCTGATCTGACATGGAATGAACCCATTGTAGAGGAAAGCGCAGGTTTTTCCACGCAGCTCCGCGCTCCACTAGGTATCTCACACACACACACACGTCCACACTTCAGCTTCAAACCAGTAGGGCAGGGTGAAATAGCGGCTGTCCCATAAACCAAAGCTGAGCAACTAATTCAACCGGACCCACTGGGCTCGGGACAGTCAAATGGAGGTTACATGAAAATATACAGAGAAAAAAAAGTGCAAAAAGTCATTAAAGAAAGCACTTGGATTTGTTTTATTTACATTTTAAGGGCAGGTTCACTACAATACATGACACACAGCCAGTGCAGGGTCACATCATCTATATTCGAAGGTTTTCGATGAGGCCGCGAAATTTTTCGGCCAGCCGAAACCGAAAACAACCGCAAAAAAAAAATTGCATTATTTAGCCCTATTTCACGGCCATATCGCTTACATGTGAGTCCGCCCTAAGATTCTTTTAAATTGAAACCAGTTATAAACTGGTGTGATATGACTGAGGTTGAAGTTGTGTTAGAGCTAAAATTCACACATCATAAAAAGGTTTTTCTTCTTCTAGGGTTTATAGGATACAGTGGAAGGGGTTGATTCTGGTTTGCCCACTTCATATATTTATCCAGATACAGATATTTGTACAAAAAACAGATACAGATAGTGTTATTGTGTTCCACCCCAATGGTAGTCTACCATGTCAGACCACACTACAGGCAGGAAATTATGAGACATAGAAATGTTTTGTTTTTGTTTTTTTGTGCACAGTGTGTGTTGGTTGCTATCTACCCTACATCACAGTCAGGCTTTGACCACAATATTTCTACTGGCTGTATAACATACACACACACACACACACACACACACACGACTGGTTATTACTACAATATTGTCTTTTCTCTTGTCCTGTTTCAATAGTGCACCCACACACGCTGACTAACGCCCAAACCCCACCAGTCAGGACATTTTGAAATCTGCATTGCCATGGCAACAGCAGCCGGTGATGACTAAGATACATTTGTCGATTGCATCTCATCTGTTTGCAGCGTGAATAAGAGTGAGAGACTGAAAATGTGGGTGTCTCATGAAGAACATGAAGACTTCTATGCTCTACACATTGTCCCCTGTGCACATTAACCTTAAAAAAAAGAAAAGGTGCACATATTTTTCCACAACCATGTTTTACACAGTGTCAGAAAATGGTGGACGTCCACGTGAGCAGGTTCGCATGTTCCCGTATGACTCCTGGACTCCCCTTTTTGTTTGCACAGGGGTTCATACCTTTTATCCCAGAAACATCATGGAAGATTTGGAGCAGCTGAACGTCCTCGCAGACTTCGCCACTCGTTCACACGATCACACACTTTGGATTAGAGTCAGCTGTCATCATTATACCTGGCCCAGCGCCTTTTGGCCGCCTTCGACTCCGCAAAAACATTTGGAGGTCGTTAGGAGAGGACGGCTGGTGCTCAATAGTCGACACCACCTGCGAGCTGGAAATAAAAGGTGCAGCTGTGGCGTGGTTATTAATGGATCTGGCGCCTGCTGGTGGCACGCCCTCTGCATGGCATTGGAAAACTTCATATCATTGACCTGATTTGACACCCCAATGTTCTCAAACCCTAATCTGACACATTATCAGGTATGCAAAACTGATTCAGCATGACGCTAGCTGATAGTCCAGATGTGTCTGCCCTTCAGGATTATAGATCAAAGAACCTTCTTGGTAACAACTAGGATTCCCTGAATTATTTTATCCCCATGGATACTATTGTTGTAATGGTTCCAGTTGGCTTCAGGGTGCTCCACGAAAAGCAAATGAACCAGTGTGAGCATCGCGAGAACAATCTGCAGACTTCCACTTTCCACACCCAAAATTTCTTGGATATATTGGGGTCACACTGTACTTGGTTATAAGGTATCCAGATTATAATGCTACATTTCCATCTGACACTATGGTACACACCAAATTTCTTCCAATTGAATTTTGCTATGCAAACTATACCCACCAACCCACACCAAGCACCAAGAGGAAAGTGCTAACTGCTAAGTGCCCTGCTCCATGAGCTGAAAGAAACCCATTGAAACCCAGTTTCATCAGATTAACAGCGGAGAAAATAATGCCACCTTTCCCACCCAGTTACGTATGAATGTCTTTGGCATCATCAGGATTCAGGCTTGTGATCTCACAGTGATGATGAATGCTTCCCTGATACTCTAATATACAGAACAAACACCTGTGTTTACCATCACATGAAAGTCGAAGGCGTGCTAAAATGATTTTCCTTTGGCACACAGTAAACAGTAATAATAACAATGGAGGGGCTTCGAGGACTTTTTTTCTTGGCAGTTGGTTTTACTTGTATGAAGCTTACCAAGCAGAGCTTTTATGGTTTTTCCATTTCAATACACGAGAGTGATTAAACGCTACTGTATTTAGGTCCATCTATCCCCGCCAATCCCCCTAAGACTCCTAAGTTTTAATAGTTAGTGTGTGTATGTGTGTGCATTAGGAATTGGCTACGCATCCATTGTGATCGTGTCCCTGCTGAACGTCTACTACATCGTGATCCTGGCTTGGGGTCTGTATTACCTGCTGCAGTGCTTACAGAGAGAGCTGCCATGGGCGAGTTGTCACCACAGCTGGAACACCCTCAACTGCGTGGAGGACACCATCCGCAGGAACAAAACCCTCTGGCTCTCGGCCAACATCACCAACTTCACCTCACCTGTGACTGAGTTCTGGGAGTGAGTACACACACACACGCGCACACACACACAGTGTGTGGGTTTTAATAATGAATATTCATTCATTCACAGAAAATTTTATAAAAAATTCCAGCTTAGATCACAATTTGAATATCCATAGCTGAGGGGCAGCACATTGGTGTAGTGGTTAGCACATCTACCTCACAGCCAGAAGGACCTGAGATTAAATTTCAGGCTTGGCATGAAGTTTGCATGTTCTCCCGCTGCTTATGTGGGTTTCCTTCGGGTACTCCAGTTTCCTCCCACAGTCCAAAGACATGCACATTAGGCTAACTGGCTGTTCCCAACTGTGACACCCTAGGTGTGAGTATGAGAGGGAATTGATGTGTTTATTGGCGCTGTGATGGACTGGTGAGCTGGGCTGCAGCCTCCCTGTGACCCAGTTTGACAAATGAATGAAAATAATCTCTCCTCTCTCCTCTCTCTCTCTCTTTCCCTTTTACAGTTTTGTGTACTACTTTGTCTTCCTCCATTGCCGTATTCTCTGTGTATTTTCTTCTCTTGTTTGCCTCTCCTCTCTCTCTCTCTCTCTCTCTCTTGCTTTCTCTCTCTGTCTCTCCATTGCTCTTTCTGTCTCTCTGTCCATTGCCCCTCACTGTCCGTCTGTCTGTCTGTCTCTCTTTCTCTTTGTCTTGCTCTCTCTCACTTTCTCTCTGTCTGTATGTATGTCTGTCTGTCTCTCTCTCTCTCTCTCTCTCTCTCTCTCTGTCCATTGTTCCTCGCTCTGTTTGTCTGTCTGTCTATCTCTCTTTCTCTCTCTTTGTCCATTGCCCTTTGCTCTCTGTCTGTCTGTCTGTCTGTCTCTCTCTGTTTCCTTCTTTTTGTTTCTCTCTCTCACTTTCTCTCTCCGTCACTCTGTCCACTGTCCCTTACTATCTGTCTGTCTGTGTCTCTCTGTCTCTCTCTGTCCATTGCCCTTCGCTCTCTGTCTCTCTGTCTATCTGTCTCTCTCTCTGTGTTTCTCTGTTTTTATTTCACTCTCTCTCACTTACTCTCTCTGTTCATTGCCCCTCGCTATCTGTCTGTCTCTCTCTCTCTCTCTCTCTCTCTCTCTCTGTTTTTCTTTTTGTTTCGCTCACTCTCTTTCTCTCTGTCTCTCTGTCCATTGCCCCTCACTCTCTGTCTGTCTGTCTGTCTGTCTGTCTGTCTGTCTCTTTCACTCTCTCTCTCTCTTTTTCTGTCCATTGCCTTTCACTCTCTATCTGTCTCTCTTTCTCTGTTTTCTCTCTCTTTCTCTCTTTGTATCTCACTCTCTCTCTCTGTCTGTCTTTCCACAGGCATAATGTGCTGAGTTTGTCTTCGGGGATTGATGAGGTGGGTGAGCTGAAGTGGGATCTTGCCTTCTGTCTGCTCGCCGTCTGGATCATCTGCTTCTTCTGCATCTGGAAAGGAGTGAAATCCACTGGCAAAGTGAGACAGTAGGACAGAGGGAGGGAGGGAGGAAGGTATGGTGAGATGAAAGGAAACAGATTAAGGAACGGAGGGACAAATTAGACAGGGGTGTGTGTGCATGTGTACGTGTGTGTGTGTGTGTGTGTGTGAGAGGGTCAGTATGGTCTTTCATCAGAAGATCCCTCAATACAATGCATGAAGGAATAAATATGCAACTTTAAATGTGTACTTAATTCAATAAGTTATTCTTTTTTCATAACCAAACGTTTGAGTGACTTAAATACATCACTGTGTACTCTCTCTCTCTCTCTCTCTCTCTCTCTCTCTCTCTCTCTGTCATGTAGGTGGTGTATTTCACTGCTACATTTCCGTTCCTCATGCTCATTGTGCTGTTGGTGCGAGGTGTGACTCTGCCCGGTGCTGCCGAGGGCATTAAGTTCTACCTGTACCCCGATCTGAGCCGCCTCTATGACCCTGAGGTACCTCAGGTTTTTTTTTTAAATAATGCTAAAACATTTATAGGATTTTATTTTGGTTAGATAAGTTAAGGTCAGGATAAGATTAGAGGTGTCCATTCAGTAATGAATATCCAGTGTGTTTTGTATATATACAAACTTTTTCCATCAAAACCACCCCAGCTCACCAGCTTACTATCTTTTATTTACCTATTTTACGTCTTGTTCTGGCTCTGTGACTGTTTACAATAACAATAACATGACCATGTGACCGGACGAGTGATCTTCCGACGTGACTCCTCTCTGCTTGTGTCACCTGTGTCTGTGCTAATGGCCGCCAATTTTTAGTTATGCTGATAGTTGTGCACTGTACTCTCACCTCAAGATGACAATGTTTACTAATATCATCATTCCCGGTGCTGGGGTCATTGACACTTAAGTACAGGAGTAAGCAAAGG
>JBCNYH010000015.1:3942946-3954919 GCA_039654325.1 Tandanus tandanus
TGCCATCAGGGAAGAAAAAGTGCATTGATGTGATAACCTGCTCATTCAGTACATTCAGATCATCAGCTGACTTCATTCTATTGCCACATTAATGTTGCTGAGCCTCGACCGGACCAACTGGAGCAACAATGACAAGGAGATTACATGCTGAGATCAAGGATAAATGCTCTCCATGAAAATATTCGACTGTGTAACTTTTTTTGCTTTTTTTGTCCTTGTTCATATCCTGCTTTTGTTTACGTCACTGTCCTCATTTCCTTTCTTTTGCTTGACCTCCTTAGATACTTTCTGCACAGTAAAGCACAACTTTATTCATAAAAATACCCCTTGATTTGCTTAGTTTGCATAATAATCCTAGAGTGAGAGTGACATTTTGGTGTCTGGTTCACTCATTCACCGAGTACTCAGCGTGGACCAAGAGAAAGAAGGTTGCTGAGAAATCGGACCTGAAGGTTCTAGATAAACTGAAGAGTTATGTGTCATGAAATTGTTTAAATCCCCACCTAATTAAAGAGTGGCCCTCTTTATATCTCGATAAATATAGTCACGCCACATCATCGACGCCATTTGGAATGATTGTTGAGATCCAGCAAAAACCGCAACCATGGATACGTGATGTCACGGCTTCGCTACTTAATTATGTGTTTGTGTATGTACTGTTTTATTGAGAAAAAAGATGAACGCTCATCGCACAACAAGTTTTTAACGGCTCATTTTGAGCTCCGCTTGGATGCTGTAGGTGTGAATGGGTGTCTGGGCCAATGAGTTTAGCACAGAAAATAAGAATACATCTTGGGCAATGAACTTTTCCTTGTCCCACCCGGTCATACAGTAATTAGAAGCATTGTAACTACTACTGTGTAAAAGCTCTTTGAGCAGGATGTTCAACGGTGGATAAAAACTAAATCAGTGGTTAGAGAAGCAGGTTTGAGACCTAAAGGTCACTGATTCGATTCCTGAACCAGCAGGAAAAATGTGTGGCGGTGAGGGAGTGAGCAGCACCGTCCCTTTCTCCACCTTTATGGCTGAAGAGCCCTTGAGCAAGGTACCTAACCTCCAACTGCTCTCCAGGCACCACAATGTGTGGCAGCCCACTGCTCCGAGTGTGTATGTGTGTTTGTTTGCTTACTGTTTGTGTGTCTGTGTGTGTGTGTTTGTGTGTGTGTGTGTGTGTGTGTGTGTGTGTGTGCTCACTTTGGATGGGATGAAGAAGCTAAATTTCCCTTGTGGGATTAATACAGTATATCAAAATAAACCCCCGTGGGTAAAGCTCTAAAAAGAAAAGATTAAGCTACAGACGCTGAGGTACCTCGGATCACGAATCCAAAACTGTTGCCTTCCTTTTCCAAACACACCTCGATGGTTTTGGAGATGATGCTGCTCGGACTGCTGGGAGCTGAAACACAGAGACGGAGCGAAGCAGCTCAGCAACAACGCGACAGAAATAACACTCTCCTGAATAAAGCTCCAGTCGTTCACCCTGATACTGATCTTAAAACAATCCTTCACACAAAGCAGGACACACACACGTTTGCATCAACCTCGCAGTCTGGATTTTTATAAATATGACTGATACATGATGTGAAATAATATTGTCAGGACGGATAAACAAACATGATGGGGCTATAGCGCTAGCTCAGTAGTTTGCAGGCTAGTGATTGTGCTAATTATGAATCACTGTTGGGTTCTTCAGGCACGTTTTTAGGTCCTCCTCAGATCACCTGAGGGTTGGGATACATTTTAGGAGCAGGTCCTGTTGACTTTTCTGTTGTCTTCTGATGTCCACCCCTACAAATTTGGCAGACGACACAATGCAGGACTTTCTGCACTCATTTTTGACCCTCACCCCACGATGTAACAGATTTTGGGACCTGAAACTTCGCTGTATATGTCAGGACACTATATATTTCAGGGCATACCTAGAGGAGGCAGCTCGTACTCGACCTCCAGCACCACCCTCTCTCCGATGTTCTTCAGCATGCTGATGATCTCGTCATGACGCAGTTTGGACAGGTTGATGCCATTCACTGACTTTATGTAGTCGCCCATGTTCAGCTGATCACTCCTGATATTAACAGACAGAAGACAAGAGAAATACTCCATCAGTCCATTATCTATATTGCTTTTTCATGAGGGTCATGCGGGAGCCAATCCAAGCTGACTTCAGGTGAGAGACGGGGTTATATACTGAACAGGTCACCGGTCTGTTACAGGACCCACACAGACACAAATAACCATGAAAATAAGCATCACATTTATACCGAGGGGCAATTTAGAGTAGCCACTTAACATCAAGTGAATGTCTTTGGACAATGGGAGGAAACCTGAGTACGCTGGGGAAACCCTACAGAAGCATTTAAACGAGCTGATACGTGAAGGATTTAAAGCTACGCTATCCTTCACAAATGTTTTATTTCCAATAGAAACTGTGGAGATGCAGTTTTAAAGCATGTTTTTTTCCCCCGAGATTTTTTATGATGCCTCGCTGTAGCTTGAGTCCTGTCTATGGATTTAACATAACAGTATCCTTCAGAGGGAAACTATGAAGGCAGGTCTGTACGGGGCGTTATGGCGATGGTATGACTTGTGACAGCATGACAAATCCAGAGCTATGTCCGCTTCACATAAGTCTTTTATGATGCAAAGCAACGTACTGGGATGTGTGTGTGTGTTTATATTTGTGAGTTTTGGCTTGGGCTGACACATAAATATTTGCATGGATGCTAATTTAAGGTTTGCTGTGTGCTGTCTCGCAGCACCGTGCTTTTGCCTGTTAGCACCATTAAGACACACACACACACACACACACACTCTCTCTGCATTAAGATGTAATTTAACTAAACATGGGTATTTAGAATTTCAGGACCTTCTTGCTGTGAGGTGGATGTGCTAACCACGGTGCCGCTGTGCCGCCCACTATGAATTAGTTTATAATTTATTCTATAAAATATTTAAAATATTTAAGTCTTTAAAATAATTCTTGGTTGGTTTGTTCCCTCTGTTGACGCCTCCTCTATGAAGAAACACACGCTGAAAGGCTAGGCATGCAGTGAAGTTTGGGACTGTCTCACACCTTCTGCTGCTAACTGTGAAGAGAATGGACACATGGACACACACACTATGGCTATTTATAAACCTCACAAGTCAGCTGATCTACTCTATTTCCATTTTTATCAACGTCCAAACATCTTTGCTTGACCTCATGGTTTCAGGGATTGTTGTGATGCATAAGCACTGACCCTGACATCACACACACCCACACACACACACACACACACACACACACACACAAACTAAACCTGCGTATGCACTGAGCTGCCAGTTATGTACACCTGTTTAGTAGTGTTAGAGTCACACTTTACACATGACCCGAAAGGCCAAAGCATTTGCACAGAAGTGAGGAAGTCTTAATGCAGACAACAATAACACTTCAGCCTTCAGCCTTGCAGGATTCATGTTCTCTTTACACTACTGACAACATTAACACCTGACGTGTCTCAGAGTCAGCTGCCCCTCGCACGTCCTTCAAAGCATCGGATACCTTTTCTAAAATTTTCTGGCCAAAACCTTCAGTATCACAGAGCTCACAATTTACATTTACATTTATGGAATTTGGGTCAGCATGGTGGCAAGGTGGTTAGCACGTCCACCTCACAGCAAGAAGGTCCTGGGTTCGATTCCCGGGCTCGGGGCGTTTCTGTGTGGAGTTCGCAAGTCCTCCCTGTGCTTGCGTGGGTTTCCTGCGGGTACTCTGTTTTCCTCCCGCAGTCCAAAAACATGCACAGTAGGTTAATTGGCTGTTCCAAATCGCCCCTAGCTGTGAGTGTGAACGTGAATAGTTATACGTGTGTTGGCCCTGAAATGGCCTGGCAAGCTGTTCAGGGTGTACCCCGCCTTCACCCAGAGGCGACTGAGATGGGTGCCAGCCTCCCCGCGACCTTAATTAGGATTAAGCGACAATTTAGGGTTAAGGGCCTTGCTCAAGGGCCCAGCAGTGGCAACATGGTGTTAACCTAATGTGCATGTCTTTGGACTGTGGGAGGAAACCGGAGCACCAGGAAAAAACCCACGCAAGCACAGGGAGAACATGCAAACTCCACACAGAAACGCCCAAATGATATTAGAGGAGTGTGTGTCTGTGTGTGTGTGTGTGTGTGTGTGTGTGTGTGTGTGTGTGTGTGTGTGTGTGTGTGAGAGAGAGAGAGAGAGAGAGAGAGAGAGAGAGAGAGAGAGAGAGCATCATCCTACCTTGCTGCCAGACCTCCTGGTCTAAGGTTTGACACTCGAGGCTTGCCGTCTTTGTCCGAGCCTCCAGAGATGGTGAGGCCGAGACTGGAGCCTTCTCTCTTTATCAGCTCCACTGTAGTCAGCCCTCGAATCTCATCTACATGATATAATTTGATATGATAATCTGTGCTCACCGCACCATTTCATTATACTTCACATTAATGTTTAACTATAAAATCTTTCTTTATACATCATCCTACTTTCTACAGTATTTTCAGATCTCTAGAGCCTACATTGGGCGGCACGGTGGCGTAGTGGTGAGCATGTACGTCTCACAGCAAGAAGATCCTGGGTTTGAGTCCTGGGTTTGGCGAAGGTGTTTCTGTGTCGAGTTTGCATGGACTCTCCATGCTTTGGTGGGTTTTCTCCGGGTACTCTGGTTTCCTCCCACAGTCCAAAGAAATGCACATTAGGATAATTGGTGTGAGAGTGAGTGTGAAGACTTGTGTGTGTGTTGGCCCTGCAATGGACTGGCGTGCTGTTCAGGTTTTTGTACAATAAGACACAATTTACTAGTACAGTAATGCATTGTATTAGCTTGCTAATCAAATAGGCCACAGCCTTGTGCATGACATCATAAGATATTGATTTAGGCCCTGCCTAAAGGTGGAGCTCCCTATTAGGTCTTTGCGAGTTGTGTTTATTTATCATTTTATGAATAGACGGCCTTGACAGTCATTGTCATTCAACTCAGCGATACATAACAGGCAATCAGCATCAACTCAGCGATGCGCAGACACAGGATGGACACGGGACAACCATCCAAGCCATATTCCATGACTATGGTGCTCCACGGTGCTCCTCTATTAACTGATTAATACCCTGTCATAATGATTTTGAATGATCATCTGATAAAGTTTTTACTAGGGTTGGCATAAAAGGATTTATACCACAGTGCCGCTGAATTCTTGAATCTGATTCGTCAGTAGTTGATTCTTGAGAGTTTTCAGATGGTGGCGATAGGGGGTCCAGGTCTCAGATGAAAACTCTCGAGAAGTTCCTTCAATGCTCTCTCTGGAAGATTCTCAACATATACTGGGACGACAGAAGAACCAACGTCAGCGTCCTACTAGAAGTGAAAACTAGCATTGAAGCCAGCATCATCAAGAATCAACTCAGGTGGAGAGCCCATATAGTACGAATGCCAGACAACTCTCTTCCCAAGCAGATCTTTTACTCCGAATTGGTAGAAGGCAAGCGCTCGAGAGGGGGCCAGAAGAAACGCTTCAAAGATGTGCTGAAAGCGAACCTCAAGAAGTGTAATATTGACTTCACTCACTGGGAAAAGACAGCAAGGGACAAACCGCTCTGGAGAACCACCATCAGAGAAGGAACTGCAACTTTCGAAACGAGAAGATGTTAAGAGTTAGAGGAGAAATAAAGGCGTAGGAAAGAGCGCCAACAACAGCCACGGCCTTCTCTACCACCTGGTACCAGATGCCCACATTACGACCGAGTCTTACAAGCAAAAATTGGACCCATAACCCTGGGTTTACACTGGGGCACGATGTCCACGATTTCCATGATTTGAGAGAATTGTGATGAGCGTAGGGAGTTGAGGGATCTTCTTGAGGGAATTTTGCCACGATTATTACGATGTATCATTTGACGCCAATCATGATACAATGTGGAAAGTGTGGTAGACCACAGACCTTAATAGACCTTGATGCTCCATCGTAGTGGATCTTGATGAACTTGGCAACACGATTCCTTAAAGTTTCATCTCTCAGATTCACCCTGCCTCCTTTATATACCCATATTATGCTCCAAGCGTAATCATAAATCGTGGAGCTCCGCGCTTTATTGAATTGCGGAGATCGCAGACATCATGCCCCAGTGTAAACCCCAGGGTAAGCCACTTAAGAACACACAGCTGACCAATACAAAGATCATCATCCTCGACCCTGAGGGATAGCCATGCCGCCGATGAGTAGTCGATTAATTGTGAGATTTCCCAAGTACTGAGATAAACCACTTAGGGATTGGCTTACAGGGGTTGGATTGTGTCCTTCTGTCTCTTTGTCTCTCTGTCCCTTTTTCTTTCTGTCCGTCTGTCTCACTGCCATGATGATTTCACAGAGAGAGGCTACCATCACCTACTGATTGACTACTCTGTGATGCTACACACTGTGTTATGCTGCCACGCTGGGACATTCCACCCACAGAGCTTTATGCAGTCTACTAGCTGCCCATAACTGCAGCTCTGATGCTAGTTAATGTTGCAAGGTTTATATTAATGTGCTTCTAATACACAGGAACGTCTACGTCACTGAATTACCCTTAATTATTTTTCTCTAACCACATGCCTGTTTTGTTTTCTTCCTCCTTGATAGAAAGCACCAGGTTTATTATAATTCTGATCAGAGATATTGGTACTATTGAAAGTCAGGTTATACACAGACACAAAATACTTTGAGATCAGTTCTTAGAAATGATTACTTTTCTTATTTTTGTTGATCTACACTGCCCCGCCTAAAAAGGCACACACTCTAATATTTTCATGGAGTGCATTTAGCCTTGAACACAGCATGAAAACTCAATGGTATTGTTGCTCCAGTTGGTCCGGTCAAGGCTCAGCAACATTAATGTGGCTACAAAATGAAGTCAGCTGATGATCTGAATGTACTGAATGAGCAGGTTATCACATCAATGCACTTTTTCTTCCCTGATGGCGCGGATATAAAATGGAGACTCATATATTGAAAGAGTGGTTCAGGGAGCACGAGGAATCATTTTCACATATGTATTGGCACCTCAGAGTCCTGACCTTAACCCTATTGAAAGTTTTCGGGATGTGCCGGAGAAGACTTTATGCAGGGGTTCAGTTTTCCCCTCATCGATTCAAGACGTCAGTGAGAAATGAACCCGACACTGGATTGAAATAAATGTTATGTTGCTTAAGTTTTTTGAAACAATGGCATGACAATAATGTGCTGTAAGCAAGAATAAAGGCGGAGCAGCAACATATTCATGTGTGTGACTTTTTTTTTGGCTGGGCAGTGTATAAACAGAAGCCAATTTGCTATACCTTATCCTTCGAGAGCAAGAAAGTGTGAGAGGAAAAGTTGTGGATAGAGTGAAACAGGGACGCTATACGCTATAGCATCAGCAAGTTCAGCATCAGCAACGTTGCCCCAGTACACAAGATTATCACAGCATCTGTGTGAGTGTGTGTGTGTGTGTGTGTGTGTTTTAAACCTCTCATGAGACATTACATACAGAATTGTGTTAATTTTATTTAATGAGCATTTTACCTGGAATGCTGCACCGCTTGGAGACCACACTGCTGTCGTTGGCTACGCATTCTTTATTCCCTTTTGAATAAGGGCCGTCATCTGGAACAGTAAAATAATCATCATTAGTGCTGCACAAACATCTGGCAAGGATGTCCTGGGTTTCAGTCCCGGGCTTGGCTTGGGCGTTTCTGTGTGGAGTTTGCATGTTTTCTCTCTGTGCTTGCGTGGGTTTCCTCCGGGTACTCCGATTTCCTCCCACAGTCCAAAGACATGTGCATTAGGCTAAATGGCTGTTGCAAATTGACCCTAGGTGTGAGTGTATGTGTGAATGATTGTGTGTGAGCGAGAGTGATTGTGTGTACCCTGTCTTCGCCCAGTGTTGGCTGAGATAGGCTTTAGCCTCCCCGCGACCCTAATAATAGGCTTAAGTGGCTCAGCAAATGAGTGTGTGAGTGAGAATTACTCATTCGTTCATTCATTTGCTAAACTTAATTTTACTAGGGTTGCAGGTCGACTCTGGGTGACGGGTACACCCGGCACAGCTCGCCAGACCATCACAGGGCCAACATACACACAACCACTCACACTCACATCTAGGGGCAATTTGGAACATTCAGTTTCCCTACTGTAGATGTCTTTGGACTCTGGGAGGAGACCGGAGTATCCGAAGGAAACCCACCCAAGCACGGGAAGAAAACATGCAAACTCCACACAGAAACGCCCGAGCCAAGCCAAGGGTTTCCTTATTTGTTAGTTACAGTGAGTATAATTTTTATTTTCAATACAAAACTGAAACAACAAGTGTTTTGGTTTGAACGTGAAGGAAAAACATTGCACATGCAGATCATATCTGGCAACATGATCTCTAAAATAAGGTCCACTTAAACTCCCTGGTATGTAAAGGGTTTAAATGCCCATGGCGCCAACTTGCCAGGGGCGACACTGACGCACCATGTTTTATATAGACACCCGTGAAACCTGCCCCCATTCTGCCCCAGTGATGTTGCTAACTGGGTGCTGCCTGTTGCCTTACCCCTGCCATGCCCCTCAGACGCCAAGGAAAATTTCACCAAGAGAGCCAAATAGGTCAGAGCAATCACTGACACACACACACACACACACACAGTGCGATGAAGAACATGTGACGTGAGGATCTCCAGACAGGCATTTTATTCTACTTTTGAACCAAAAGAAATTCCAACACAATAGTTGGTCTGGTCTGTGATGGCCTGGCGAGCTGTCCAGGGTATACCCCGCCCTCGCCCAGAGTCGAACCGCTGTGTGGGGGAACGGTAGTGCTTAGCGTGTCCGCCTCACAGCAAGAAGGTCCTTGGTTCCAGTCCCAAGCTTGGGTGTTTCTGTATGGAGTTTGCATGTTCTCCCTATGCTTGCGTGGATTTCCTCCAGGTACCCGGTTTCCTTCCATTAGGCTAACTTTCTGTTACATTTGATTGTGAATGTGAGTGCGAATGGTTGTGTGTGTTGACCCTGCAATGGTCTTGCAAGCTGTTCAGGTGTTCAAAACTCCTTCTTTCTCTGTCGGCTGCCTTTCTCTGTCCAGCCTCCCTGCCACGCTAATGGGATGAAGCAGTTTGAGTTTGAGTTAACATGAGGTAAAGTCTGTTGGGCTTTTTACACCCGAGCATAGGGGCTCATCAGAGCTGGAGCTTATCCCGATTTCTGTACCGTGAAGCGACTTAGGAATTTAACTCCTCCTGGATGGGATGCTAGTCCATCACAGGTTACCTTCCCAGTATTTATACTGGTACCCATTTCTACTGCTGGGTGGACAGAGGCACACTTCTGGTTAAGACCTTGCCCTGGGCTATCATGAGCCCAGCACTCTGACCACTACACCACCAGCCCCACAGTAAGTTAACATGCTGTACCGTATTTTACACACGATGCAAGGACTGAGTCTCTGAAACGCATGCTTCATGAGTTAACATTTTTTTTTTTTTAGTTTTATAAATCATTTTTGTTATGCACAAGTCATTTTACAAGTCAATTAAAAGTCAGGAAGTAATTTAGAGCGTTTCACTCCGGCAGCCCAGCCTGCGGTGACACCATTCCTGATGTAGGTTAAACGCCGGATGTTCCTACAATGCTGGTGGGCCTATTTCCAGATCTGGTTTATTTATAGAGGCGACACAAGACCTGGTTAATACTTCTCTCCTAGATTGCCATAGGGTTCCATGAGCACCTACAAACATCAGTGAGGAATGTTCTAAACAGATGGATTAGTCATTAAAAAAATCAAATGTAAAATGTTTGTATGGTCATGATGATTTTAAACATAGAATATGCTACAAGGAGACCCAGCATAACGATCATTATAATGTATTAATAAAAACATATTTATCTCATTTTCAGGTTAAAATAGGGATGTCCAATCTAATTCGCAAAGGGCCAGTGTTTCACTTCAACCAAGCAATAGCCACACCTTCCACCTATTTCAATCACTGAGCTAAAAAAAACCCCCCTAGATTGGACATTAGTGTTTTAATTTTGAAGCCGGGTGGCAGCCATCTTGGTGAGACCACCTCAAAATGGAGTCAACACAGCTCGAAAACCCTGAAATTTTTACTGCTGGCATTCAGAATACCTTAAATTCATATAACTTTACCAATAATTTTTCTGATATTTGTAATTAATTGAAAAATTTTTTTTTTTTTTTTAAAAAGCTCTGCATAGCTGAAATTTGGAAGAAAATAAAAAAGAAAGAAAGAAAAAAAGAAAACAGGTTTTAAAATGAAATGTACATTTTGGATGCAATTTTCCCATCTTTTCATGCTATTTGAGTATAACTTTCAAGGGTAAAATGGTCTCACCAAGAAATTAAAACACTAATGCGCAGTCAGGTCACGATGTTGTTGTTTTTTATTTTTATTTTTTTAGATCAGTGATTAAAACAGGTGGAAGGTGTGGCTACTGCTTGGTTGAAGTGAAAACCTGCACCCACACTCACCCTTATTACCCATGTCTGCTGATTTGGATTTGTTTGTTTAGATTAATCCTTCAGTAAATAACTCTTGTCTGCACTTGCATTCTCTGGTTTTCATGCCTAGTATTCCTGAAATTTATAGAAAAAAGTAACCCTCCCTTTTACGATCCAGTGAAATAATATTCGACGTATAATGATGTCATCACCCACGACAGCAAATCACACTGTTAAGAGGACACATTTATATTTTAATTGTAAAAACCATCTCAAAACTCATTTTGGTCTCCTTTGTTCCTGCCATATGCTATTTCTTTCTTGTTTAAAAAGTAGGCTATTATGTGTTCTTGATTCATAATTCCCACGAGATACGGCACCCAGAAATAAAGCTGTATTTTTATCACCTGTTTTACCACAGTGAAGCTTGTTAGAAAGATAGAAATAGATAGACAAAGATACAAAAAGAAGAAGGCTCGACTCACCTTTTCGGCCTTCTCTCCGTAAACCGCACAGCATGGCTGCGATGTCACATCTCCATGCTTTTCCACACCAGCGTATGAGACCCTTCTGTAGTCTACAGACACTTAACTAGCCCACACTGCAGTTTACAGCATAACTATTTATACTCCAATACCTACACTGTTGTCTTTAAAGAGGCACTGGCTATTGATTCTCCAATACTTTTAAATAAAATACTAGCTATTCATACTCCAACACCCAAACTGTTGTCCTTAAAGAGGTACTGGCTATTGATTGTCCAATATCCAAACTTCCATATTTAAAGAAGTACTGTCTATTAATACAACAATACCCAAATTGAATTCTCTGAAGAGCTACTGTCAATTCATACTCCAAAATCCAAATAATGGTCTCTAAAAAAGATGGCGGCAATTCATACTCTAATACCCAAACAGTAGGTTCTATTGGCTAGTCATACTCCAATGCCCAATCTGAAGTCTCTAAAGCAATAATAGCTTTTCCTCTCCTACCATCTAAGCTAAATTAAATAGAGGTACTGTCGTTAGAGCTACTGACAATTCACCAACGTCAAACGTCAACGTCAACGTCGTCGCTAAAGAAATACCAGCTATTCAATGAAATATGTAGCTGTCGTATTGAAAATCTAATCCCTTATATCCAACTATCTGCACATCAATATGGAAACTAGTGTTGATACTTTTATATTAAAAACTCTGGTTTACAGAAAGATAATTTACATCCAAGTGTGTACCTAATATTCATTCTGTGGTATTCCGGATTCTATTCCCAGACAATAAACTGGCTTCCCATACACCAGTATTAAAACTCCAGTATCCAATATGAAAATAAATATTCATACTAAAATAATCAAAACCCAATGTTCTATACAAAGATATCCTGACTATCTCTATTCCAATGTTCCTGTATATTCCTATACCAAATTTCCCTCAAGAGATTAATAAAGTCATCTATCTATCTATCTATCTATCTATCTATCTATCTATCTATCTATCTATCTATCTATCTATC
>JBCNYH010000015.1:3965832-3976679 GCA_039654325.1 Tandanus tandanus
ACACACACACACACACACACACACACACACACACACACACACACACACACACACACACACACACAAACAAACATTTGGTCAGCTTCAATACAGTCACTGTGCACTCCCTGTCCTCTCTCTGACATGTATAGAAGGGAAAAAGAGATGGAAAAGACACATCCTTCTTCTCTTAGATTTCTTCCTTGATTTTATCAGACAGAGACCTGAGTCTGCATCTACTCCCGTCTGGTTCAGTCTCTCCATCACTGGTTTATTACAGGGTGGGGGGACAACACAATAAATCTAAATAAACTTGTTACAATTCATTCATGATTATCATTTCTTATATATAAACACTCTACCTCAATTACTGTGTGAAATATCGGTTTCCATACAAGGCGATACCATTGTTCCCATTACCACTGATTCAGTGATTGTTGATTGTTTCCTGGTTTTAATCCCATTTCTGACAAAAGACAGTCTAGATGAGTAAGGGGATTTGTCACTGAAACACATAAAGATGGCCAGTTTAAAATCTGTAAAGGGACAGTGGAGGCTTATTGGTTAAGGCTCTGGGTTACTGATCAGAAGGTTGGTGGTTCAAGCCCCAGTACCACCAAGCTGCCCCCGCTGGGCCTCTGAGCAAGGCCCTTAACCCTCAACTGCTCACTTGTATAAACAAGTTAAAAGTACAAGTCGCTCTTGATAAGGGTGTCTACCAAACGCTGTAAATATAAAGTTTAAATACTGCAACCAGCCAGCAGGAGCGCTAGACTTGTGTTGGCTTCAAGTCCATGGTTCTACAGTCACTGAATAAAACTACAATTTCATTTAATTTGCCAAACCACTTAGGGTCGCAGGGAGGATGGTGCCTTTTTCAGCCAATGCGGGGTGCACCCTGAACAGCTCACCAGAGCGTCGCAGGGCCAACATGTACAAAACCATTCACACTTATGTACAAAATATTCACATCTAGGGGCAATTTGGAACAGCCAGTTAACCTGATGTGCAAGTCTTTGGACTGTGGGAGGAGGCCGGAGTACCTGGAGGAAACCTACACAAGCACAGGGAGAACATGCAAACTCCACACAGAAACGCACGAGCTGGAGAATCAAAGAACCTTCTTGCTGTGAGGCGGATGTATTAACCAGTACATCACTACACCTCACTGGACACAACTATCAAGAAACTAATTCATATTTTCCTCGGCTGTGATGATAATATAAAATATCATCTAAAATGTATACAATTCTTGTTCTAACATGTACAATGCATAAAAAAACCAAAACTTTAATTACACCTGGGCAGTAAATATGTTTTAATAAGCACCGCCATATTAAAAGTTAACATTGTCAGGGCTGTGAGAGAATTTCATTTATTAATTCATTCATTAATTTTATAAACCGCTTAATCCTAATTAGGGTTGCGGGGAGGTTTGCGCCTATCTCAGCCGACTCTGGATGAGGGCGGTGTGCACCCTGGACAGCTAGCAAGGCCAACGCAGGGCCAACACATATACAATCCTTCACACCCACTCTCACACCCAGGGGCAATTTGGCACAGACAATTAGCCTACTGTGCATGTTTTTGGACTGTGGGAGGAAACCAAAATACCTGGAAAAATCCCACCCAAACACGGGGAGAACATGCAAACACCACACAGAAACACCCGAGCCCGGGAATCGAACCCAGGACCTTCTTGCTGTGAGACAGACATGCTAACCACTGCGCCACCGTGAAAGAATTTCTGTGATCAACAGCTGTATCTTTCAATGATTGTTTTAAAGACCCACCCAGAGTGGTTCCTTCAGGAATTCTTTTTAAATTGATGTTAAGAGATGATTTTGATAGCGACACTGCCATCTTGTGGATTGGAAGGACTCCAAAACGGGTCGCATGTAGAGACCAGGTGAGACTTGACCTTTCAATGAGTATGACCCTTCTTAAACTCAGAAACACCAGCGTGAAAGAAGGAAACACACACAGCAAACTCTCCCTGCATTTCTACTTTGCCATCATTCCCATTTCAAACACACACGCACGCACACACACGCACACACACACACCCAGGTACCTTTCACTCTTCCTTTGATGACTCCCATGCGACAGCGCAGTGAGAAGAACACCCTCCTCTTCCCCTTCACTCCTCCACCCGAGCCCTTCTTCACCGAGTTGACGGAGGAGGAAACTCCATCAGGAAAGCGTTTGGGATTGATGCTGCAACCCAGCCGCCACATCTCAACTTAAAAGCTAGAGGACGTATAACCAGGCATCTCTATTCTTCAAACACATCCTTGTCTCTCCTCCATTCTCCTCCGTTTCTTTTTCTCATCTCACAGTCAGTAGATACACAGGGGATCCCACTTTATTCATTCTCACGTCGACATCGTTCTGATGTTGATGGGGAAAAAATGATGAACGTCAACTCCACACGAAAAAGATGCTCGCAGGGCTGTGTTCGTCTCTCTCTCTCTGTGTGTGGGTGTGTGTATGTGTGTGTTTATGTGAGAATATTTCTGGCCTGTAGAGTAGAAGGCAGATGGAGAACAGTTTCTCTCTGCAGAGATCCGATCTGGCCAACCCCACAGGAGCAGTTGCATCCTGAGAGCACGGCTCACAGCTGACTTCATCGATTACACATTAGGAGAACCTGCACAATAGAAGTACCGCCTTCTATTAGTAGAACTATCACTACAGAATAAGACTAACCTGTGTCAGTATTAGCACGATGAGTACTCATTTCCGCATTCAACTCCCCAAAATTTCTAATATAGTGAATTATCAGAACACAGTACACAGCCATAATTAAAGTAATCATGTTTTTATTTTAGCCTAATATCTGTATATACTGCATGTGCTGCAGTTGTGTGCTTACCAAACACAAGAATTGCCCATGTGGGTTTCCTCCTGGTACTATGGTAACCTTCCACAGTTCAAAGATATTCAGATTAGGTTTTCGATTAGATTACAAGACACCAAACCTCAGATTATTATATTACATATTCTTATTCTGATTTCTCATCAAGTAAAGCTGGAGGGGCATTCATAGAGGACCTCCGCCAGGCACAAATGGATTATGGTGACAAATGCATTGGTTAACCTCAAAAAATCTGGCTACGGCTGCAGGTTTCATTATAACTTGGCATAGGCATAATGAAATGTCTCCCCTTAGTGGGTGTCTGATAAACATTCACACAGTATTTGCACTTATTGACCTTAATATGCGAATTTACTCATGATTTTATTATACAGTCTGAAAAAGAATTAGCCATAAATTCTTTTGACATCGTGATATTTTTTTTGTGAGAAAAAAATTTGAGATTTTGATTCACATGAGTGATTGCTTCACTTGGTGGAGGTTTGCGCTCTCTGTGTGCTCTTGTTTTACTGCTGGGTTTTTTTGTGTTTTTTAAATGTGCTCTACTACATTTACTCTACACACCTTATTACTTATAAATTGTCACTACATTTATATTTTATATTTTATATTTTATATTTTCATATTTATATTTGACCTTTAACTATTGGTGTCCTTCAAATAGTTTTTGTTATTGTGATTTTTCTTTTCTTTTCTTCTTGATATTGATAGTTTTTTATATTATTCTTCAAATATAGGACAGTCGTGACAAGCATTTCACTACATATTGTACTGTGTATGAATTTGTACATGACAAAATTGGAATTTGAATTTGAATTTACTGATGAAAAGATTTCCTATGGGACTTTCGTCATTAGATTTATATGTTACTGTGAAACTTTGGCTCGCTCCCTACACCGTTCTATGCAAACATATTCTCATTTCAGCTTTGGTGTTATAAGCCTAAAATAAAAAATGTTGCATGTGTGTTTAAAGGAAGTTGTCTTCATGGTATTGAGAATGGTATTGAATTTCAGGAGAAAATACAATGATGGAAACCATTTTTGACTTAATAGACTCAAATGTATTTTTTTAAGAATGAACACTGTGGTGAAGAAACCCCCTTAAAGTACCCCCACTCTACCTTACGACATGAGGAAGAACCCTTGAGGGGAATTAATCTCTTCCCTTCCTGTGATTATAAATAGTTATGGTATTCTGGTGGAGAAGATTAAAGATAAATAGTACGGAGTATGTTGTAAGAATGTTGTGTATGATTGTGAATAAGATGACCACATGAGATGACCACAGGACAGTTATGTAAGAAACGTTTCGGAAGAATACACTGTTGAATGCACTGCTGAACAAAAACAGGAAGTGAGAGTCGTTTTGGTTTTAGCATTACTTTAAGATTGATTTCACAAATGCAACTAAAATGTGAGCTCCTTGCTGAGATTATTTGTTGCGAAGAGTGTAAAATATTTGGGTACTATTCTTTTGGTGCATATACTGTATATTTTATGTGACTATTACAGAGTATTATTGAATGCATGATCACTGGAGGAGTAGCACCTTTCGGGTTGGCCTCTTCATATCTTGGCGCCCCAAACCGGTCTCTCATTTCAAGCATCATGTGATGCATAATATACGGCCAATATACTAGGAAGTGGCGGAATCATCCAGCCTCTCACATGCTAAAGGCCATCCACAGTGGCTCTCAGTGCTTCCCCGAGTCTCTCAGAGCAGGGCGGATCTAGGGGTGACAACACCAATACAAAAGTTCCAAATTAGTCGAATCTGGCAGACCATCAAATGCATGTGCTGCGCTGTCATCCATAGTTGCCTCTGCCAACTGATTGCAGTGGCACCGAATTGGTCTCTGCAGATATGCAAAAGCCTGGGCAAGTTTTTTATAGAGACACAGGAAAGCCCACATACCATGATCCTCCTTTCTGCCTCACCAGTGGGGTCCGAAGGAAAGCAGACCAGTATATTAGGCACCGGAAGGTTGTCGAATGGACACTAGCCAACTGCTTATGGGACCCCGCTCTGGATTTTTCCTTTATCCATGTGAAGTAGAATGCACTCGGACCCTGGACCTTCTTGCTGTGAGGCGGACGTGCCAACCACTACACCACTGTGCCACTCCGTCTTTTAACTTTTCTGATTAAATTCTAACAGCAAAATTTACTTGAGCAATGTACAAAACTCCCTGACATACAACATGAGTGCTAAATAATATACTAATATACAATCATTTCTTTACTGTAGTACAGCAGCTCTGTCTGCCCTGAATGATGGGCTTGGATGGATGGAATCTAGAACTCTTATTAAATTAGAGGTCTGAGAGTCTTGAACAGCTTCTTAATGTTCTCCAGTGTAGAATAAATGCATATCCATGTCAGGAGCTCAGGACAGCCATCAGTAACCACATGGTCTGAAGACAAATATTCGATTGTACTCTTTCTATTAGACAAGATACTATTGTTTTCAGGTCAGGACAAACTCGAGGACTATGATAAGTGAGGGGAAGAAAATTTGCTCGTAATGAACTTATAGTGCACAGACATAACTCTGTATTTCATTCTCATCCGCTGATTGAATGTGCATGACTCCTGGTGTGAAGCAATAGTCGTAATATATGATATAAGTCAATAAGTCTTTGTATTAATAGTAAATTTTAAAACATTTAAATAAAAATGTTAAAAAAGCTTTCCGAAATGTATTTATCTGGAAATTGGTGTAAGATTTTATGCTTGGTTGTAAATAAATAACAATTATTCTCTATCCCAATTTTTTTTAATGCAAAAGAGTTTATTTGGTCATAGGAGGAAAATGTATAAACTGCAATACTGTACACTGTACAATCAAGGTCCAGAGGATCTCACACTAACAAACAAACAAACAAATAAACAAACAAACAAACAAAACCCCAGCAGATTATTAGAAAAAAAATTACAAATTCTATGAAATATTAGAAATATTTTATATTCATTACAATCTAATTGGATATTAGTAGAAGAAATATTTTTCAAGCTACAGTGGATATTTTTATTCTAGTCTGGATATCTGTGAAAACAGAAACAAAAAAAGTAGTAGTTACTAACATCCTGTTCAATAAGTAAATAAGTAAATAAGTAAACAAACAAACAAACAAATAAAAAGACACTAAAGAACATAAAGGGGGAGGTCCACACCTTAGCTTTTACATCAGTATGAATAACCTGAGGCGTGTTTATTATTAGAAAGATCATTAAAAATAAATAAATAAATAAAACAAGAAAACAAGTCTCTTCAATCCGCTATTCGCTTTGTGAACTGTCAATTTGATCAGAAATCCCGCTCGCTGATTGGATGGGAAATTTACTTACGTCATGACGCATATTTCCCTCACAGAATATACTGCTGATTTTTTACTTTATACACGTGTTATACAGCGTGTAAACATCTTATTATTGGGAATATATATATTTGTATATTTTATATTAATTTTATAATTTTGTTTTAAATGTAATGTTTGGTTCTAATGTGTTCATGAGTCACAGTTGGGTCACGTGGGTAAGGGGAAGTTAGGAAGTTATCAGGACTGTTGTTTTCACTGTGCAAACTCCATCACAGCAGATTTGTGGAACTTGTGCGACTGAAGATATGGACGGGAGACCAATCTTTAAGTAAGATCAACACTTTTGTTCTTTGTGATAAAAATATTTTTAAAGCAGTGATGTAATCATAGGCTAGTTTTAATATTATTATTATTATTTCCTATCATTTTAAAGTAATTATGGAGCCACACGCGGTGTAGACAATCCTGTGTTCATGCCTTCAGCACATTCAGTACCAGGTAAAGCTTTATTATTATTATTATTATTTTTTTTGTTGTTGTTTGTTTGTTTGTTTGTTTAAATTTTGAACTGTCAGACCTATTTATTTATTTTCTTTCGTCTAAAATAAAAGTGTCATTCTTGGTTGTCAGCTTTCCTCTTAGACAGTAATTTTATATATATATATATTTATATCTGAAAATTGACATGTGATCAGTGTGCTTTCTTTGGTAAATGTTTAACAATCCGTGGTGCAACTCTTCGAGTTCACTTCCGGTAATTCACAGCTTATTGACCAATAGAATCGGCGGGCTGTTGTTGCGTCGTTAACATTAGCCAATCATAGGACAGGAAAGCGGAATTCCGCCTTAGAACAGGTTTCCTGACATTGAACTTTAAGATAATTGCATTTGGGGTGTGTAAATGAGGTGTTGGAATTTTAAGTGTCAGACAATTAAAATAATAACAATAATAATAGCCTGATAATTAGAAACAACATTTAATACAATTATTAAATAATTAAAAAAATTAGATGTAGTAATAACAAGCCTGTATTTATGTACTATAATTATCAATATAATAATAATAATAATAATAAAGATGTATTAAAAAACTGTTGTTGTTAAGTAGTCGTAGTAATAGTAGGAGTAGTAATATAAAATTAATCGATAGGAACTTGCCCTGGATAGGACAACATTACCCCTAAGGGTAATTTATATTCACCATCCATCAATCTGTTAAGTGAGAGGAAAGCTGAGAACACCGCAAACCCCTTAAATCTCCACAAACCGGTGTAATATTTTCTTCCTAAAGATGCAAACAGGCACAAACTTGGAGAAGAGGAACAGTTATAGTATAAGTATATTATAGTTCAAGTATAATAGCTAAGAATAGCAGAGCACCATAGTCATGGAATATGGCTTAAATGATTGTCCAGTGTCTTCGTCTGGTATCCGCATGTGCCCACCACAGGAATAAACAATAAGGCTGCCACATCGCTGAGTTGATGCTGATTGGCTGTTATGTATTGGAGACTTGCGGGATGTCAGGCAGCAAAAAAAAGAGGAGATTTATTATTAACCACGAAACTGATACCCCAAAAATAAAGCCATATACACCGCTGCTCAGACTCGCACACAATCGATCTCAGGTGCGCAGACAGACTTGCAGGTAAATAAATGTTCATGGAGCAAACACAGAAATCAGAAGCCTGATAGAACATGAACTCATGAAACAGATAATTAAACCAACAATACAGGTGTTATAAATGAATGCAGACATCAGCTAGTGAAAGAAATAGGACTAAGAAGCAAACCCAGGCCCGGACACCGATCAGTATAGATAATCTATCGTGGGTTCCGTTTTTAGGCAGTATGTAAATGTAGATATTAAATACTGATGTTCAGAATTCTGTCATTGTTCACATCCTGCTGTACATTTCTATTTGTTTCTTGTCATATACAGAGTAGAGTTTATCTACAGTAAAATTCTGACTCTGCATTCCTTCCAATAATCTTGTGATTCTGTACAGGTAGTCTAGATAAAGTGGTTAGGAATAAAGTGTAGGCAGGTAGGTGGAGTATGAAATATTACAAGCATGAAATGAAATTCAGTATGTTACAGGTACTAATATGAGTCAGGAAGAGTGCAGTGCAGTTGCAAGACAGCTGACTGCACGATAAAAGAATGTAGTAATATATGTAGTGCAATTCCAGACCAGATACAACTTGCGTTATTCTTGTGCAAGAGGTCACAAGCTGAAATTAAACTCGCTTAATTACCCACGTATAATAAAATGAAGTTTTAACATCTCAGGGCTGCAGCCTTTCACCGTAAATTGTACCAACTGATTAACCAAGATGGCGGATAGGCAGAGCCGTCTGCCACGGGGGAAATGGCCTATATCTTGTATGATATCTATGAGGAGGAACATTGTGGCGTACCAGTCATGCAGTAACCATTCAGCATATCTGATGTCAGTGATGGATAAGTCAGCTCGTAGAAGAATGCCAAGAATTCGCTGGTGACTTTCCACCAATTAAAAACAAGAAAATATTTAAAATGAATAATAATATAATAATAATAATATCCATTACCCAGAGATAGCAAACGAATTTTAACTATTTTATAACATTTTATAACTTTATAACATTAATTTTTTTATTTACTGTTCATGGGTTTAGCTTGGGGTGGCATAGTGGTTAGCACGTCTGCCCCACAGCCGGAAGGTCCTGGCTCGGCCGTTTGTGTGTGGAGTTTGCATGCATCCCGTGCTTGCATGGGATTCCTCCGGGTATTCCGGTTTCCTCTCACACTCCAAAGACACATTAGGCTAACTGTGTTTCAAATTGCACCTAGTGTGCCCTTGAGTGTGAACGGTTGTGCGTGTTGCCCTGCGATGGCCTGGTGAACCCAGTGGTGGCAGGGATAGGCATCAGCCTCCCTGCGACCGTAATAGGATTAAGCGGTTTGGCAAATGAGTGAGTGAGTATAACATTATATGTAAGTATTAATAACGTGTGTGTGTGTTTAAGGTTCAGTGAGTTTATTTGTGTCCACCATAACGCACGTGTTTCAGCTCAACCAGCTTTCAAATTAAAACTGGTGAAGACTGCTGTTGTTCTGAAACCTGTTTTACCAGTTCCTAGATTCGTCATTTCCTGTCAGAACCAGGATCCAAAACAAAGCTGAGTAACCAGTTTAAATGTCAGACTTGTTTCTGAAAGCACTGAATATCCGATTGAGGGGTTAGATAGCAACTACTCCTCAACTCCCAGAAGAAATAGGACACCCTCCCTTACACGGGAGCACGGAAAACGGAGAAGGGGTAGTGCCGAGTGGTGAAAGGGCTGGGGCTTGGATTGCGAAAGAGTCGGTGATGTCACGTACTGACAGGTGACGACCTATCAAGGTGTTCATATGTGAAAAGAGGTGGGTGCAGTGGAGAGAGGCTTTCTGTTCAGTTCCCTCTGTTATTTATCTGGCTTTCCCAGACTGGATTTGAGAGTAAGTGACTGGATTGTAATGCTTTTTTTCAAAATTAGAATCTGTTTTTTTGTTTTTGTTTTTTTTGAAGGTGATGTTATGTGATACTGTGGATAGGGAGTGGTCACTGTAAACAACAAGGGGAGGGACTGTAAAATCTTTTTATATAATAATACTACTGATAATAATGAAGCCATGGGAAGTGCATCTGATCCTTGGATATAATGTGTGTTTGTTAGAAATTCGGTATTATTGAATCTCTTTTTCGTGTTTATTTACTTAACTATAACTTTTATAGCAACAAACCTAACTTAGAAACATGTGACTCACACTTTTTTTTACCATACTATGGCCATACAGACCCATAGACTCCACGAGGTGTGCTGGTGTAAATATTAAATGAAGATAGTTGTTCTGTGTTGCTGTGCTCTGAGTCTCGCCCTGCTAGCCTCGCCTAACCCGTTTCATCTTTATTTTCCTGTTTCAGTCATGTCTACTCCTGCTGCCCCTTCAGCCCCTCCTGCTGGATTTTATGATACAGTGCCGGGGTATGAGGCCACAGGTGGAGAAGGTGAAAACGCTTTTTAAAAAAAAAAGAACAAACAAACAAACAAATAAATAAATATCCAAACCAGCCTTCGAGATAAAGAAAGAGATTTCACGCATTTTGTTTTAATGATTTCTTACCTGCACCTAAGACTCTTAAATAATACTGTATTATTGGACCCTCTGCCAACGGAGCATATATTTAACTGTCATTAGATTAAAGTTATTTCTAGACGTATTCATCAAACAAGCTAATGACCCCAGATATAGTAAACAGCTGCTCAGAACATCCGCGCCACTGCGCACCAGCATTGAATATCGAAGGCTTTATTGTTCACTAATAATCAGGGAGCAAGGATAACATTTATAATATGTCTTATCTACGTAACATCAGGTTTGTCTTTTATATTTATGAATATGTTTGTTCTACAGTACACTGTTATCTGTACACACAGTCGTGTGCAGTGAAGATTATACAGCACCACTTTTATCTAAAAGGGCTCCTGATAAAACGAAGGAAAAAAAGAATTATTTCTCTATAATTTTTTGGTGAAAATGTATTGAACAATGGTATTGTAGGTGATGAGAACCAAAAAAATCATTCCGACAAGTATATTGAGGTAAAAATATGGCTAATAAACAAAAACACTGAAAATACC
>JBCNYH010000015.1:4024130-4044149 GCA_039654325.1 Tandanus tandanus
GTCTCGCCCCAGAATTCTGGGTGACACTTCAGGACTGATCGACGAGAAGCCTAGATAATTCTAGAAGATCTAACAGTGTGACAGCAGCCTTTTCAAACTGACTAATGCAAACTATCGAACAGATTTTAGCAGACTGCATATACGAAACTGTAAGTAAAAATCACCTGATAATGAAAATATACATATGTTCATGTGTAACAGGAAAGTTTAGAAAGATTAACTTTTATTTCACTTTAAGAGCACCTCCTAAGCTTGGCATGCACAATATCTCCTTTCTAGGGTGCAATTACTTATGTGTTCATAGAATGGCTCTTTTACCCACAAAGTGAAGGAATGGGTTCTGTCTGTCCTTCCGTCACACTTTAGTTTCTGGCCATTTGCTTACCGCGTGCTGAAGCTGGGGCTTTCAAACTTGGTATGCTGGCTCACTACTATGAGTGCTAGGATGAGTTTGTATGAGTAACCTTGACCTACCTTTCAAGGTCACAGAGGCAAAACTGTAGAGCTGTATTAGGTTTCCAGATATTTACCTGGCACACACTGAAGCTGGAGCTTTCAAACGTGCTATGCTTGCTCTATATTGGCATATTATGAAATGATTCTTTCGGCGGGAGCGTCTGGACCCTGTGGTACTTTTTAAGACATTAATCTGAAATTAACAAACTGTGTGCACATTTACTTAAATAAACTTAAAATATATAAATATATAAATAAATAATAAATCAATTTAAAGTGTGCACTTGAAATTTTTCTTCAGCTTCAGTTCTGTTTGCGTTTTTTGTCTACCTTCTCATGAAGCACAGATGCAAACATGCGCACTCAGAGAGCGATTCCCCCTCCGAGCCAGACAAAAATTAAGCACACAGCACCCTCTGCTGGACCTTCTGACATACCACATGTCTTATCTCACAATGTTAAAGAACCCTTTAAAAAATTCTTGTTCATTTTAAATAGCTAGTAACACTAATTCACCACAGGTACCCTTTAAGACACTGGCACTGTAAGACATGCGGGCCAAAAGTTATTGCACTCTTGGTTAAACAAAAGTCTGACAAAAACACCAGGGGTCTGATACAGGAGCAGAATCCTCCCCCACCTGGCATCATCCTCGAAGATATGTTGAGTGCCGTTTCCATGGTGCACGTCCCAGTCCACGATGAGTATACGCAGGGCATTATTGGTAATGTGCTGAGCATAGCGGGCGGTCAGAGCGGCCGTGTTGAAAAAGCAGAAGCCGCAGGCAGCGTCACTCTCTGCATGATGTCCAGGGGGACGTACAATAGCCACACCGTTCCTCACCTACACACAAACATACACCATGATAAGAGAAACTAAACCATTTCACACACTGATGACCTTCGCAGAAACTCTCAAAACTCAAAACGTACGTAAACGCTCACACGTGTACGCTCACACATGCAGAGCAATTTAATAGGAACGCCTGAACACCTTCACATTCAGGGTAGACGCTCAAGCCATAAAATACTCCAGATACAGGTGAAGAGGCTGAGTTAAAGCTCACATCAAACATCACCGTGAAGAAAAATGGAATCTCAAAGATGTTAACCCTGGGATGGTTGATGGCTGTTGGCATTTCAGAAACCGCTAAAGCACATGTCGAACACCAAGAAAGCACATGGGTTCCCACTCCTTTCAACCAAAAACCCTGTTCCAGGGTAACTGCAGTTACTTGATGAAACAGGAGGTTTAAGTTTTGAAAAAAGTCCATGTGATGTTTGTTTTAAGTTTTAACTATTGAGTTTAGGTGATCCTGCGGGCACTGTAGTAATTATTTATAATATTAAAGCCTGACCCTTAAATCAAAGTGACAATATTATTATCTGCTAGAAGTGAACTGTTAATAAATCTGTATAAGAGTTTATAATGGATGACACATAAATTTAAAAAAAGAAACCAAGATGGATGAATCAATCATGGTATGAATGCTGTAATTGTGTAGCATGTCCACTAGAGGGCATGCTGCTGCGACGCCACTGCTGCTAGTGGTCACATTTGGAATGCAACAATCCCAGCTATCAGCTGATCCAAGCAGAGTCAAGCAAAGAAAAAAAAATGTATACAGTAATTTCTCTTTGATGTTTATATTAAGGCACACACACACACACACACACACACACACACACACACACACACATTATTTCCTTTAATATTAATCAGTAGTATGTAATGTATTTGATTTTTTTTACTGTTTGGAATGAATGAATGATGTTTATTTCGAATATGTAAAAAAAAAATAAAAAAAAAGAAAGACAAGAAACAGTATAAAAAAACAATGGAAAAAATAAAAAATTAAACAAATGACAAAAGTAAAAATATATATAATAGCAATAGTAAAATAAAATTAATAATAAAAGTGAAAATTATAATAACAAAAAATAATTAAAATAATAATATTAACAACACTAATACTAATACTAATAATAAAAATAATAATAAAGGTAAAATAATAATATAATTATAATATCAATGATAAACACTGAAGCAAATGACACTGAGTTGTAATGAAAATTGTCAATTGCATGTGAAAAGAAGTGGGAAGAATAAGAATCTTATTTATTCCCACCTCATCTCCATCAATTACTGGTCGTTTTTTTTTTTTTAATTTGTTTTTAAATTGTTATTTTGTACTTTTATATTTATTTAATAAAAATGTAATATAGTTTGTTGCACTTTTGTTTAACATAATAGTTTTTCATTTTTTCTTGATTGCGTTATGTCATTATCTTAGTGCAGACTCTTTAATAAATGTTGGAGAAAATCTTTGTTTATGTTTCACGGAAAAAGGCGTTATAATCAAATGAATTATTCCTTAATTATTAAGATGGTTATCAGTCCGAAAAGTCTTTAAAAAGAGCTGCAGCGTGTGTGTGTGTCTCTGTGTGTGTACTTTTACCGAGAGAGACCCACCTGTCCAGTAAGGATGGACTGAGCTACATTGAAACAGGCTCCAGCAGCCAGCAGTGCAGATTTATAGCTCTCTTTACTGATGTAAATGGAATTGTATTGGTCTCCGTGCCTGTTCAGGTCTCTGGGCTTCATCTGCTCGGTGCTTTTTATTGTAGCAATGTGCTCTGATCTGATGCGAAGAGAGAAAAACAGAAAGAGAGAGAAAGAGAAAGAAAGAGAGACAGAGAGAGAGAAAGAGAGAAAGTGAGAGATAGAGAGAGAAAAAGAGAGAGAGCGAGAGAGATGGTTTGTGTTTAAAAAAAGAAAGAAAGAAATCTTGAAGTGAAGGAAAACACTTCTCATATGTTTTACCCGTGACAAAGTGCGAGCTCCTCCTCTGTGGCTAAACGAGCCGGTATCCGCTGGCAACGGTCCACCAGCCCCAGATCCTCATGGTGAGAGAAGATCCGGAAGATTCTCTGAGGGCCTTCAGGGTGATGGCTGGAGGGGTGGATACACACAAGCACACACCGAGGTTAAAGCAATATGATTTACAGATGACTGATTTTTTTCCCTCTCTCTCTCTCTGTGTGTGTGTGTAATGAAATTCCATTAAGTAATTAATATCCATCTCCTAACATTTCTCAAAGAGGAGATCACTTTCACCTTCTCCACTTTATGCAACTTAAACATTCCTTCACATTCAAATGCCCCAAAAGTCCCAACCCGAGGAATCACTTCCCTTCACCTGCAATCTTTCAAAGAGATGATTTTTTTAAAGCCCCAGTATTTGAATGAGTGTGTATTCTCACCTGTCCCACATATTGTGATGCTCCATCATACGCTCATCATAAACCAGTCCGGTCGTTCTCACAGAGGATTCCAGTTTCTCTACACACACGACTAAGGGTAAGGGCTCCGATCCGGAAAGAGGGCCTCCCTCTGAGGAACACACACACGCACACACACACACACACACACACACGGCTCTGACTGACGTAATGTACATTCTAGTGAGAAAAATCCCCATTAACCTCTCAACCTGGAGATCGCCGTTTTCAAGCCATTCGACTGGATGGGACGCTTCTCCATCCCAGGTTACCTTCCTGGTATTTTTACTGGTACCCATTAATACTGCTGGTTGGACAGAGGCACACTTGTGGTTAAGACTTTGCCCTGGGATACGAACCCACAACCTCTCGACCAAGAGCCCAGCACCCTAACCACTACATCACCGGCCCCATTCAGAGCAATCGTACTACAAATACAAACACTTTCATTCTTACCCAGAGTCTGCAAGCTGGTCCAAAATGGATACAGAGCAGAAACCGTTTTCGAGATGGACTTGAGAGCACTGTAACAGACAAGGACAGAGAAATGAAACATGCGGGTGGAGGCATCGTGTGTTCTGAGGAGAGAGGGAGGTGCCTGCAGGCATGTCTGACCTCTCACTCGGAGATCCTGGGGAGTTCAGGTGAGGGCAGGGGTCACCCAAGAGAGACCTCAAACTAGCACAAGCCGCCTCTGCTGTGGCCTGCAGGTTATAGCCGCCCTGAACAGGAACATAAGCAAACTGGTTATTCCTTATTAAAGACGTGTTCTTGATCCAGAATCACTGTTCCTACAGTAACGAGTGTACAGGGTACAGGGTAAGGAGGACACTGACATCCAGCTATTCTAACACGACCTTTAAAAAACTTAACAATGAAAAGCATTAACAGGTTGCCATGGTGACGGCTTTTGTAAAGAGAACATGTACTACTCATTTGCAGAATCCGTTTGTCCTCAGGAGCGACTATGTCTCTCTGTGCTTTCTTATCAACATGGCAAGTTACTTTTTTTTTCATCATAGCTTCAACTTCATTTCCTTTAACATGATGTTACATCACTAACTGAAATGATTTTTATTCATTTATTTGCTTATTTATTCCCCGCCCGTTTTTCCCTCCCCTAATTTTAGTCGTATCCAATTCCCACTCATCAAGTGTTGCCTCCCTAACACACGACAACCGCCACCGACCAGGGAGGGGTGTAAGCATGCACATGCCCTCCTCTATAACATGCGACGCTGCCACCTGCCTCTTTACAAACTGCTGAGCATTTGGAGGCAGCCGAACACATTGAGTGAAATCGCTATCCGCCCCCTTTTGTATGAATGAGCTCACAGATGGCCATGGATTGGCTGGTGATCGCTGTGAGGGACAGGGAAGCGTATGCCTATCCCTTCCTCCAGGTACTGAACTGAAATTAAACACATCACAGGAATGTCGTACCTCCAAAGCGAGCACGATTCGACCCGCGGCCAGACCCATCAGCATGTGGGTCAGTACAGAGAAACACTGGGGGCTCACAGACATCTCACCCTAGGCACACACAGACACACACACACACACAAGAGCAATATCACATGTATAGTGCTATACATATGACCCATGATACCTGATATACATATGGAATATCTGTTTGTTTGTTTATTGTGTAAACAAAGGAGAAATAGAGATTTAATAGGTATAATGTACCTTGGGATCACCAGTCGTGGAGTCAAAGCCAGCGGCTACTAGCACAAGCTGAGGCTGAAACTGTAACACACACACTATTGTTTGTTGTAGAAAGCAAGTAAGTAAATAATGAATAAATAAAATGATAGAAAGTTATAACAATTTTTAGGCATTACCTAAAAGATGTCTCTACTGATAGGTGCTCCAGCCTGGGTTTGCTTTTCAGTGCTTTTACTAACTGATTTGCGCTTGTATTAATAGCACCCATCTTGTAAGTTTAATTCTCCATTTAATTAACAAGTTCATGTCAAGCTTCTGGTTTCAGCATTGCTCCATTAATATTTATTTACCTGCATGTCTGCCTGCCTACCTGAGTTAGATGTATTTATTCATTCATTCATTTTCTGAAGCGCTTAATCCTAATTAGGGTCGTGGGGAGGCTGGCACTCATCTCAGCCGACTCTGGGCGAGGGCAGAGTACACCCTGGACAGCTCGCCAGGCCATCGCAGGGCAGAAGCACGCTGACGGCAAATGCAGCCTACTCTTTTCGAAAGTCAGCAATGGTTCTTTTATATGCCTCACAGACAGTGAGAGACATGGCCGGCATTTGGTTATCCAGTTAGCTGCACTGGGGGGATAGCAGTGACAACCCGGTGACAGTGGGGCTTGAACCCCCGACCTTGGAATCAGTACCCTACCACCCCTCCCTATTTAGGAACTACCTAAAAGCGGAGCTCAAAAGATGTTTGCATTTATTTTCAGTAAGGAAACTGCCATAATCTAACATAATGACTTTTCAATGGTATTCGAAAACTTATTTCTCCTCAAGAAAAAACTAGCAAGTGTTGGGTTTGCTTGTGTAGGAAAGTGAGCATCAACAAATTCGAGCTTACAGCTTCATAGCATTGCAAGTATTGAGCTCCACAGAGTGCCACTAATAATAAGAAGAACAAGAATAAGAATAATGATCTTAATGATAATAATAATAATGATAATAATAACAATAATAATAATAACAACAATAATAATAAACTAAAGTTTTAATATTATATTTATTAAAGTTATATTTATTAAAGTTAAATATTATGAACATAATCCAACTATTCAAAATTGGGGGAAAAAAGCATTTTTAAATGCCAAAATAAAAGCAATATTTTATAATGTATTCATATTACTTATTAAATTAGAGCTTTTTAACTAATGAACTTTCCACACACAGAACCCAAACCAGCGATACTTAAATAAAAAATAAAATAAAAAATAAAATGTAAAACATTCTGTATTTGACTAAAAGCCTTTTTATTTCCTGAAAGAAAATTACCACCTCTATCACGTCCTTACAGTTATAATAAATACTAAAAATAATAATAATTATTATTATTATTATTATTAGTCATTATCGAGAATCTGACTACACTGTAATAGACGAGTGATTTGTGAAATGTGTTCAGTACCTCGTAGGCTACAGGCAGCAGAATTCTCTGGAATGCTGATATGTAATCTCCGTCCTCCATCCCTGTCTGAACACCAACACAAGCCACAGAAAATAAATAAATAAATACACACATTTTTAAAATTAGTGAGTTACTCTTTAGTTCATTAACTCTCCACAGCCAGGTAGGTGATTTATACATAGTTTAACCTTGTTCCAAGGCACGTTGATGTTATAGCCCTGGCCTGGCCCTGACCCCACGGCACTGCTGTCTCCCTCTGGCAGGTGAGGCCAGAACGATCCCTCCTCAAACCGATGTACAGAGAAATACAGAACACTACCAGGAGAAACAAAGGCGGTGACGGAAGAGAAAATATAAAGCATTAAATAAAAGTAAAAATATTCTGGTAATGTATGTCTGGTGGAGCGAAGACCTCCATCAAGAAGAACAGTTGAGTCTTTTATGATATATAATCTGTAACCACAGCCACTTCACATGCCCTGATGAGTTGTACTTACTGGCACTGATTCCCCAGCCTTTTTTTTTTTTATTCTGAAGCCACTGTCACCGACTACTTTCCATTTTACATTCCAGTATCTCGCCTCTGTTTGTATCCTGAAGGATTTCTGCTGCCCGTGAATGTGGACGGTGATATGGAGACATCATATTTCTACACTGGCTATGCTTGTTACTATTTAAGCTTTACTGCTATCTAGTGGACTTTAAGATGTATGGCATTTTAAATGAAGATTTCCTTTCAAGCCCAAACGTCACGTCTTAGAACATTACATCCATCCACTACCTCAGATCCGCACCGATATTTAACGGGTTGTTCCTTGGCCAAAGCTACACCCTTTCACCAAGTTTCATGGCAGATGGGTAGTAAAATTTTGTGCAATCCTGCGTACAGTCAGATAAACCGCAACAAAAAAACGCTCCTCAGTGGAGGTAATGGTGATGTTGTGGGATGACTGTCTTTAAAGGAACTTTGTGTAACATTATGGAGGATCTATTAGCAAAAATGTATTATATCATCAATAAATAAGTTTTCATTCCTCTATTACCATTAAAAATGGTTATTGGGTTTTCAGAACCTTAGAATAAGTTTTTTATGCCTATATGTGGAGCGGGTTCCCTCTTATACCATACAGGCTTTGACGGGGAAGGGGACGTGAATGAAATTTCAGTTGCTTGCAATCTGGAACCTCACCAGTAGATGCCGCTAGACACTGCTAAATCTTACACACTGTAGCTTTAAAGGAAGACTCCACTCTGAACACAATAAATATGTTACTGAATCTCACTTGTAACAAACAAAGACTAATACGCATGTGGTTCAAGGTGGATTTCACCTACACCGCAAAGTCCGACAGACTATTCACACTCTCTGAACATTTTGTTGATGATCCATTATATTTGATATAAAAAAATAATTTAAACCGTGTGGTATGGTTTATTTAATAAAATATACTTTTATCAAGCCACATTCACACAGGAAGCGCTGAGCGGCAGGCAGATCACAGACCACCGAAGTGCATGTGAAATTGCCTTGCGAGAGAAGCAAATAGTCATCTCTTGTTGCCTAGGTAACTCGATCACGTTTTCTGCTTAAAGATCTTTCAGAGTGAAACTGTGAGCAGCATTGAGCTTCTTCACTTTTAATCATTATCTTGTATTATTTGAGTTTATTTTAGCTCATATTATCAAAAAACTAGCTTATTTTTATTGTTATTATTATTATCCCACGGGAAGTATTATAATGAACTGGGAAGAGTTAAACGTATATAAATATAAACTCACGGTGGTGTATCCGGATATTATCATTCATTCTTTTTCTACGCCGCTTGATCCTAATTAGGGTCGCGGGGACGCTGGTGCCCATCTCAGCCGACTCTGGGCAAAGGCAGGGTACACCCTGAACAGCTCACCAGGCCACTGCAGGGCCAACACACACACACACACACAACCATTCACACTCACACCTAGGGGCGATTTGGAACAGCCAAATTAGTCTACTGTGCATGTTTTTGGACTGTGGAAGGAAACCAGAGTACCCGGAGGAAACCCACGTAAGCATGGGGAGAACATGGAAACTCTATACAGAAACGCCCTGAGCCCGGGAATCGAACCCAGGACCATCTTGCTGTGAGGAGGACGTGCTAACCACTGCACCACAGTGCCGACCAATCCGGTTATTATCCCTGCACAATATCTGTGTGCAGTCATAAAGCACAGGATATTTACACACGGCAATAATGAGCTGCCCTTCCATGTTGATGTGATTAATTAAACTCTCCCTTCGGAAAAATTCTGGCAAGTTCAGTGTTTGGCAGCATCTGTCAATCAACAGCATCTTTAAGCTCTGACTGGTAATCACATCTCTCGACTCACGCTACATGGAAGTTCAGCTCAGCTCATCACCTGTTTCTCATCACTTCCTGTGTGAACGCCGATTTAAGAAAATGGGAGCAGTGTGTACCTGGGGTCTTCCTGGAAGACGTACTGGATTCCCTGACCATGATGCACATCCCAGTCCACAATCAGAACCCTGCCACACAAAACCACACACACACACATTATATAAACTGTTTAAATCTGAACAATATCAGCTTCCAGGTGAATACACTCGTACCGCTGGATGCCGTGCTGTTTCTGAGCGTAACGTGCTGCCACTGCTACATTATTAAACATGGAGTATCCATTCATCAGCTCAGCCTGGGCGTGATGTCCTGGAGGCCTGCACCAGAAACGATAAATCACACATTACACGGTTTTCTGCTTTAACACCGCTTCATCGGGTTTAGCACCTGCTCACAATATGGGGGATATTACATAATGTTGATTTAAAGAGGATATAATTATTTCTGCTCCATAGCAATGGCCAATTGACCAATAATTGACCAATCAAAATCAAGTATTCAAATAACACTTTTTTTTATATATATATATATATATATATTTTCCCCCCCATTATATGACCATTTAATACAGTGTTCCGGCTAGATTGCTTTAGCATGGCGGGCGCCATGCCTTTTTTTTCATGCGCCATGCCCTTTTAACAAAACCGCCATGGAGCTATATTGTTATTTACATGCTATTTTTCGGCAGTCTCCTGCCCCCACAACCCCGGCGACTAGGAAAGTTTAGTCAGCGGCATTTAGTTCATTAGGGTTTTTTACCTTAACTGAACGCCCATGCGCAGTGCGCACATCAGCTCGCTTCTAGATGTTTTACCCAGTCACCATGACCCCCGCTCGAAAGAAAGAAAAGCATCAAAGCATCACCTGCACACGGCAAAACCATTACGTAGCTCTGACGTCATCACTTTGTCAACCAGCTGGAGAACAGATCCGGCAGCTTGACAGGCACATGAGAAAAATTCCTACACACACACACACACACACACACACACACACACCATACAGACAAACAAAACACATACCACAATGAGCTGACTCTGTCCAACACACCCTCACACTGCCACACTCAGGAGAAGAGACGTGCACAAATCGTGTCTGGTCTTACAGGATGGAGGTAGACGGAGTCGTAGCGATCAGAGACACACTTCAGCTCTTCTTCTGTCATCTTCTGAGTGGACCTCATGAAATCAACATATTCCTTCCTGTCACACATAAACAGCACGCATGATGACGACAAACCTGACACACAGTCAGTCCAGCGTTACTGCTGATCGAGACTTACGTGTGAAGAAGAGAAAGCTCCTCCTCTGATGCAGCTCTTGTCTGAAACATGAACAGAAGCAGCTCAGCACAGGGAGCACGTTTACCCGCATGCAGATAACAAGGACGGAAACACAGAACATTATTCCCCAAAATCGAGTAGTGGATCTACAATGGTATGAATCAACTTCAGGTTTGTTGTCTTGTTTAAAAAAGTCTTTTTGCAGAGGTACAAAATTATTTTAGGCAGCTGTTTATCTCTGCTTTGAAAGTCTCTGTAGTGTACTGTTTTTATATTTTTAGCTCTGGAGTCCAGTTTCCTCCCACAGTCCAAGGACACAAATATCAGGTTAATTGGCCGTCAAAATTACCCAATGTTGGCTGAGATTGGCTCCAGCCTCCCCACAACCCTAATAGTAAGATTAAGTGAGTGAGTGAGTGAGCGAGCTCTGGAGTCACTTTAGAAAAACATCAAACAAATGAGGACGAATGCAAATAAACCCCACCCCAAAAAAGACAGGAACAGCCGAGGGCAACAATTCATTTGGTGAAGAATTCAGTATTAATAATTCTTGAAATTTAAAGAAAACATACTTTCTAAACATCACTTACTTTCTTTTCCAAATGTTGTTGCTTTTTTTAGTATTTTTTGGACTTCGATGTTTAAGTAGAGTAGGTTCGGCAAATCTTTCCACAATTTTGTTTACCTGTACTCATGGTATATATTATATCCTAATAGTAGAGGAGCCAATCAGAATGCCCCACTGCTCATATCCAGTGTGTGTGGATATAACACAACTCAATATCCTGAAATTTTTTTATTTTTTATTTATTTATTTATTTTTAGTATTCTCTAGAATATTTGCCGTTTTTAATGCAAAATGTCTGGGATTTCTGTATAAACACTACACAAAAATAACCAAAATAAAGTAGATTTTTTTTTTTTGCCAGACTTTATTGCATGCTTTATGTTTCTAAAAGGTTTTTTAATTGATTTTAAATTAAAATAAATAAATAAATACTTTCAGAAACCAGGTGAATCAAATATAAACACTGAGGACACTTTGTTAAGAACATGGCTATATTTCTTTTATTGATAAAACAATGAAAGATTTATTATTAGTAGTAATATTAGTAGTTAATTCTATTAATTAATTTGTTTATTTATTTATTTCTGGTATAATATTTTATTTTTTTATGGTAATCGTACACATGGACATCTGTTTCATTTTTAATAAGTACTACATCAAGAAATTCAAATCTCACACACACGATGAAATTATGACAAAATACAACAAGCGCAGAAAAGGTATATATTTTTAAACACTCGCTCACTCATTTGCCGAACTGCTTAATCCTAGTAGGGAAAAGGTGGTGCCTATCTCAGCCAACACCGGTTAAAGGTGGAGTACACCCTTAACAGCTCGCCAGACCATCGCAGGGCAACACACACACAACCATTCACACTCATATCTAGGGGCAATTTGGAACAGCCAGTTAGCCTAATGTGCATGTTTTTAGACTGTGGGAGGAAACTGTAGTACCCGAAGGAAACCCATGCAAGCATGGGGAGAACATGCAAACTCCACACAGATACGCCCAAGCCCGGGATTCGGACCTGGGACCTTCTTGCTGTGAAGCGGACGTGCTAACCACTGCGCCACAGTGCCACCCTGTATTCTTAAACAACTTAGATACACTGAAATTCTCAAAGATTTCGTGAATCATGTTACAAAGATAAAAAAAACCTACAACAAATATTAACACAATATCCTGCAGCCAGCGACTTTGAGCTACACGTGAGGCACCTGACCGAAATACACAAGCATGGTTCTCACCTCCACATGCACGCAGCGAGACAGCAGCCCCTCGGTCTCCATCAGCTTCACTATAGCCGTCACTCTCTCCGGACACTCGGGGTGACTGGAAGGACAAGAGGGACGAGAGATTTCATAAAGAATGAGCTCTGATTTAGATCAGAAAGAAAGAAACTGAATAAAATAAATAGGTAAGCCCTGGATGTTATCTGATATCCATTCGAATGCATCAAGCATCTCTCTCTGAACAGGACAAGTAGAGTGCTGGAATCACCTGGGGTCCCACAGACAGTGAAAATGGGAAAAGGCATCGGAGTAAACCAGGCCAGTTCCAGTCACCTTCGGTTTCTCTTGCAAGTCCTAATTTTTTTTTTTAAATGTCATAAAAAAAATAAAAAAAAGAAGAATGCATGAACAAACATCAAACATGGCTAAGTGATTAACAGGTTAACAAAGTGGTTTAACAGGTAAGAGATAAAACACACATTAAATCCCCCTGTTTGGATTAAACATCTCTGATCAAAGCTGATACTGATATAATACATGATACAATAGAGCCGCTGATGTGAACAAAATACACATTTAATAACACAAGAATTAATCCTATGAATGAACTGCACACATGAAGGAGGTAAAAAAAAAATGGTCCCGTCTCCCTGATGTTCAATGTATGAATTATGATTAGGTTTAGATAAAAAAATATATATTAAAAAAATAGATCAAAGTTGCAGAGATGCGTACCATGTCTTTGAGTTTGTTGACCATCTCCTCCTCTGCTTTGCCTCGGTCTCGTCTACCTTTATTTCTAGCCTCCTGGAGACTTGCTTTCTGGCTGCGTTTGCTGTTTTCACGCTGATGGCCACGGACACAAGTTAATCACATACAAACACCACATAAGATTACAGTAAGGATTAGAATTTGAACCCTGGCACTTGACACTGACAGATCAGCTGTGTCAAAGAGTAACTGAAAATAAACGAGCGCTCTGAAGATCAGACTGCGTATCAAGAGAGGGTAAGAGCAAAAACTTCTGCTTGATTTGATACTGACAGATTTTCTTATTATTTAGCCAAACTTAATATACACAGTAACTCTGAGCTCATTAAACTCAGACTTGTTGTGCAGGTGTAAATAAATCAAATAAGAACAGAGTTTAATATTCAATAAGACAGTGAGTTAGTTTTACCTTGCCTGAGCTCTGTGGTGTTTTCTTAGGAGAGCGTTTCGAACCCTTCGGAGTATGATCAGATGTAGAATCCATGACAATACAAATTTCACAACCTGTAATTTGACAATACAAATTTCACCACTGGCAAATTAATCCTGCTTTACTACCAAATAAGCCTAAATATGTCAGGGATAAAAACATAATTTCGGATTTTTTGTTTAAAGCTAAGCTATGTGTTTTAATCATTGTGGATTACTTTTTAAATGTTGTTATTGCTACACTCAATCTTTTATTATCCTGAAAAGTGTAATTTAAATTTATAATACTCATTGTTTTACTCTAACATTTGTCTTGTTTTTTATTTTTCATGCAAACCCCTTTTACTTAAAAAAAGTGTTACAATGAGTAAAATTATTACTATTATTATTATTAACCATTCATTCATATGCCAAACTGCTTACTCCTACTGGGGTCACGTGGGCCTATCTCAGCTGACTCAGGACGAAGGTGGGGTACAAGCCCTGAGCAGCTTGCCATCCCATCGCAGGGCCAAAACAGCCAATCATTCACACTCACACCGAGCCAATTTGGAACAGCCAGTTAGCCTAATATGGATGCCTTTGGACTGTGGGAGGAAACTGGAGTACCCGGAGGAAACCCACACAGGCACAGGAAGAAACTGCAAGCTCCACAGAAACGCCCTCACCGAGCCTGGGACTCAAACCCAGGACTTTCTTGCTGTGAGGCGGAAATGCTAACCACTGCGCCACCGTGCTGCCCATTATTATTATTATTATTATTATTATTATTATTTTAAAGAGCATAATGTCAAGGAAATAATACTGCAGAATGAGAATATGAAGTTAACTGTGTTGATGTTTTGATTGACATCTATGGTTTGGACCTAACCAAAATGCACACAGTATTAATAACAACAACAATATCACTACTACTGTCATTCATAATAATAATAATAATAATAATAATAATAATAATAATATTAATAATAATATTAATAATATGCCTAAATACAACTATTTCTGTCCCTGTTTAAGTATCAATGCTAAAAAGAAAGATAATTAAAATAGAATAACTTTACACTAAATAACAATCTTTATAACCACTTACTATTTTTTTGTCTTGCTTGTCTGACTTGCTTTCACTTGTGTTTTACCAGCTCCTGCAACAAGAATGACATTTGAAATCCATTTTCAATCAGAAGTAGGAAGGTAAAGGTAAATAAATATAAAAGGGAATTTGACGCGAAAAGCTGCAGAAATAAAAAATAAATCAATCAGTTACAGAAACTGGGCCAACAAACCCAAGCAGGGTCTGTTTTCAGTCTAACGCGCTCAAACATGTTCTCTTAAAGGCTGAATTAAAAATCACATTATTAACCACTACTGAGGAAGCAATATTATTACTACTATAGACCCTGCGAAGGGCACTTGGATAGAATAACTTGGCTTTTTGAAATACAGCCGTGTTGTCGCACAGCTGGGCGTGTTTATTTCCGGCCCGTAAAGATGACGTAATAATCGACCGTTTACTCTGCTATGACTGGGTTTAATTCGAATTACAGCTGATAAATATACTATATCGATTATTTATTTGTTATTTCCGACATTTGTAGAGCTTATATTTCTCAAGAAGCAGAAAAGATGCGTACACTTATTAGAATACACTTGACTTGATTTAACTGCATGTAAATGTACGAACATTACATTTCTAAAATGTTCTTTAATATATCCGGGTTTCTACTCTCATCGTCCTTCTTTTAGTATCTAATGTTACTTTTCTTTTTCTTTTATATAACTTTACACTTTATAAACATTATCGTAACGATCCATAAGTGTTTTTAAGCTCCGCCCTAATTTGAGCTGGAAGCTCTTTCCTGATTGGCCAATCCACTAGTTTAAACTGCGCGCGCAACTGAATATTTTTAATTACTATTTGATTTGTTTGTTTGTTTTGTTAGAAGGTTTATAATATTTATTTTAACAACATATTTATGTCCTGCACTGATGTACTTTGCCACTTAGATTCGCACATGAACTCCCACAATGCACTGCAGTAGGTTAATGATGCTAAAATGATGCACCTTTAACCCTTTGCCCTGGACTGTAGCCTCCCTTTCGGTACATTAAAATAATAATAGAATCTAAATCTTTTTTTTCTGGTGATTTATAAAGGGATACATATCTTTAACCATTAGTGTGAATTTATATGCATTATAGAAATAATGTATGGTACAAAGTGAAAACTTGAGAATTTTTACCCTGGACCTGTTCATATCTGTTTCATTCTATTTTTTTAATAGGGACAAAAAGAATAGAGGTCCAGAAGTAGAATTCTATAACCATAAATAAAACAGCTATAAACTGTAACCCAACAGGGCAAAGTAAACTACTTATTGTAATCACTGACAGGCTTCTAACTTTACGTATCTGACACTATGAAAAGGACAGGTGTACAGAGATACACCTGTGTCTGTTTACCTCAATAAATAAAGAGACTGAAGGAAACTTTCTATTCTGGTCTTTGATGCAGCATCCCATTCAGTGCATGTAGTGAATTATTGCACAGGGACTGTTTTCTCCATAGGAATATGTTGCATAGCTATATTCCAGTTGCCGTTTATAGCATTTGCAACTCAATATTGGATTATGGTTACAAATTGGTCACTTTTGTCCCTGGAGCCAGGAGTTTTCCTGTAAGGACTGGTAATGTACTTTTAAAGATTAACTCTAAAAGCTAAAGGTAAACCACATGCACCTTGTCCAGGTAAATGATACATACGGAAAGTCCAAAATAGTTTAAGAATAAAAGACCATGAACTTGCAAAATGGGCTAAAATAAGTATATTTGAAGTCAGAATCAATCCATGCATTAGCTGTATATTTTGATTTACCAGATGACCTAATGTGCATGTCTTTGGACTGTCAGAGGAAACCAGAGTTCCCGGAGGAAACTCACACAAGCATGGGGAAATCATGCAAAGGGCACACAGAAATGTGGCCAGTATTGGCCAATATTCAAACCTGGCATCTTCTCGCTGTGAGGTAACAGTGTAGACCACTGAGCCACCATGCACACAGAGACAAAATAAATTTCCATTCAAAAAAATTAAAGGAGACAAGACGGACTACAGAAAAACATCTCTTTCAAATCCAGGAGTTGAATCGATTACTGGCACACTGGGCATATCGGTTCATGCTGGACACTTTGGCTTATAGAGTCGTCTTCTACTGGATTTGTAAATAGACGGAAAATAGATTTCATTTCATTTCAAATGTAGATTTCATTGTCAGTGCTGTGGTGACACCAAAGTTGCATCATATTTACCAGTAGTACTGTAATTATCTTTTAAATGGTAAAAATAAAGTGTTATGCTTTTAAAATCACAAATACTGCACTTGAAGAACCAATGAAGCACCAAATAAATGTAGAACACTAAAGCTACAGGAGGTGTACTGTGAATGGTATTACTGCAGCAACAAGGAGAGTTTAGTTTAGCTCCCTTTTTCCTTGGAGTTTGGAGGGATGGCTGATACTACTAAAATATCACTGATGTGCTTGCTGTAGTGTCTGAAAGATGAAGTGTACAGAACGTGTCATAGTTTTTAAAAACTATGTCCTTTACTTAAAGGATTCACTCATTTGTCAAACCACTTAATTCTACTAGGGTCGGGGGGGCAGCTGGTGCCTATCTCAGGTGACACTGGGTGAAGGCAGGGTACACTACACAACAGCTTGTCAGACCATGCAAACTCCACACAGAAACCCCCTGAGCCCAGGACTGGAACCCAGGACCTTATTGTTGTGAGGTGAACGTGCTAACCACTACACCACTGTGCGAAGAAGGATTCAAGGATCTAAACACAATGCTGTATCCTCCAGTCCATTTGGTGGCGACAATCAACCAAATAACTAGTCTTTAAAAAGTCGCTCGGGGAAAAAATAAAAATAAAAAACAGGAGTTGAACATATGATCGGTAAAACCACATGGGGCCACTGTTACTCCAACACCAAGCTCAGACAGTACATGTTCATTATTCCGAGCTTTATTGAAATTTTTGTTATAAAATTAGCAATGCTTTGATCATACTTATGCTCAGAAATGTAGGCTATACCTAAACATGTTCTCACATGTGACCCCCAGATCAAAAGGTACATTACTGAGATTGGAATATAATATTTATTTTACTATTAGTCAATAAATTAAAAAAAATACACCAAAATGTGTTTAAAATTAACATTAATTGTTAGTATATCCATTTGACTGATTTGATCAGTAATTTAATTTCAGATTGCTCAGTGTGAATATTGTGATTCGTTCATGACATGGTGCAATTCCAAAGGTCAGAAGGTCAGGCAGCAAGAAAAGAGTGACCACTTACCAAGACAACAGAGGTTTGTTGAGGCGAAGGATAGGACTAACCACTTACCACATGACAGTTAGCATGACTGTGTGTGTGTGTGTGTGTGTGTGTGTGTGTGTGTGAGAGAGAGAGAGAGAGAGAGAGAGAGAGAGAGAGAGAGAGAGAGCCAGTGGGTATGTGTGTGTTTGACAGGCAGGGTTGACAGAGCGAGGGGAGTGCTAACGGTCGTGCCCATGCGTCCGCCGGACCTGGCCTGTGGTTGCTAATCTCCATGTGTCATTCTGTTCCATTTCCCACTCGTTTGGCCACCCAGATAAACCCAGTGTACCATGAATGGAGGAAGCCAGCAACAGAAACCAGAGCGTGATGTGACACGCGTGGTACCTCGGGAAAAAAAAAAAAAAACACCTATAGTGGCTCATAACATCGACTGATGCCTACTCATCTGCATCTCTCCTTCCCTTCTGCAATCTTTTTTTGTGACTCCGGAAAACCAAAAGCTGCCTGCGTTGCACAATGGGGCACCAGTATAGGCCTGAGGAGCAGAGCTGTGTGGTTGTTGCTGAAACAGATGGAGGAGGTTAGGGGGGGTGGGAGGGGGAGAAATGAAGGGGAAAAAAGACTCTTGTATCCAACCAGAGTTTTATATTGTAAACTGGATGCTTTTACCTTTATACTGTTTGTTCAGGGAGTCAGGGCTCTACACACCTGGTGGAACATGCTGGAACCTTTTACAGTGGACAACCTAGTGGAGAGAATCAGATGAGATTTCAGACATTTATCAGTCTTCTTCCCTGTTCGGTCTTAAATTTAGTCTTGAATTCTCTGATGGAATTTGAGAAATTTACAAAAAGCAGCCCCATACTTACTTATCTGGACCTGATCACTCTCCATCAGCCATGCTGATTTGTCAATTTTTGGTTACAAAGATGTAAAGTAACAAGAAATTGTCTCCCCTGGAGTCTACATGGTATTAAAGGGGAGACAAGAAATTGTTTTCCCTGGAGTCTACATGGTATTAAAGGGGCCCATTTACTTCCCATGTACAGTAAATAAACATGAAATACAGTGTTATCTCTTGGAAATAAAATATAATCGGCCACAGTATACAATATCTTTCTGAAACCATTTGCTTACTCCTGTATGCGAGTGTTAATGACCCCTGCACCGGGCACCAGGTTATTGCAAACAGACACAGAACCAAATCAAGATGTAAAACAGGTGAATAAGAGATACTACGACTGTGAGCTGGGTTGGTTGCACCAGGGAATGTTTATATTCAGATAAAATGAACTGAAAATGAAAGATAAAGCTCATCAGATTCACTAGTGAATAGGCACCTTTAATATCTACTACACTGGAAAGGTGCAGTCTGATTGGGGGATATTAGACATTATCCTGGATGGATAATGCTTAAATCAAAATGCTGGACAATCACTGATTCTGAAATCCTAAAAACTCGACAAAATGTTGACCCAAACAATATATACAGCATAGTACTTGCAGTTTTCAAGGTGACAAAAACAAAAAAGAGAAAAAGCTTTAAAAAAAAAAAAAAAAAAAAAAAAAAAAAAAAACTTTTAGATGAGTTTAATTCAGAGTGGTTTGCACAGCAAGATGAATTTCAGACAGAAATATAAGATATGAAAAAAGACACTTAAACAAGTGTCTAAGGAAATTTAACCTTTGTGCCAAAAAGCCAGTGCAGAGTTTACTGCAGCGAAGCAATCTTCATAACATCAGCACTGCCATTAGAATAGAATAGAATACAGTTTTCGACAAAAGTTTTGTCGCATGTGTGCCTGATACTGACAACATCTGATAACTTCACTTCTGATTAACCGATTCCGATTTTCATCAACTCTGCCTTACATTAATCCTACAAGTATACAGATTGTTTTGTGAAAGACAGGAGATTGTGAATTTATTTATACTTTTTACAGCTAATAAAAGACGAACATATTCATTCTAGGCTGAACAAAAGTATTGACATGCAATCATGTAACATCACATTCGCTATCAAAGAAAATCTAGAAAATTGCTGGACCCAGAGTTCCCGAACAGCCAGTCATGTATGAAAGTGAAACATCATGGTTTAAGGTCACCTCCAGTACATAGGTATCACAAAGCTAT
>JBCNYH010000015.1:4044249-4051749 GCA_039654325.1 Tandanus tandanus
CTTTTGAAGTAGAGAAGAGTTGGTGTTCGAAGAAAGAATAAATAAAATAACTAAAACTGCTTCAAGAGGGAAAAAAAAGAGAAGTTAACGAAATTAAAATGAAATCCCTAAAATCGGAGGGAAGAAACTAGGTTAAGAACGCCGACAAGCAGTTGCCGGCACGTGATTCAAAAAACAGTATAAAACACTATAACTCATATAAAGAAGAAATTGCACTACCTGGGTGGAGGTCTGCACTCTCTGAGCGCATTTCTAGTTTAAAAAAATTATTATTGCAGTGTATATTTCACCCTATCAATTCTCACAACAGTTGCACTACCGCTGGACACTGCTGGGCTGGCACAGCCCCAGACCCCTGGAACACCTCTTGTTACCACCTAATGCTCAAAGATCACCTGCTATCAAAATGATAATAATAATAATAATAATAATAATAATAATAATAATAATAATAATAAAAATAAATAAATAAATAAATCATATTAATTTTAGTATGCTTTTCTAATATTTCTGTGTAGTACATGCCAAAAAAAATTAGTCACCCAGACTTGGTAGAGATCGCTGAATAGTCAGCGAAATATCCACCTCACCATCTGTGGATAATTGTCATATCTATTGTAGCTATTATACTATTATACATACAAAATCTATCTATCCATCACAAAACTTCTGAAACTGTCTACAAGTTTATGTTTACCATGTTTAACAGTTATGTTACATAATATTCTAAACTTAGCCTACATGCCTGCTGATCACTGCTTTGTATAATATCAAGCCTCGGATCTGCCTACCTGTCCTCTGAGCACTAATCTAGACTAAACAGTTTAGATTAGGCTAAATAGAAGTACTTTATAGAAAATTTGTCTTTTTGCACTGTAGATGTGTGAATATGCTCTGCGTCTATCTAATGGAAACAGTGAGACAGTGCCCACCATGGTGCGAAAGCAGATTCTCAGCACATGGGTAAATACCAAACACCTGTTGCAAGAGCAGATTGGACAGAACCTTGACAGTGATGATGAGGTGTGTGAAACTATCACTATATCACTAGATCACTATATATTAATTAAAACCACTAATCTTGCATTACATTTTATTTGGAATAAATAATAGCAAAAAGGCATGAATGGGGCTATGCCTAAATTTTATGTCAGTATAATCACTCGATGCATTTTTGTTTCACCCAGTGTAAGAACGAGGCAGTGCAAGCCATGTCACGAGCACTGGTAGGAGTGGAGATGCTGCGGTGTAATAGTAACCATGGACTGACGGAATTCTCTGTGCCCAGCCTTACAATGGTAAGGTCTACTTTGTGGTCAAAAAAATAAAGCATGACTTTTTTTTTACCTGTTACAATTGGTATTATTACCAGTACTGTTTTGTCAAAAAATAAATAAATAAAAATTCCAGTGGTTTTTTTAGCTGGAATCAGCTATGACTTTCTGTCTTATTTTCTCTGACAGCTCATGCAAATATCATCTGACTGTAAATGGTCTGATCCTGTGGTGGAACTTTATGTATGGTCTCAGCTTGCTCACTTTGCCCATCAGAGCTCTGATCATGACCTTGTTATGATTTGCACCCAGAATGCACTTCAGCTGGATCAGAGTGCCATTCGTAAGGCAAAAATCTCAGTTTGGAACCTGTGAGTACTTTTACCCCAACACTGGTTTACCAAATTACAGGAGAAAGAATACACAGCGTAATCTACGGGTCAGATTTAACATTTAAAATAGTTCATAAAGGGTTCAAACAAAAGGCTTTTTAGGGATGTGACTAGTTCAAGCTTCCAGTTTATTTGTCATTTACAGGAATATCATTACTGGCAATGAAATTCTTGGACTCAGAGCCACCTCACTATTGCACATAAGAAACAAATATTGCACATGAAGAACATTTAGATAAAATATAAAGTAAAAGAAAAAAAACCCTGTATAATAAAGAAATTCATTCATTCATTTTCTAAACTGCTTAATCCTAATTAGGGCCCACTCATCTCAGCAGACTCTGGTCGAGTACAGAGTACACCCTGGACAGCTTGTCAGGCCATCGCAGGGCAGAAACACGCTGACGGCAATGCAGCCTACTCTTTACGAAAGTCAGCAATGGTTCTTTTATATGCCTCTCACCACAGACAGTGAGAGACATGGCCGGCCTTTGATTACCCAGTTAGCTGCACTGGGGGGACAGCAGTGACAGCAGTGACAACCCGGTGACAGTGGGGCTTGAACCCCCGACCTTGGGATCAGTAATCCAGCACCCTACCACCGGGCCACCACTGTCCTTGCAACTGTCATGTTTATATATCATAATAAACCATAAAAATCTAATTTTAGTGTGCTTTGTTTGCTTATGTCCCTGTGTAGTATATTCTAAAACAATTATTCTCCTCAGACTTGGTGGATGCCAATGTTCCATCTGACCTTCTGCAAATAATTGTGAATTATTGAGAGGTAAATTTGGACCCCAGGCTTCATTCACAGGTACAAATGCAATGAGTTCAGGACCAAGGACAGCAACTACCTCAGGGGACACTTCAGGTGACTTGTGTCCACAGAGTCATCCACTATGTGCCCAGTGGTGCTGACTAATGCATAAACCCCTCTATATTCCAGCCAGTGGTAATCTAAAGGTAATCTGTGTTGTATTCCATTCGGCACTTCCCTTATCTATAGGGCATCATTTCCCTGAGTTCAACAAGCTCTTTGAAACCACACCTATCTATCCTAGACTCCACTAACAGACCAAAACTCATAATGAAAAAGAGGTGGATTATCAGGTAGAGAGGGAGGTTTGAGTGAATGTGTATTGAATTCCTTCTTATTTAAGAAGGAGCTTGAATGAGCAGGGATTCTTGTATTACAAGGGTTTCTTATATTACTGCTCGCTTGACATGACTCATCACAATGTCAAAGATCTTCATTGTTGTACACCTGAAGCACTTCTACCTTCTGGGTGGAGCACATGGGACAGGCTTCACTGGCCTTCTAAAACCCACGTGTTGCGTATGTTTCAGCAAGATAACCGATTCACGGTTTTCAAGCTAAACACAAGCTGCAAATTCGTGATAACCTTGAAGAGAGTGTACGTTATCGGATCATCCCAGACATCTACCAGATCAGCCAATCAGGATGTCAGAAAAGGGTACTGGATAAACACCAACAACAAGCACAAAAAAACTAGTCTGAAACTGCAATGCTGTGCAAGTGGGGAGAACTAGGACAAAAGCACCAACTTGTAACAGTCCCTCACTGATAAAACCTTGACGTTGAATCCAAACATGTCCAGGTGCATCTGTAGGCATATTGTCTACACTACAGAAGGCTAATAACTCAGAATACCACCAGGATACCGCTACTTTCACTGGCTCAAACAACCCTCTCCACTAGGTTTGTCTGTACTGGGTAACCTTTGACCTCCATGAGATGACATCTTTAACTTTTCTTTGGTTTCTAGGACAAAGAAAATAAGGTAGAGACAATGATAAACTTCCAAGACTTTACATAGAGTCCTAGAGTGTATCCTAATCTGGTCTGCAGATTCAGATACTTCTTAACAAGCTGGTCCTTAACTAGTGTAACCAACCACACAACCATCCAGTGGTTAGGGCTGCTGTAAGAGACCAATTCCTACGTTACCCCAGAAAATATGCACCTAAAGGTATTTTCTAAAAATTTTACTTTTTTTTTATATTTAGTCATTCATTCATTCATTCATTTTCTAAGCAACTTAATCCTAATAAGGGTTGCGGGGAGGCTGGTGCCCATCTCAGCCGACTCTGGGCAAGGCCGGGGTACACCCTGAACAGCTCACCAGGCCATCGCCAGGCCAACACACATACAACCATTCACACTCACATTTACACCTAGGGGTGATTTGGAACAGCTAATTAGCCTACTGTGCATGTTTTTAGACTGTTGGAGGAAACCGGAGTACCCAGAGGAAACCCACGCAAGCACAGGGAGAACATGCAAACTCCACACAGGAACGCCCTGAGCCCAGGAATCGAACCCAGGCCTTCTTGCTGTGAGGCGGACGTGCTAACTACTGCACCACCGTGCCGCTCGTCTTATATTTTATGTCACTCATAACTTTAGAATAGACGGGGCAGTGGTGGCTCAGTGGTTAGGGCTCTGGGCTGCTAATCTGAGGGTTGACGATTCAAGCCCCAATATCACCAGGCTGCCACTGTTGGGCCCTTAACCCCTTAATTTCTCAGTTGTATCAAAAAAATGTTAGTGGCGCCACGGTGGCGCAATGGTTAGCCTGGGTTCGATTCCCGAGCACGGGCGTTTCTGTGTGGAGTTTGCATGTTTTCCCCGTGCTTGCGTGGGTTTCCTCCGGGTACTCCGGTTTCTTCCCAGAGTCCTAAGAGATGCACAGTAGGCTAATTGGCTGTTCCAAATCACCCCGAGTGTGAATGTATGAATGGTTGTTTATGTGTTGGTCCTGCAATCGCCTGGCAAGCTGTACAAGCTGAGAGTCGGCTGAGATGGGCGCCAGGCTCCCTGTGACCCTAAATAGGATAAAGCGGCTTAGAAAATGAATGAATGAATTAATAACTTTAGAATAAAACTAGAGGAGCAGTCATAGAGTGCAAGATACTACCACCACACAGCATGAATAATGTAGCAAATAGGTCCTCTATGGGTACTGGATTTAATTACCCATGTGCTTATCTTACCCATGTTCTATAATATGTGGAAGTGACTAAAATTAGTGGGGAAAAAACTCTTTCGTTTGAAGGTTTAACTAGACTTGGCAGTGGTGGTTCTGTGGCTAACTGATCAGAAGGTTGTGGGTTCAGTCCCCAGTACCACCAAGCTGCCACTGTTGGGCCATTGAGCAAGGTGCTTAACCCTCAATTGCTCCATGGTATAATAATGACATATGTAAGTCACTCTGGATAAGGGTATCTGCCAAATGCCTAAAATGTAAATGTAAACTTGGGTTTGACCTTTGAAGGTCACTCAAGGTCAGAGGTAACCGTCTCATTTGAAAGTCCATATATGGCTTCCTATTAGTGTTCTACAGTAACAGCAGGTCTATCGGCACCCATTTAAAGTTAAAAGCGCTCTGTTTCCAAAATGTTATGACCTTGCTCTGACCTTGACCTTTGAGCTAGACATTCGAAAATCAAGTCATCTTTGAGGCTGACATTGGGTAGTGTCAGCACCAAGTTAGGGGAAGATCCGTGCAAATATATGGTCAGCATTTTGCTCACAGGCAAACTGGGTAACAAACAAAAAAGGTAATAAAGCTTGGGTATTTGATTGAAGTCCAGTACAGGAGTGATAACACTTCCTGTTACATTATTTGCATATTTTACACTGATCTTAATCCTGTGGTGCTTGTTCATTGCTCATCTTTTTTTTTTAGTGATTTATGTCTACAGGATGGAAATAACTGAAGATAGTTAGGGGAAAAAAGCTTTGTGAGGAATCTTAAACAGATCCTATCTTATCTATCCTGGTGCGAGATGAAAGTTCCATCGGGGGAACCATAAAGATCTGGAAACCACACATGACGTTGCATGCTTGTGTTCTTTGTTACATTAATTGAATTTATATACAGTATATAAACCTAAAGGATGAGACATACTGTCGAAAGGACACATCGCAGTCATTATCCAAGACGGGACATGGACACCTGATGGTAATTGAATAGTATATATTATGCTTAAACAATATTATTATGGGGAGTAACGTAGATAATCATCACTGACATCGTTTTCCACTACCCAGGGGTGAGGAAAAACCTGCCGAGGGTAACAAACAGTCCATGGCCTGCGAGCAATCCGAGGCACACTAGTTATAAACATCTGCACTATTAAATTGAGCAGAGGGGTGCATCAGGATTGGGATGCTAGAGGCAAAAATAGTCACAAGAGCAGGCAGTCTACATACATCTATTAGCCATAACATTAAAACCACCTGATTGGTCTACTCTCTATCATAGCCAGTGTTACCAGTTTCATTATAGAGCTCTTCTGTGGGATCAGACCAAATGTATTAACCTTCGCTAGTCCTCCAAAGCCCATTAATGAGCCATGGGCAGCCATGACACTCATGTTGAACCAGTTTACTGATATCCTTACTTGTTCTATAATTCCAGTGCGTACCAGGAATACCCCACAAGACCTGATGTTTTGGAGATGAATAGACCCAGTTGGTTAGCCATTACAGTGTGCTCCTTGTCAATCAAAGTCACACGGATCCTTATGCTTGCTCATTTTTCCTGCTTCCAACACACTCCAACACTTACTGTGAAAACTGACTCTTTACTTTTTTTCCTCCTAATACATCCAACTCCTTGGCAGGGTCCACTGTAACAAGATAATCAGTGTTATTCACTTCGCCCACCTGTCACTGCTCATAATGTTTATAATGTTACTTGTAAAGTGGCTGATCAGTGCATGACGATTGAGACTAAGAAAGGCCACGTGAATGCACTGAATGTTTCGAGCTGCTCAGGAGTCTGGTGCTGCGCAGTGTGTTAATAACTTTTAATTTATTGTCGATAATTTTGGGAACTACGTTTGTTAAATAAATATTACAAATCTGAAACATTCAGTACATCCACATAAGTGAGCCTACACAGCCACATGTGCTTATTAGTAGTGGGACCTTTGGTTTGTTTATTCAGGCCTCTTGCAGTATTAACTGAATTACAGGCTGAAGCAATGAGCAGCCACAGTACGGCGCCCGGAGAGCAACTGGGGGTTAGGTGCCTTGCTCGACAGCACTTCAGTTGTGAAGGGAGATGAAGGGGAGGTGCTGCTCACTTCCCCGCCACCACACACTTTTCCTGCCGGTTCGGGAATCAAACCAGTGATCTTTAGGTCCCAAATCCACTTTTCTAACCATTAGGCCATGGCTGCCCCGAAAATCTTAAAAATCAGACAAGCCCATCTTTGATGCACTCTGTCTCCCTGACTTCCTGTTTCAAAAGGAAATACATCAACATGACATAGAGAAGCAGTTTCTCAGGCCATTTCCGTTCACGTGAAGAAAAAAAGTGAGCAAGTGTGTATTATTTAAGGACAAACACAGGTAGTGTACTCTAACGTTGAATATGGAGCTGAGGAGAGGATTCTCACAACCTTAATCATAATGGACGTTTGTCAGTTAGCATGATATGAAAATATATTATCGTCTCGCGCGCTCATGCACTAAATGTGGCTTTGTTTTGACATTTGTCCAGATGTTGTAAAATGTGCCCTGGCATTTCCATGAGCAGGTTTTTGTTCCCACACCCTGACCGGATAGAAACATGCACGGTGCTTCACTCTCTAAATGGATCTTTTGACTCACTCGCTGTTTCCCTAAAGCCACAGATTTGAATCTGGACAGACGTATCACTCAGGCTCACACCTCCACACTATGGAAAGCGACAGATTTGCGTATGCACCGTTCACGATCCGCAGTCCGGACAATTCGAGTTTATGCGTAGACAATGGAGCGTTTAAAAGTCTTAACCACAAAGGGGGAAAAAAGCTCT
>JBCNYH010000015.1:4056749-4058712 GCA_039654325.1 Tandanus tandanus
ATTACCCATTCCTATCCACACACACACACCCACACACAAACACACCTCATCAGGGCCAAAAGGCTGTGCTCTCTCCCTCTACATGCCACTCTAAATGATTAGCCCAAGTCTACTCAACAGGACACACAGAGGACAAAACACAAACACACCAAGTCCTCTCACCAACAAGTGCACAAATATAAACTACATACCCCTGTGTATAATAAACACTGAGGAAAAAATCTCTGAGCAGCTTTCACATATGCAGCTTTTTGAATCAAACCCCTGTTCATTTTCCTCCCTGGTCCATTTAATCAGGTGAGAACATTTCCATCGTTTACATGCACACTAATATTCTACTATTATTCTGAACATGACAACATTAGGAATTTGATGTAGGTCGTGTAAACAGCATTCATGTAGTGGACATTCTGAACTTAGCATTTTCCCATGATGACATGTAGGACATGCTGAGATTGTTTTTGGTTTTAGGAGCATTCTTTGCACCAGTATACAGCTCGCTCGGAATAAGCAGCTCAAGCGAGTTGGTGAAACACAGCCTCTTGCCTATTTATGTTTAACTCTATGTATTTTACACAGTCCAACTAAACAGCAGTTTGCAAGTCTGGATGTATGCATGGCTCTACGTAAAGGGTAATTTTAGTGAAGCATTCATTTTCATTAGCCATGTAAACAGATTAGAACGAGTATTGTCAGATTTTTTTAGAATAAGGGCAAAATATCTTGTGCATATTAACAAAGTGACTGAATCACAACAGAAATGGAAAGAAGAGAGACAGAAATCTGACCAAACTGCATGAATTGAACCAATCTTACTGCATGTTTTCAGTTGCAGGCTGCATTTTTTAAAAGATGTAAACCTGGGCCTAAAAACAGAGTTGAAACCCTGTGGAATCACTGGGAAGTATTTAGCACAGAAATGTATTTTATTTATTTATTTTTATTTAATTTATTTATTTTATTTATTTATTTTTTGCACCAGCTCAGTCTTCTCCAAGTTCAGTTGGCAGACTTACAACATATTCATTTTCCTTCTTCTCTCACTACCACTGGGTAAGAAAGTCTTTTCTGTGCAAAAAAGTGTTAAATTTTCCTCTGAGTTAAACTTTGCAAACAGATGAGTAGGTGTGAAATCACTCTTACATGCTCATGCTGACAGATTGTTAACTGATACACAGTTTTAATCTTTTGATTAAAATGTTATCCAAATACACACAGACAAGGAGGAAGTTTGAGCTGTAAAAAGCACCGACTTTGACTAAATTAATAATGAGCCTGAAGAAATTTGATGCTACTCAAAACTGCACGTAAGTTCTGCTTACACTCTAGACACAGGTTCATCAGCAGGTCTCTTCCAGGAAGAACTACGCAAATACAGAGACAAATTCAAAAACACAAAGTGTCAGATTGAGGAGTGGCATCAGATGTGGGGAAAAAAGTGAATGTTCATTTCTTATTCATGGCACAAAAGAAACATAAAGAGGCAGAAGCTTTCATCGTGTTTGTTTTCCCCCTTAATTAGGACTGAAGAATTTTAGTGCATTAATAATTTTATAGTAGAGTTTTATCATTGCTAAGTTAAAATTCAAGTCATTTTCTCATGGTGCAGGATGTTTCACAAAATTTCAACAGTTATCAACGAGCAATTTAGTTGAGTAATTTTGTAAACAAATTGAACACCATTCCTAGCTCTGTGTGAACTTTGACCCTAATGGCTGTTGAGTGGGACAGCAAGCTACAAGCTTTCCCCGAAGAGCATCATGTATTGTGTTCATGTTTATTGTCCAGATGATCCAGATAACCGTTTAGTAAAATTACATTTCAGATTCTCTAAAATATATTTATGCATGTATTTTGACTAGTGGGTAAATAAAATATTTTTAAAATATCTATCTATCTATCTATCTATCTATCTATCTATCTATCTATCTGTCTATCTATCTATCTATCTATCTATCTATCT
>JBCNYH010000015.1:4069233-4087346 GCA_039654325.1 Tandanus tandanus
ATATAGGTCTAGAATAATTTATAGAATTATGTTTAAAATTGCAATCTGTACCTTTATCATGTGCTGATACAGTCATGATGGGGATTGCTGGTATTCTCAATTTATGTAAAGAGGGAAATAAATAATAAATAAGTAAATATTTAACTCAATTTATGTTTCAAACAAGAAAAGTGAATGAGAGAAAGAGATAAAGGTGTCAGTGGGGATGAACTTTACTCAGTTTCATGAAGTGGGTTTTGTTCAGTGTGTTTCATGAGGGTGCTGGCTCCTCCATTGAGTTTAAAGACGTGACAGTGCACTATATAGTAAACAGGGTGTGGTTTCAGTCATGTGGTGGCTGTTTGCTGTTATCTAAGGCGTCGCTCGACTCCCATGGGCCCCCTCTCTGCTGAGGGTTATAAAACACTGGCTTTGGTTCAAAAACCTGAGCAGGAAAGTTAATATTATGAGCCGGGTTAAAAAAAATCCACACACAAAGGCAGAGCTGGCAGGTCTATTTACAGGAAGTTCAGCTCAAAATTCAAATCAGGAGTTCTGAGACACTTTATTTTATTCAAATATCCTTGAATTATTCAAATTAATTTCCCCTCAAAAGAATACGAGATCCGCACACAGGTCCAGTGTAATGAAAACAACTTTACAACTATAGTACGCTTGTTAAAAACATTCGACCATGACACTGCAGCTCATATTATTTTTATTCTTATTCTTATTATTATTAATAAGAGCAGTAATAATAATAATAATAAATAATAAATAAATAAATTATTATTATTAATAATAATAATAATAATAATAATAATAATAATAATGCAGTAAAGAAATAAATATCACTCTGCTATGCAGAGGGAGGCACGGCAGCGTAGTGGTTAGCATGTCTGCCTAACAACAAGAAGTTGCCAGACCATGTGAGGGTGTTTCTGTGTGGAGATTGCATGTTCTACCCATGCTTGTGTGGGTTTCCTCTGGCTACTCCAGTTTCCTCCCACAGTCCAAAGATATGCACATTAGGCTTATTGGCTGTTCCAAATTGCCTCTATCTATGAGTGTGGGTGTGAATGGTTGTATGTATGTGTGTGCCTTGTGATGGTTTGGTGAGCTGTTCAGGGTGTACCCTGCCTTCACCCAGTGTCAACTGAGATAGGCACCACCCTCCCTGCAACCCTAGTGAGCAAATGAGTGAGTGGGTGAGTGTCTTATGCAGATGTCACCTACAATATTATATACAGTTGCAAGTCTTATAAAAGTCTTTGCCCTCATTCTGATTTTCTCTATTTTTATTTATTCATAAAACAAAAGACAATCTAAGTAAATAAAACAAACAGCTTTCAAATGATCTTATAATTATGTTTTAATGATTAACTGAGGAACATAAACTCACCAGCACCTATACAATCCATGTAGTTCTAGTCAATGTATAGGGTTATTAGGACTAGTCATTAATAAATGGTTAAATTAGACTGGTCACACCACGTATCATATGTTTTATACAAGTTAGTAAAGCACTGTATGATGTGATATGATGATATTATATGATATGGGGCAGTGGATGCCTGGTGCTGGAATACTGATCCCAAGGTCATGGGTTCAAGCCCTCGCCCAGAGTCGGCTGAGATGGGCGCCAGCCTCCCCGCGACCCTAATTAGGATTAAGCGGTTCAGAAAATGAATAAATGATATGAAATGATATAATTCAATATAATAGGGTGAGAAGCTCAGCTACCCGGGAGAAGCTCGGAGTAGAACCGCTGCTCCTCGGCATTGAGAGGAGCCAGTTGAAGTGGCACAGGCATCTGATTAGAAAGCCTCCTGAACGCCCTGGTGTGGTGTTTTGGGCATGTCCAACTGGGAAGAGACCTCGGGGTCGACCCAAAACATGTTTCTCGGCTGGTCCAGGAACACCTCGATGTCCCCTCGGAAGAGCTGGAGGAAGTGGCTGGGGAGAGGGCCGTCTGGACCTCACTGCTTAGGCTGCTGCCCCCGCGACCCGACCCCAGAACAAGCAAAAAGAGATGATAATGATAATGTAATACAATATAATATTATTTATTAGATGTATTTGAATACTCAGTTGTGATTGGTCAGTTACAATATTAATATTAGGACACAGACTGTTGATATGGGGCATCAGCATCGTTAACTGAAGCTGTTACTGTTTAAGGAAGTCATGATCAGGGACAGAGAAATCATAAACAACCCCATGCATGTGGATGGATCAGACTGGGATCCACCAGGCTCTCCTGCATGGGCCGATCCACTGAGAACTCATAGGGAGCCTGCAGTCGCTGGCGAGAGTGTTTCCCGCCGCGCTGCGGAATGGGCAGCTCCGAGTGATGGGCAGGGAGCGGGTCTGTGAAGAAGTAGGGATGCAGTAATGCCTGCGGGGAGAAAGGAACATCGAGTAGTGGAGTGAGGGAGTGGTAGTACAGAACACTTTAAGGCAACTTTTTGAGACATGTTTTAATTTAGTTTAATTTAGTTTTAATTGTTTACATTATTTAAAAGAGATAGAAAATATTTTTTGCTATAACATTTACTCCTTGTGTTACTTGTTGCCTTATTATCTCCATCATGTAGGTTACATTTTACTCTCTGTATTTGTATGTTAGCAGGATTACACAAAAAATGACGTATGGATTTTTATGAGCTTTCTACCAGAGGTGAGGCTTTGGATGAGGAAGACTCCATTAGATTTTGGAGATGAACCTGATCAAATTCTGGATCCAGGAATTCTTTAAGGATTATTTAACATTGTGAGATAGGATGTGAAGTGTGGGATTACAGTTGGCCCAGCAGGGGGTGCCGTGTACCTTTTTTTTTTTCTTTCTTTTTTAAATCAGTTTGTTTTTGGTGTGGGGGGTTCTCTGGGGGCTTGTGTTTCATTATTATTTCATTCATAGTCCATAGACCATAGTCTTACACGTCATTAACAAACATGTGATGCTCAGTGCTGTTGATGTGTCTTTCCCACTGCAGGGAAAAGAAATCTCCTTCCATACAGTAACCCAAACCTTTCTATCTCTACCTCTCTGCATACATACCTTCTATTCTATCTCTGAAAACGCTATGTAGTGTTTATTACCTCTACACACACATGCTGTATTTGTTACACAAACCACATGATTCGCTATCGGGGTGAATCTCCCTGTAAAACTTACAGGCCATTTAAAGGTGTGTACAGATGTTATAGTGAGATGGTTTGCGTGATCACACCTGTCTGGCGCTAATCCTCTGCTTGGATGGATACACGAGAAACTTCTTCAGCAGGTCGATGGCCTGAGGGGACGTGTCGGGCACAATTTCCTCCAGAGGTATCGGCGGGTTTTCTTTAAACGTGATCTTGTTGTAATCTGGCAACTCTGTGATCTCCTATTTAAAACCAAAATAACATAAAACTGTTCTTACAATTATAACATAATGAATAAAACACTTCAGGACATGCTGTTATGGAGAAATAATCAATAACTGTTAGTGGAGACCCTGTTATCACCTCAAAAATGTGTTTATTTTCCTACAACAGTACATCCTGAAGTGATTTAGTTTATCTTTTAGCAGTAATTTGCCAACAACTACAATTTGTATTGATGAAAGAATGATATTGTACGTACCTTCGCTGCTTGGCGGTGGAGGTTATTTATTCACCAATGACTGTTTGGTTGTTTGTTTGGTTTTTTAGCAAAAACTACTAAACCGATTTTCACCAACCTTGGGGGGAGGGGTGGGGTATGGGCCTGGCAAAAACCAGGAACATTCAGGAACATTCACGATCTGGATCCAGGAATTTATTAAAAGCTTAAAAGTATTTAGATTCTTTTAATAAAGGTTTGGTGGACAGCTGAGACCCCGGTCTGGAACGAGCCCATTACATTTTGGAGGTGATCCTTGATGGGATCATGTTGAAAAAATTCCAGAAATCCTGAAAAATCCCCATCTTTAGTATGGGGGCAAAATGTACACTCGATGCCCACTAGGGGATGACATTTCATTATAACTATGTCAGGTTATAATAATATATTTGTGCCTTGCACTCTTGTAGTATAGAACATATAGTATTGGCACTGTTGTTTAAAAAAAAACAAATATTAAAGAAACAGTGCAGGGACTGGGAGGACAAAGGATGGAAAAGCTTACCGGCCACACTTTCTGGTTGGGAGTTCCCAGGACTCGGAGCACACAGCACAGCTGCTCAATGTCATTCTCTCCAGGGAAGAGAGGAGAGTTATTCAACAGCTCCCCAAAAATACAACCCACTGCCCTGCAACGAGCACACGCCAGACCACAGGTCAGGGGTTAAAAACCAACAGTACTGCCCTGATTACTAACTGACTAACAGCTTCAGAAGGGATTTTTGTGGCAGTTGTGAAAACATCACCATCTAGTGTGTGCTTTCGAAAACACAGATAAAATGACAGAACCAAGGTGTTTGCAGGGGAAGGTGGTTAGAAACAAATATTTTTCACCTCTAATGAATTAAAGATGATCTTCTGTAATACAGTTAAAAATATTGGGGTGGGGTCAAAACAACTTTGTGCTTTTCTAGAAAAATATCACAGAGAAAACACCAAGTGGAAAGCTAAATTGTAACTTTTTTTTAAAACTAAATCAAAGGTGTGTAAAATATTGGCACCTCTGAGTTTAATACTTTTTACGTAACACTGTATCCTCTGTTGGGATTATAAGGCAAGCTGTCACAGCCAAGAAACTGACTTGATCATGAGCATTTTTTAAATTTAATATAAATCATCTGAAACATAGCTTCAGTAACATCAGTGACCAAATTATACTCATAAATTCCTGAAAATGAGCTTTTCGTGTTAAACCGTAAGACGGAGATGTGAATTAACGTACCAGAGATCCACTCCTTCGTCATATTTCCGAGCTCCGTATAGAAGCTCGGGAGCTCTGTACCACCTGCAACACAACAACAAATGTAGGATTAGGACTTAGGAAAACTCAGTTTTCATGTACTGCTTCACACCAAAGAACAAAGATGTAGGCGGCATAGACAAGCAGAGAGGCAGGAAGTGACTGTGAGTGGCTTTACACTGAATTAATGACCAGGAGAAAGAATTTGGTTAAATCTTAGTGATAATTACCCTCAACACTCACCTTGTGGCCACCTGATGACTGTAAAGCCTGTCTCCGTCGTTGGAAAACAGCCTGGCCAGACCAAAATCAGCAATCTTCAAATGACCCGTTGAGCTGATCAGAAGGTTTGCAGGCTTCAGATCCTGCATATACACAATACGAATATAAGATGGTAAGTTTTATTAGGTGGAGAAACAACATAGATGGAGACATTAGGGAAATAATCAGTGGCATGGTGATGTGGCCTGAGGTTGATAAATTTCCAGAAATAGAGCCAAAGGTGAGGTGGATGTTGCAAATTATTCAATTCACCATGACTGACATGGATAAATGTATCTCGGCTCAGATAGGCTCCGGCCTTCCCGCAATCCTAGTAGGATTAAACGGTTTGGCAAATGAGTGAGTGAGTAAGAGTGATATACTACATGGGAACATGAATAGAAAAGTGCACTAAAACAAGATTTTTACGGTTTGTTTCTTTCATATTAAATGGAAATGAACTCAAAAGCACATGCACGAGCAGGTGCATAAAAACTGTGAAACGGTGTCTCTTAATCTCTTTATATATATAATATATTTACATATTTTAACCATGACAGAGGTAGGTCAGGTGACCTCTGCGCTTTGAGCTGAGATAAGTGCTGTGTAGCGAACAGCGTCTGTTTAGCGGACTCATCCAAAGTTTAGTACTGCACCTGCTCTGTAAAGATGCTTTAGTATATAATACACAGAACCACAAGAAAAGCAAACTAAAATAAGATTTTAATGCTATATTTTTCCATCTGAATGTGTGACGATGATGACGCCACCAGCAGACTGTGAGTGTTTGTGGTTTTTGATTTCAGTATTACCCTCAGAAGCATTATTCCAGATGGTGGACCAATCAGATCTCGACATTCCCATTCATTCATTTTCTAAGCCACTTAATTCTAGTTAGGGTCGCGGGGAGGCTCAGCTGACTCTGGGCGAGAGCAGGGTACACACTGAGCAGCTCGCCATGCCATCGCAGGGCAAACACTTACACAACCATTCACACTCACACTCACACCTAGGGGCAATTTGGAACTGCCAATCAGCATACTGTGCATGTTTTTGGACTGTGGGAGGAAACCCAAGCAAGCACGGGGAGAACATGCAAACTCCCCGAACGCCCCAAGCCCGGGAATCGAACCTAGGACCTTGATGTGAGGCGGACATGCTAATCACTACGCCACCGTGTTGCCCTCGACATTCCCATGCATATGCTAAATGTTATTTAATTTAATCAGATCTGTTGATACTACTCCTGTATATCTAATCCAGTGGTTGAATCTGATATCATTTCACACGCCTCCTGATGTGTGAGGCGACAACCTTGAGCCCAAAGGAAAACAAAAACAAAGAGAAGCTCAAATCATGAGGAGTCACATACCCTGTGCATGATGGAGTTCTCATGACAGAAGGTCAATCCTTTGAGCAACATCATCATGTAGCCCTTGACCTGAGACTCGGTCAGGGGTCTCTGAGAGTTCCGGATAACCTCCGACAGATCCGACAGCATGTACTCAAAGACCAGCACGAAGCCGGTACCATGTGGGAACACATCCATCAGCTTTACTACCTATAGAGGAAATCAGGCTATTAAAAATACAGGATTGGGTTTTAAAGTATTGATCCATGTAGAGGTCTTTAATAATTGTTTCTAGTTCATTTTAATCTAATCCTAAGAATTTGCAGCTACTGAGCAGCTAAATTTATTACTTAATCAAACATAATCAGATATTCTACAAATGCAACCTTGTCTAAAACACAATCAATACCAAGACCCATCAGTTAAGAGGACCTAAACGGACCCGTACTAACAGTTTTTCATTTTCTACAGATGGTAAACGGGCCCTCAGTAAACATTTTTCAACCAGAAATGAGTATAAGATGCTGTAATGCCGTATCTTTTAAGATATTAAACACACTCACATATGGGTTATCTTCAATTTCCTGAAGTGCTTTTATTTCTCTTAGTGCTTGGTTGGGAATCCCGTCTTCAAGCTTCCGCAGGGCCACTTTCTTCAGAGCCACCGTCTCTCCTGTCTAGTGACATAAAAGGGGAAGATTTAAATGTACATAAGAGAATGGTGGCTCAGTAGTTGGGGCTCTGAGTTAGTGATTCAAAGGTGAGGGGTTCAATCCCCACTACCACCATACTGCCACTGTTCGGACCTTGAGCAAGACCATTAACCGTAAAAAAAAATCGCTCATTTGTATAAAAAAATTAAGTCACTCTGGAGAGCGTCTGCTAAATACCTTAAATGTAAATGTATTTAAAGGGTTGAAAAATGACATGCACAGAGAAAAATTAGAAATAAAACAGCTCAAGTTGCTCTCTGAGAATCATACAAAGGAGGAAGGGTTGTTTATAGGGATGCGAACTACCCAATAAAATATTATCACGATACCGATTTGATTATATTGCGATTCTGTAAGTATCTGTATGTGTCCTGATTCAATTATTAAACTTTTTCTGCCTTTTTGTTACAGTTTAAAAACCTTGAATCATGTTAAATGAATAAATAAATCTTTGTTAATTGTTATTTCTACACAAAGTTAGCAAATAATCGGCTCCGATTATACTGCATGCTGTGCTTCCTGCCAATGTGTGCATAGTTTGGAGTGCGCCACCTGTAGGACTGTACAGGAACCGCAGCAAGTCACCACCTTGAATTCAACATATAAACTAAAAATCTATTTTGGAGCCAGTGTAGTGATACACGAAGAAAAAGTGTCACATGAATCGACAACCCGACCGATTTATTACATTTTTATGGCAAATTAAGCTTAAAGGGGTTCATTCCTTTATCAGGAATATCAGTTATTGCGCATGCACAAGTTCGGTCCTCAGATCACGTGGTCTGGTTAATTGTTAAACAGACAAAAAAAAAAAAAAAAAAATAGATGTAAAACAGATGAATAAGAGATACAAACCCCGTGATCTGGGATGGATTCACTGGAAAACATTTCGATTCAGCCAAATGATGGAAGATCACCAGACTCATGAATGGGTCGCTTTAATTTGAAAACTGTTCACCTTCACTGTGTTTTTAATTCTTTCATTTATTCATGGCCAAATCTCACGACCAGCCAACATTTGCCAAAAAGGAAGTGTCAGTCAGAATCAGATACAAGCGTTAATAACTAATAAAAACACTATTTCTAATAACAATAATAATATGGACTGTGCACGCATAAGCTCGTGATTGGCCAGCATCGCTGTAATTGCTGCCCCGCCCCTAAATCCCTGACAGCACTGCCAAGTTTGCGTTCTTGGGTTCAATGCCACAAATGGATGTGGCATCATTGCAATTCAAACTCAGGTGATGGGGCGAAAGCTGTTTCTGTGCCACGCAGGAACCCTCTAGAGTTTGCTTAAAAGAAAAGAATCCGCATTTAACCCATTTCTTCAAACTTTGCATACAGCAAACAAAAGGTAAGAGAAACAGAAATGGATTCTTCATTGTCTTGATCACAAATACTGGGGCAGGTAAAGGAGAAGATGACCGTATTAACTCATTGCCCAATCCCAGATGATTTTTAATTTTTTTTAATAAGAACTGCAGGTAAAAAACTGGTGAAAAAAGAAGAAAGTCCCACATTATTTGATATCCACATTTGAGCTAATTCATATTAAAATAATTACTCCAGACCAGAACCAGGAACGTAAACTGATGCACTATGTAATTGGCAACAAAAGTGGTAAAAGAAAACAATGCACCAGATGTCAGGTGAACAGAACCTACTATACTAACTGTATTAAAGACTGTGGGTTAGGTTACAGTTAGGTAATGTTACCTAAACGCGTGAGCTAGCTTTCTCTAGAATGCTTTAACAGAGAAGGATAGTTAACACTAACAAACCGTTAAAACCACACACAAAAAAAAACCATACATTTATAACGGTGCACTGTTTACCTCGATATGTTTGGCCTTGAATACAATTCCATGAGCTCCTTCGCCTATCCTACCGAGAATACTGTACTGATCCATGGCACAAGGCAAACAGGCTAATCCGTAAAGCGAACCTAGCCTAGCTCGCCAGCCTTATCAAATAACATTTAATTTTACTTTTAATCAAGTAAAACGTATGACTAATATACATTACATGCTAATCAAACGTTCTACATTGCTATTTCGCTAACTACTCCTTTAAAAAATAAAAAAATAAAGATAATCCCCGGCTGAACAGCTCTCGGCGTTTCCATAGATACCCAACTACAGTGCTACGGCAACTCGGAAAGTCCACCCGGTCCCGAGATTGGCGTTTTTCACTGTAGACCACGAACCGACTCCATAAACCAGTATTCAATATTATCTAAAATGGTTTATTACCGTTGGAAAGTATCCATATGTGCATTAACAGCTTCAAAACCCTAGGGCAGGTTTTCTTTTTAGCTAGATTTCCGATTAGAAAGACATTTAATGTTTTTTGCTGGTCTTTTATATTAATTATACATACCCCAGACATGACCCAAAAGTCCAACACACAAAAAAAACTGAGATGTCAAGCACCATATCAAATGAACACAGAGACAGATTTCCATTACTTTTATATGTCAAGACACAAAAGCAATCAATAGATGACAACATGTAAAAACATTTGTTACAGATAATTATATAAAAAGGCGGAGTTTTGTTTTACTTCTTGCTACGTGAAAGAACTAATTTACAACTGAGTTCAAACGCTGGCTGTGCCAATAATCCATCCTCATTTTCACAAATTGTCAGAAAAGCAAACCAAATGTTTCTCATTTCCATTCAGACACACATACCGGTCCACTTTTCAGTCAAACACCATTCTAGAAACTGGGGGTCGTAATGCAAATCATGTTTCAGAGTAAGCATGCTGGTCCAGGGTCGGAACTGAGCATCATCCAACCAAACAATGAATAAACTCATCTCGTATCAGCACTCTCAATCCGACACTGTTAATCCATCTGTACCCTGCACCTCGAAACCATCTGCCAAAACAAACACACAAAAAATAAATACAAAAAAAAACAAAACAAAAAAAAACCCTGCCCCAAGACGAAATGGATGAAATCTCCATCGGGGGGGGGGACGACAAAAAACTCCCAGTTTTGCTTTTTAACTCTAGCCAACTCACAAAAATACACGGGGGGGTGTCCACTGAAACAGAAAAAAAGCAAAAGTTTACATAAACTATGGACTAGTGAAAAGGTTAAACAGGAATGGGGAGCAAAAAAAATAACCCAAAAAATAAACAAACAGCCTTCCAGCAACACACATCTTTAAATGATCAACAATATACAAGTTGGGGAAAAAAACAAAAAGCATTAAGGATTTTAATTAAAAAAAAAAAAGAAAAGAAATGAAAATAACCTATATTCAGTACGCTAAAGCTTGGTTTAAGTGGGTCTTCAAAGTGAGTACAAAAAGTTCACTTCAACCTTTAATTTCTGAATCAACGTTTGAAGGTTTCCTTAAAGGTGGGATGTCGAAAAATCCACAGCACATGAGACAATCGGCCACAGGATCCCACAAGACACTTGGAGAACAGGAATGAGCAGGAACTGTGTTTAAAACTGAGCAAAATTACACACAAACCATAATAAAGGGGAACTTATTCTGTTAAAAAAAAAAAAATAAAGGAAGAACACACAGTGAGCTTCTGAATCACTTCTTACTATTTATGGGATCCCATTCCCCCCTTACTTTCTTTATACAAGCTGCATTTCAATGCAATTTATTTAAAAAAAGAAAAAAGAAAAGAAAAGAAAAGAAAAAAAAACATTTTCACACACCTCCCCATCTACAAGGATCAGAGTCCTTACATCTTCGGTACAAAATACAGTTCTCCAATTTCCTCTTAGCTATGAATGAAAACACAGTGATGTAATAACAGGCTACTGGACTCGGATTGAATATACAATTACAGATGTCTTAAAATGAAAAGTTTTTTTCTCTTCTTCAGAAGCATCACCAAGTGCTGTGTTGTTGCTTTCCCCTCCCATCCTTCAATGGATTTCCAGGTGTAGCTTCATTGTCGGCTTTCTCCCTCTAATTACCGTCCAATGTCTGTCTGTGTCCAAATGAAATATACAGACTTAAAAAAAACTGGCAGAAGAGCAAAGTTTTGTTTTTGTTTTTTTTTTTATCTATTGCTTATAAGATAAAATAAAAACATGAAAGAAGGGGGGATGAACTACAGAAAAAAAAAAAAAAAAAAAACAATACAGGTAACTTTGACTGAATGCTGCCATTGGAAATTTATCACACAAAACTTCCAGGACAAAGCAAAAACAATGTGCTTTTAACTGTTTGTCTGAAGAAGAAACATTTATAATACGGTTCCGTTTTTAACACAGTCGAAACGATAAGGCGTCCATGGCACCAGGATGTCCAGTGATGATTGGGGAAGGGCACAAACAGATTATCTTGATCGTTCTCCTTCCCCCCCCCCCTCCGCTGTTGTTTCATGTTAAGTAGGAAGTGGTAAGGGGGACAGGATTCAATAAGGCTGGGGAGGGCATTCAGCAGGAAGGAGAGTTCGGTCAGGGGGTCTTGGTCTCGAAGGGGGAGGGGCATGTCAAAATCACTCACTGGTCAGCTCTGGCCTTTTTGGGACCGGTACCTTTCCTGTAGAGAAGGGGGGTGGGGGGAATTCAGATTATTCAGTTGGGTAGAAATATTATAATATATATTTTGGTAGAAACCTTATTTATTCACCAGCAGATAATATTTCAGTGTATAATCTGTTCATAAATCCCTCATGAGAACACGTTAATGAAATACTCACGTATCAGGAGATGAGACCGGTCTCTTTGCTGCAGGTTTGGCAGCAGATCCATCTTTACTGGTTTCTGGAAAAGGATACACACACATTCCTGGCTTACAAACACACTACACTTCTCCATATTGTCTCTCAAACAGGATTTTCTTTAAATAAAACTTAAAAAAAAACTTTAAATAAAATACTACTGTTAGACATATTTAGTACAAATTGCTGCTCTAAATGTAAAGTCATGCAAGTACGCATTTTAAAAATACTCTTTACAATATAAAGACTATAACTAAATATGTCTCAGGTATGTTTTGACCTTGTCAGATGATACGCCTAGTAATTTCTTGGCAAAATAAAAGCCTATAACACTTCATCAGTGCACTATTGCATGATCCCAGCTCACCTTGTAGCCACCTGACTTGCGTGGCAGGGCCGTAGCCCTTCTCGTTGCGGGCGGCGATGCGGAAGATGATGGCGGGTTTGGTGGTGTAGTCGATGTGGGCGTTGGACAGGCTGGAGGTCTGGACCAGGCAGGAGGGGTGTGGCCCACAGTATACCCGCATGAAAGCAAGCTGGGCCGGGGCAGATGCTTTCGCCTCGGTCGTCTGAGAGCTCTGGATAGCTAGGTAGACGGAGTACTCTACAATCTTCCCTGACGTCACAGACGGCGGTTCCCAGGTGAGGTGAGCACCATCAGGGCTCTGACAAAAACAAACAAACAAAAAAGTTTTAAAGATCGAAGAAGAAGGAAAAAAGTCTCGAATTAAACAGCCTGAATTCTGAAGTTTCTAAACACGCACCTTGCTGATCTTAATGGCACATGGAGCTCCAGGGAAGCCAGGCAAGCACGTCTTGAATGCTGACACTTCAGAAAACGTCCCACGGCCACACGCGTTGATTCCCGCCACGCGGAACTTGTACGCAGTGCCAGGAGAGAGCTCGATTTTCTTCATTTGGCTGTAATCTGGTATGGTTCCAGAATCATCCTGTAATAGGTCACATGCAGGTCTGATGTTCACACACCGCTCACGATTTATCACAGAGCAATTTGAGACACTCAGGGCGAGAGACACAATCTGACTCACATCAGTAACCTCTGAATCGTCTGCTGGGATATAATAGTGTGTGACGACCGTGTTGGTCACTTTGACTATGCCGACATCGAACCACTGATTTTCTTTCTTTACTGGTGGCTTCACAACTGCAGGGGGCACTCCTGGCTTCTGTTAACACCAAACAAACAAGAAAATCTCAAGCACATTCTCCAAAAACCTGAATACAGCCATATATCATATAAACGTGTGCGCGCGTGCATGTGTGTAAATCAGTTGCTCACCCCAGCTGCAGATTCGATGCCGTTGGCCACTTCGGCAAGTGCAGTCGCAGCCTGTATCTTGGCAGGACTGGCAACCACCAGAGGCTGGGATGGGGCAAGTGTACTTGATGGAGCCAGAGCTGTATAAAAAGGAAACATTAGTAAAATGGTCAATCACAGACTCAAAGGTTCGTTCACTGATCTGGTATAAAATACACAGGACTTAAAGCCATTTCTCATCTGTGTATCAATTACAACCAAACAGCAAAAATGAAGTGATTAAGTGTTTAGCTGGAAAAAAAAACAAGTAAACAGGGTCCTTTGTAATCAGATAACACTGGTATGTTTTATTTTCCTTACTCTCTGCAGAAGTGCTGGGTAAAAGCTGAGCCACAGCTCCGGTTACTGCTGCAGCTGTCATCTCATGGCCGTTGCTCTCGGTTGTGGGGTCGTTGAGGCTGTCTGCAGGTGCCAGGCCTTCAGTAGGCAAAGGCGCTGCACCTGTATCGGCCCCCAGCTGTTGTGCAGCGGCTGCTGCTGCTGCCGCCGCTGCTTGAGCCTCTTGGAGTTGATGCTGTTGCTGAACCAGTGCAGCCAGTTCCTGTTGCGTCAGTACAATGGGAATGGTGGTGGTCTGCTGACCGTCCTGTCCAGCATCTCCTTCATCTGAGCAAAGAATGAGTAGGATGTAGTCGGGAAATAAACAAATAAGTTACAATTTAGCTCCAATTCTTGAAGTATTCTGTTAAAGCTTAGGCTGCAAGACAACTACTCACTAAGGACGGCCTGCTGGGCTGCCTGAAGCACTGCCTGGATAGCAAGTGCCTGGGCCTCTTCTGTGGCCGCAGCCTGAGCGGCAGCTTCTGCTGCAGCAGTGACGGCCAGTTCCTCTGGGGTCAGCCCCGTCACCATCAGCGTGGTCTGCTGCCCCTCTGCTGACATCAGTTCCTGAGGCAGTGCCAAGGCCTCGGAGTCCTGCCCTGCCAGAGCTACAGCCTCCGCACTCTCTGCACCCTGCTCCATCTGCATGACCATTATACGTACACTAATCAGCACAATACAGTAAACACAGCCTGATTTATTATTTATGACATTATACATACTTAATGAACAAGTCCAGGATTACAGACTTAAAATATTGACTGAGCATTTAATACTGTTTAATTCCTCCTTTGCCTTATGTTGATGTTAAACATGCCACAAACAATTTCACCCACCCCTACTTCAGCATGCTCTCCCTGGCTCGGCTGTGCTTCCATGGCGACGTGGACTTGCAGCATGGTGCCTGCCTCACCGGAAGCACCCTCCTCAATTGCAACAACTCTGACAGCTCCCTCTTCACTCAATTCGCCCTCGGTTTGCATGGGCTCCTCACCCATCGCCACTGCCTCAGAGTCTCCCTGCTCCATTGCCTCGGCTTCACCTGAACCCTCCACTGCAGAAGCTGCCATGGATGAGATTTCCTGCAGGGGGAAGGAGAGAGAGAAAAAAAGGAATGTATCCATATTACTCCATACAGTGGGATAACTTAAGCCTTCACAAATTGAGGTGAGGTGAAATAGAACAGCATAATACAGTAAACGTTGATAACTAAAGTAAACAGAATAAGATTAAGATAAATTACAGGACTTTTCCTCCTGCTGTCAACATCCTTCATTTATTTAACTTTTGAAGTCATTAAATAACTATTGGGGAAATAATATCTAAACGAAAGTTACTTACAGGAACAGAGGGTCCGGGGGTGGGCGTGGCCTGCGTCACTGTTGTGATGGCTCTGCTCTGAATCGGGGGGTTGGCGGATTCTGTCGACGAAGTTGCCTCAGCACTGGTACCAGCGTCTTGTCCGTTACCGCTCTGTTGCGCTGCAAGACAAATAATGTCAATGATATGCAAACCAATTGCAAAGAGCCTACACTGATGAAGACCTAGCAGAGACGGAGAATGTCTCGCAAGCGTCTTGTCTGATTATTAAGGTGTCCACACTCAACAGTAAGGCAAAAATCTCATCATGGCATCTACGCAACTAAAGAAATCTTGATAATCTATTATTGCACAACTCAAAAATGGATACAGACTGTTTACACTTCCTCGTACACACAGACAAAAACACTTATGCACAAGCCTGCAGACAGACAAGTCTGTCTATCCTGCAGCAAAAGTTTAACATCCCGGAATAGTCCTCAAGAACAGGAACAAGACTTCACAATTCATCAACATCCACCAAGGCACGGCATTTTTTTAGTATATACAAAAAAGGAACATGAAAAATGTAACTAAAGCATGTTTTACAGTTACTTATTTATTTGGAATGTGTTAACCATGACAGAGGCATATCAGGTGACCCAAGCAAGCTCTAAGCAGAATTCTTAGTGTATAGTGTATACTATGCGGAAACCAGAAAAACAAACAAGACCTCACAGTTTGGCTCCAAGTGAGCACCATTATGATTCAGTCTAATCATACCACATCTTTCCTGTGCAGCATATTCTAATACCTTATATTAAACTTTTAGCACTCCTATTACTGTCATGGAATCATCACTGATCCAATTACACTGGAGATCATCTTAAAAAAAACTAGCGTGGGTTTTCAGCCTTCAAATTCTTAAGACACAGAATTAGTGCTGAAGGCTTAAGATTTATTTACACAAAACACCACTTGATCATCTGTGCCTATATTTATACTTGAGATTTGTTTATTCATCACCAGGCATTGTCTCAAGTGAATCAACATTCCTCAGGGACGGCAGAGATCAATCAGCCATACCTGTTCCTTCAGCTGACTCAAGGCTGCTGGTGGCAGTAGTAGCCGTGTTGGTGGTGCCCGTCTCGTGGGTCTCACATGGCGGGTTGGAACACACTCTCTGCACCGCACCGTTTTGCTCTGCTCCGATGGCGGATGAAGACTGTGTGGGTGTATTAGTGGTTCCAGTCTCATGGGTCTCACATGGAGGGTTAGAACACACTCTTTGTACAGTGTTGGTCTCTGCACTACCCATACTCGAAGATGCCTGCGTGGCTGTGCTGGTGGTGCCAGTTTCATGGGTCTCACATGGCGGGTTTGAACACACTCTCTGTACAGTGTTAGTCTCCGTACTACCCATACTCGAAGATGCCTGCGTGGCTGTGCTGGTGGTGCCAGTCTCATGGGTCTCACATGGAGGGTTAGAACACACTCTTTGTACAGTGTTGGTCTCCGCACTACCCATACTCGAAGATGCCTGCGTGGCTGTGCTGGTGGTGCCGGTTTCATGGGTCTCACAGGGTGGGTTAGAACACACTGTCTGTACCGTGTTGGTCTCCGTGCTCATGTTCGATGATGCTTGTGTAGATGTGTTTGTGGTGCCCGTTTCATGTGTTTCACACGGTGGATTGCTGCATACTTGCTGCATGCAGCCCATGCCGGCTGATGCCGTGGTCGTCGTATTGGTTGTTCCAGTCACATGTGTCTCACACGGTGGGTTAGAACACACACGCTCCGTTCCGATCTTGGCGGAGGCTGTGGTGGCCGTGTTGGTGGTACCGGTTTCATGAGTCTCACATGGGGGGTTGGAGCAGACCAGAGTCACTTCACCCGGGGCATCGCCCGCTTCAGTGCCAGTGGTTGACGGCTGTTCGGAGGTGGGGGAGGCTAGGATGGATACGGGGAGGTCCTGCTGCGCCTCTACGCCACTGGGGGTGCTTATCAGCGTCACCTGAGTGGGCTGTGTAGCTGCCTATAAGAGGAAAACGTTCATTCAGTAGCAAATCATTTCAGCACATTAAGTAAAGGATGCAACTCAACAGAAAAAACAGCATGTGTAGTACCTGTATGGCCACTGAAGGGGCAGTAGTCAGGTTTGGCTGGGCTGCAGACACTGTGATAGCTGTGGGGCTGATCACCTGGTTGGACAGTGTTGCGATTGTGCCCAGAGTGGTTATAGGAGTAGCCAGGCTAGCATTGGCGCTGGCAGCATTGCCCCCTGCCAGACTGGTTGAGACTGTCCCAGTCACAGTGCCAAGAGTAGTTACCCCTACACAGATATAGTGGGAGAATAGTATAAATCCCCATAATTTATAAGAAGTGTCATTATTTAATTATATATATATTTAAAAGAAAAAACAAAAACAAAACGACAGGAGTTATTGACCATGAATAAAAATGAATAAGCAGGTATATACCGTGTCAGTATATTCTAATAGTTTTGCGTTACCTGTGGTGCCTTTAACCACTAGTGTGGTAACTGTGGGTTTGACAGCAGAAACGGTACCAGGAGAAACAAGACGCACACCTCCCATGGGCACTGTGCGAAGAATGGTGCCAGGCTGCCCTGGTGCTCCCTTCAGGACCACCTGAGGGGGGATTACATTAAAACAGTCATACCAATACCTTTTCCATTACTTTTTGGGGGTGAGAGGAGGAGGGGGGGTTGTCATTTATGTCACACCCCACCCTTTTTTTTTGTTTTTTAAGTGGTTATGAGGTCAGGGGATAAAGAGACCCTCACCTGAGTCACTCCTTGCTGTGCAGTTCCAGCAGCCAGTTTTGGTACTGCAGTGATGATTTTTCCGGGTGTACCCGGAGTCATCATTTTGGTTGTGATAATTGTAATAGGAGACTTTATACCAGTGCTACTGGTAGCACCTGTTTAAAAAAATAAACAAATAAATAAAACAAATTACACAAATCAGAGAAACTTTTAAAAGGTGTTCACATCAGCAGAACTTCATCCACTTCAGCTTAACATCTGGCAAGTATTACAGCTCACAGAGCTTCCTTTAAGACAAACCTGCAGCTCCCTGCTGAATAGCAGACATTGGGATGGTCTTGATGATGGTGGTGCCAGGTTTGGTAGTGGTGGTAGGTGAGATGCCTAGAATGGTGGGTTTGGACACACAGCGATAAATAGTCCTCTCAGGGTGGAGGTTTGGACACACAGGGTTAAATTGTCCTCTTAAGGT